>OV816029.1:132771807-133201116 GCA_929113105.1 Agrypnus murinus
TAAGAATACCTTACCTGTTTATAAATAAGAGAAGAAATTCCAGATGGAGACCCTTTTTGAATATAATTGAATAGAAACTGCAAGTTCACTTATAAAGGATGTTCTGACGAGGCACCAAACCTAACTGTACTTTCTTGCTGAAACTAATCCCTTTACCTTTATTTATTGTTTATAGACAGGTTGTAGATAATTTGTATGTGTTTGCAAAGACTGTTTGGTACTTTTAAAAAAACTAGTTAAGAAAAACATATGTGCAAAGCAACACTTTTGTTCAGAATTATCTTTTTTAACTAATAACATTTTGCTCAAGAAATTGAAACAAATAAAACCTTAATAATTTTAATTGACCACCTTGTATACAAAAGTCCTGTGTCTCAAATGATTTTTCCCGGGACTCGAGACAACAAAAAATAGTTATTATTGACTGATGTTATTTCTTCCATATTTACGTTCTCGTGTCATCTTATTTTTGTTTTACAAATTTACCCTTTTATAATTTTATATTCTTATAACATAATTATTATAAACTAAATATTACTTGGAATAAAAATATTTTAGAATCATTCAATGGATCTGGTTATAATTCGGGTTTTACAGTTTTCAATTTTTAATGTGTTGAGAAAAATATTAAATAAATATATATTAAAATAATGCTAGTTTACAGGTAATAATACGAAGTCAGATAGAAAATGCGACCTAATTATGTATATTCTTTAAAAAAGAAAACATCTAATGCTATATAATACAGATAAAAAAAAAACTTATACACGTAGACCAATATTCAACACGTTTATTCAAATATTTTTTATAGTTTCTTTTGTTAAATAATGTTTAATAACATAAGAATTTCTTAGTAAGAAATCTTTCATAATATTTAAAATTCATGTGTTATTAAAACTATTAAATAATGTTATTATTGAAGTTGGATTGCATTGGCAATTTGCACAGACCCGGCATGCCTTTTTAACATATTTAAAAGTTTGTTATTGAAATCCACAAGCCCATCTGTGGGTCCGTCCGAGTGGATTTTTGGAATATAAAATTTTTATTTCATATTCAAATAGAGCATCAAAATGTAGAAAAAGATCTATGATACACACCAGTTTCATTTTTCTTAGTAAAAAATTAACAACTTTAAAATTTATTTTTTCGTGCTCATGTTTTTGAGTTTGCTATGGCAATTCTGGTATTGCAGCTTCAATTTTGATTTATTTTTCACGAGATGTATTGTTTATTGGTACTACGTCTTTCGTTTTTTTTCCAGCATTTTTTATTTCTTGATGCATATGGCACATAATTATTTTTTGGAAAATATTGTTTATATTTTGTTGTTAGTAGTTTTTTTAATACCATAATGGTATTTAATTTTTTTGCGAATTGCAATTTTAATAATTATATCATAAATGGTGCATTTGTAATTCTGCCTACCCAGAGCAAATAACCACGAGCCGCCTCTGCTTTTATCACATACACACATATAGCTATTAATTATAGTGACCAAGGAATAAGAATCAACAGCATAAACTCTGATCTTTAAAAAAAATACAATTGTGTGAATTAATAAATATATTTTAAAGAATCGTACAATAAATAACTACAAGTAGTTATGGAATGATTTTTACACCTTTTCTCTAATCCTTTTACCAAAAACAAGTAAACTAGCAAATAAATAGTACAATAATTATCTATTCACAAATAAAATAACTAAATTGATCTAACTTAAAGTTACTAACAGGGAGGATAATTCGTACAAAAAGAAGGAAGTATGAAATTAACGTATGGTAGTAGAGTAAAAGATCACAAAATAATGCATAATCGATACACGTTGTTAATTGGTGAATATACGTTACAATATGATAACACCAAAATTTCTTTTAGACACAAACCAAAGGTGAGCAATCGGTGTTCTTACAAAATTTATATTTTGTATATAAATTTACCTTATTGTTATATTTTAACATGTAGGTAGTTATAATTTTATTCTATCTACTGGAAATATATTTTAAAAAAACCCTTATTTTACAAAATTGTTTCAGAAACAATTTGAATTCATTTTGTAAGAAAACCAATAGTAAAACACACACACATATAGCTTTAGCACCCGAAAACTGATTAACTAGTACACATTCAGAAAACCTGCCTTGCATTTTCTAAAATTTGGAGTCGTTATTTTATATTTACAAATTGTAATAAATTAACTCAACTTAATGCTACAATCAAATAGATAGATATATCTTGATAAAAATTTTAAAATTCATCAATTATCTAGATACCGTTCAAATTTTCTATTCATCAGTAATAATGGTGGATGCTTGATTAATTTTAAAATTTGAAAGAATTGTAAAAATTCTAATTAATTTTTAGTTGTTACTTATTTTAATATCTTCAATACTGAGAAGTTATAATTTCATTGGTATGTTTGCATTTGGAAAGGTATTGATGATAAAGACACACTTTAAAGCTGTAGTTTGTAATTCTAATTCTTCTTAAAAATATTGTTGTATTCAGATTTTTTATAGCAATAACCAAGTTAATTTGCTATTTATTGCACTTCAATGGACTTCGATTTAATTAATTAATGTTAGAATTAGATTTGAAACATATTATGCACGGCATATCCACTGGCCGGCAAATTAACTCTGGGAAATAAATAGTACTATTTATTACATATAATTCCATTTAATTACTTATGCTTCCCTGATGGGAAATCTGCCAGCCGAAGAATTAATCGTATGTGTGCAACCAATCTTAAACTTCACCATTGTATTGATGTAAATAGAGAATAAACATTTTAATTTTTAAATAAACACCTTTATAGATGCTTTTAATATTATTATTATTGATAAGTCGCACATGTTTGTCTACCACTGCTATATTTTTCTCATAGTTTACTCTGTACAGTCTGTGGCTGTCCAACTTCGCAAAATAAGTCATGTTTATTGTGTATACCTACAAAAAAATATTCTACTTTGCTTTAACAATAGGTTCATTGTTATACTAAAAACAATTACATATGTATATATGAATATACAGTTATAATAGTTACCAGTTATTCTGAAAACATTTATTATTAAATCTTTTTTTTTTGTAAGATTGGTAACATTTGTTTTCTACTACTACTTATGAACACATTTAAATTTGAACACCACAAAAGTCTTTCTGATGAAGCATTGTTGTTTAAAAAAAGATCTATTACAAAAATCCTGTTAGTGGAAATAAGAAGAGGTAGACCAGCGGCAGTTTGTATGTACTGTTAGCAGGCAGCAAGCATATTAACAGATTGGTTTGTGACCACTTACACGAATACAACTTTTGCTGCTCACAAATAGAACATCCTAAAGAGCATGCAGTAACAGCCGCTGCGGTAGATGCTTTCTTTCACAACTTATAGTATTGATATCAAATAATCTTACCTTTCTGAATTTTTAAGATTTAAAGTTAAAAAAAAAAGTTATATACACCATGGATTAGAAGACCATTATAGCCGTCACAGATCTTTAGATATATGTGGACTCTTGTACTTACAGAAAAAAACCTCAAAATGCTTCCAAACCCCAGATGACAGTATTCAGTTCACGATACTTTAATAATTATTATTAACTTAGTGCCTTTATTGAAACATTGAAAGGGTTGTTGCTTGCTAAAACTTAAGGGATTGAAAGACAATTTTTGCAACTCACTAATTACATTCACAACTATAATATATTTTTTAAAATATTTGGCAGTAACACCTTTACTGTGGCTTATATGGAGTGGACAGCAGCATGGTAAAGAGACTAATTCTTACACAGGGTTCGATCCTCGGAACCGTTTACTCCTCGACATGTAAAGGCTAAGTACACTTTACCATGCTGCTGGATGGATAGGTTAAGCAGTTGGTCCCGGCAACCATGCAAACACCTACCTGTGGTTGTCGTTAACAACACACTTCACCATATCCCATGCACAAGTACCTATATAATACTTTTGTGATTAGGCAATGTTAATTATAATTAATAATAATAATAATCTAAGAATCTAATGTGAGGTAATACCACATCATAATATTCAGCAGAAGCACTCTCACAAATATTTTCAGCCGGCCGAGTGTACTCTTGGGCTGTTGGCGGACTATGGACCAATAGTATTTTGCAATATTTGCTGCTCGTTATTACCAGCATACGATGGCGATCGGCATGCCTCATCAAAATGGTGTGTGCGATATTTGAAACTAGCTGACAAACTTCAATCGAACGAGTCTGCTGTATATTTTTATGCTGTGGTAATACAGTAAGATTAAAATAAAACTTGACAAACGTTTCTGATGATTAAATCCTGTGCATTTTTGATTGTTACATATCAACATAACCTATTAGACAAATGTCAAACTAATCGTATTTTCTGTTTTTATCCAGATCTGTCAATGATGGGCTTTGTTTTATTGGCTTTTCTTTGTAATTCTATTTTTGGTATGTTTATATTAATGTTTTCAACTTTTTTCAACTGACAGCACACTACAAAAGTGCATTTTGATCATAAAGAATTATAGGCAAAAAGATTGTGCTTACTAAAAAATACAGTTACAATACTTATTATTGGGTGCATCCATCAATAAAGCCATTTAAAAGCGCTGCAGACAAATGACAGTAAACGGCAGACATTTTAATATTGTCACTGCAATTTCTCTGCAGCACTTAAATTGTTTTTTGCACATCCTATATATAAGGCTCTACTTTAGTCTCGCAAAAGAGGGAGTGAAGTAGCACTTTTACTCCCTGAGGGAGTAAAGTGTTTCCATGACAACAACCACAAGTAAACAACAAAACAAAGTAATCACGGTACATGTTAGGATTTATTATCCTGAAACTATGTGATTTTGGCGTTTGCAGAGTTTAATTGTCAGAATGACATGTAACCAAGTTTTCAGAAAAAATTTTCGAAATTTGAAATTTTTGCGATTAAATCCTTTAGGACGTGCAAAAAATAGCGTATATACCACTGGACTAAAGTGCCTTTTACTCCCTCATGTGTTTTTTTCCAGCGTTAGCGAGATTAAAAGATGTAATTCGGGATTAAAAGATGTACTTTAGTCCTTGGGTATATAATATACTATTATTAGTGTTGGAGACAACCATTATGTTATTAGTGCACAATATTAAATAAACCAAAGGATTTTGTTGATTTTACAACATTGCAAAGTTGTGTATAGTTGCATGATTGAGAGTTGACAAGCAGAAAGTTTTCTTTTTTTAGATTTTAGAATTCAACTGTAATTACTTTTTTGGCCATCAACATTTTAGGTTATATGTGATCCCAGAGCCAAAAATCTTTCCCAAATCCAGACTTGACCTTATATTGGTATAGAATGGCATTTATTTATTTAAAATTACACACTAAACCATTGTATTCTACAGTGAAGAAGAGAGTGATGAGTATCTTCACCGCTAGGCCAACGAGACCGATATTGTAATTGAATCGGTGAGTTGAAAAATAGTATAATTCAGAAATTGGTGGCTTTTAACTGAGATGCAATTTCCATTGAGCTGAAGAACAGTATAAAATACTCTCTGTGTGTTTCTAGGAAGGTACTTATTTTGACGTTTAGTGGAAGAACAATATAACTCCAGGAGATATTATTTCGTTAGTGCAGGTAGTTTATTTTAACAGATATTTTCGTAGAAAATAAAATGTCTAGTAGCGAGTATTCTGATAGTAGTGCTAAAAGTGAAGATCACCATGAAAATCTGGACAAAAATACAAACGAGCATAAAAGAGAGGTTCAGATGTAAAAAGCAATGTATGCCTACTTTAAACCAAGAAAAAAAAAACCATTGTGACTCAGTTACATCAACGATGTTCTAAGGAAGAACAAGACATGTATTTACTTGGTCCCATAGAATGTTGGCAAGTAGCTAAAAGTTGCCCAAAAGAAAAAAACAAAACCACGTTTTTCTATTTCATAAGAAATTCTTCAAAGCAACAGTCAGCATTTTTGAGTCTCCATTCAATAACCAATAGGTTTCAATGGTTGAATAAATAGCTAGTTACTGGTCAATCTCCTAAAGAATTGTGTGGAAACAACATAACGACATGCCACTCATTTCCCACTACAGTTGAAGATCAGCATATCGCATGACAACAACATCAATATTCAAAGCATCTAGATTATTATGAATCATTTCAAAAAGAAATTAATTTTATAAATTATAGAGGAAAGTTTTTATTATGTTTAATTAATTTGTTTGATTTTGGGCGAGGAATCAGGATGGCGGAGCATCCTTCATTCCTCATGGCACCGATTGTTATGATCATTTGGCCGATCCTACTAGAATTTAGCCGAATCTGGGGGAATTCCACCCCCAGTAGGGATTTCTAACATGCCAAACATCGACACGGGACCTACAGTTTTACCTCCTATCCAAGAAGAAGGCATGTTTTTAATTTTTCTCCGCTATGAAAAATTACCAGCTCGGCTGGGGATCAAACCTGCGATCCTTAGATTATGAAGCAAACATGCAAACCACTAATCCATCAAGCCTGGCGTTTAATTAATTATCTTCATTAATATTCAAAAAAATATCTAATTACTTTGTATGTTTGCTAAAATATCTAATTCATATGGAAATTTGTTGCTTTGCTGATAGTCGCCTCCTGGTAGCTCAGTTGGTAGAGATACCACCTAAATGGTGGAGGTGCCTGGGTTCGATTCCCAACCGAGGGCGATACATTTTTCTATATGAATTTGCATTCAAAATATAATTTAATGTAAACCATTAATTAAACATAATAAAAATTAACCTTCATCTATAATATACATAAGTACAGATGCAGCTGAAAGATTTTCAATGGTCTGTTCATTTCAGAATTATGATCGTCCATTAAAACTGTTATTTGATATTCTTTCGAATGTTTATTCAAGTCTCAGAAGAAACGTCACTGGTATTGTGAATATCAGAAAACTGTGCTACCTTGATAAATTACCGTTGAGAATTTTTTGGCCACAACTGTACAACTACATCCTCGAGGATTTGTTTGTAACTCTGTTACCCCTCTCTTCACCAATGCGCAAAATAATCACTAGTAAATTTGTCTAGTAGTAAAAGTTCAATGGTATAGGAATATTATTCTGAACATTTCTTTCAATACAGCAATGTATGTCTGAACAGTCTTAGTTGTGTAAATCGATTTCTATAGTCCAAAATTTTGTATTTGTAATCTGAACTTAATCGGTACTTTACATGAAACAAAATATGAAGTGTCCTCACAACATCAGTGTTCTACAGAATTTACAAATAATATTTCCTAGAGATATAAAGCATATTAGCATTTTTACAGTTTGTTTTAGTGTGCTATTTATTGTTAATTGTTTGACAAAAAAAATAGCTTTGTAGTTTCTTTTGTTATTATATATACCCAAACAAACAAATGAAGGATCTGGGTGAAAGCGTGATCAACAGCTGTGAAATACATTAAGTTTAATAGAAGAGAGTAAGCAGCATCTTGTGTTACTCTCAGGTGTTAATGAAAGTAACCCACGTAGTTGGCTGGTGATTGCATTTGTCAGCGTTACCGTATGTCGTGACTAGAGCCATATCTGGAGCTCTAATGTCTAATGTCAAACGTCATTTTACCTATTTTTATTTATTAATTAGTTCGTAGCTTTCTGACATTCATAAATAGGATTATGTTCCAATTGTAACATATAAGCTGCGCCCTATGTTTGAAATTTTTCCATAGGCCACTTGACCACAGCTTTTTTCGAACACCCGTTTTGTTATTAAAATGTCTACTAAAAGGAAGCAGTTAACTCTCATATTAGCTCAAAAGATTGAAGCTTTGAATATGGTTATCTTATAGTTTGCAAAACGTTTTAATATTGGAAAGACTACCATTGTAGATATTAAAAAAAAACCCTTTTTCCCGCACAGAAAAAGGACCAGGTGCACGAAAAACAATGCATAAACAAGCTGAACTCCCTGAAGTAGAAGAAGTTGTATACACATGGTTTTTGCAACAACGGCATGCTCAATCGTTAAGAGGCTCCAGGACGTAAAGTAAGCATAGACCGAATTACGTTTATGCCTTGCAGCAATGCCAGCAGCAGCCATAGATTGCGCTTGTGATAGGAAAGTCAGCTAATAATAATATTTCTTTATAGCACAGTATAGTTATAACCAGTAGGTGCACTCTCACAAATATTGAAAGCCGCCATGTGCGACTTTTTTGTATTCTTACTGTTAAGCAACAGATTGACGGGCTACGGAACAACACTTATGTTGTGATATACGCTCCTCAAGCATGCAATGTGCTGACGATTGACAAGCCTTGGCAAACTAATTGTGGTTTGTCACTGTTGTGTGTGATATTCATAGCTACCTTATCAACTTCAAAGTGCTGACAATTGAGTGGGTATGCTGTATATTTCTATGCTGTGCCAAAAGTAAGAAGGGAATTGAAAAACAAGAATTAACAATGAAAGATTCCTTCGTGCAAACCGCGTAAAAGGGCGGCTGGATTGATCCAGCGTAAGTAAAGTGGTTACCATGAATGATTTGTAAATCTATTGCAATTCTTTTTTAACGTTTGAAATTTTTGGTAATCAGAAAAGATTAGAATTATTAAAAAAAAAGTAATTACTTATTAATAAGATGTATACCAAAAATGTATTCTTAAAATGTTGTAGCAATGGGTAATGGCTTCGAATACTTTCTTACCACTTGCCTACAAATCGTGTACCCAAACATGAGCCGCCAGAGATTAAGATACAGTACTGAATTTATATAGGGGCCTAATTAAACAGAGAAGAAAGGGGTGTTTTTTGTGTTCGTGCTAATCGCATAAAAGGGCGGCTGCATTGATCCAGAATAAGTAAAGTGGTTACCATGAATGATTTGTAAATTTATTGCAATTCTTTTTTGACGTTTGAAATTTTTGTTAAACAGATAACAATGAATAGGATGAAGAAGAGATAATTCCTCTGCAAAAATTGATGGATGACCAACAGATAAAAATGATCAACCAAGTCAGTCACAGTTACAAACATAACTGAAGCTTACAATTGAGCAAGAGGAGATAATGAGATTAATTTAGATAATGAAGTTTTTACTGATGAAGAAATTGTAGAAAAACTCAACTGAGAAGAAATACATTCCCCTTCCATCTGTATCCGATAAAGATGCAACCCATTCTTTGGACATTTCCATAGTGTAGGCAGAGGCTAATGAACTGCCTTTGCAAGGTATTCTCCTAAGATGAATTCGCCAAAAAGCGGTAAAATTAAACATGAAAAAAGTTTTGCAAACCAACTTTGATTTTTCTAACCAGACACCAAGAGATATCTTTTTTAACATGAATTTATAATTTTTTTATAGTACGTAGTATTTGTTTAAATTATGTTGAAGAAAGTTACGAAACATACTTTTACTTAAATATATGTGCAGGATGATACAAGTGTATGTTAACCCGCTTATTATCTCTTTTATTTTTAAGATAATGGATTTGCTCAAAAAATTATTTTAAACAGTATTAGGTACAGTTTTTAAACTACTAAACGTTTTTGAAAATTCGTATATTATACATGGTGATCTTTTTTGGAATTTTCAAAAACGTTTAGTATGTTTAAAAACTACACATAATATTAAAAATAATGTAAAAAAATAATAATAGGCGGTTAACATATACTTGTATCACCCTGTACAATTGTACAGCTAATTTCAAATAAACCTAGGCCATGTCTTGACAGTGATTTTTGCGTTTTTAACACGTCAATAAAGTGCAGCACCCCCACTTTGTCAAATTTCAAAAATTTTAGTGTCATAATTTTGGACCAACCCCTATTCATCAGAAATGAAGATTTTGAGTGGGGTTGCTGACTTGAGTTCAAGCTAACACCCTCACCATATAAATATAAATGATAAATCAGTTTAAACTAGGCTATAATCTTGGACTAATTAAAGACTATTTATTAGCATATAATACATTTTCGAAATCAACCCCTAAAAAAAAATTACCACACATGAATAATACCACAAAATTAAAAATGATGATATTCGGGAAAAAAATATATCATAATTTTGGACTAAATCACCCATTGTGAGTAAAACCAATGAAATCAAATGAAACAATCCAAGCTGATAAACCTATTGGTTTAGATTGAATAACGACTATTGATTGCTAGATAACCAAATTTCCAAATCATCCCCTAAAATGGAAAATTCCCCTTTCCCACGAATAATGTCGCGATTTAAAGATGATAACAACCAGAAAAAAAAACCGAGCCATAATTTTGGACCAATTAAAAAAATGTTGGTCTCAACCCCTATTCATCAGAAATGAAGATTTTAGAATGGGGATGCTAGCTTGAACTCAAGTCAGCAACCCCACTCTAAAATCTTCATTTCTGATGAATAGGGGTTGGAGACCAAAATTTTTTGAACTGGTATGAATGCTGTTATTTCGAATGTTTCATTAATCTAATGAGGTCCTGGCAACTTTCTGTTCAGATCAAACATACAATACTGTACATATTATCTTTAAACAGCCACAAAGCAGATGCATGAACTTAGTTTTGTCTACAAGAGACAAAAAATTCCATATTCGGATCTAATTACATTTTATTTGTAGGTATCTCAATGTATCATACCAAAGTCTGAATTACAACATAACAAATTTATACAGACAGAAATATCAAATCTTCAATGCCAAACCTTACCCAAAAATGTTGGAAATGGATAATACCTTTTAATTTTACAAATCTCTTTCAACTTACCTTAAAAGTTAACAAATATGTCTAATAGCAATGTTTGATTATTGTCTCCTGTATTGGATGTAATTTTGACCATACAGAACTTACTAATGTAAGGTAGATTCGTCCAAAGATGATCACTGCCGGGAAGTCCATATCTCAAAAATTTTAGCATAGAATTCAATTTTAATGTACTATTAGCAATTTTTAACTAATTAGCTACGAACATATTTACCCGACTTTAGAAAACTTTATAAAAATATTAAAAATTGCTACAATATTTTTGGCCAGTTTAGAACAATTTATAAAATTCTAAAATATTATATAGTAGTTTGATAAATCTATTATATATTTTGGTATGTCATTATCATCAAATGCCTTTCAACCTTTTGCCATTTGGAAATTGCAAAAATAAAAAAAGATTAATTAATTTAGAACTTTTATGACTAGCAACTAAAAATAAATAGATTAAACATATCTTTGTTCTAAAAAATTTTCCGATACAAATCTCTTTAAATTCTAAAGAACAAAAATAAAAATTGAAACAACTGCTTCGACAAAATGGAAACAATAATATTATAAAAAATGTCACTCTAATAAATTGCACTACAAAAATTATAATTCCGAATGATCATCACCGGTATCTTCAGATTTTGCATTTTCAGTCTCTTCTTTTTGTTCACCTTCGGCCTTCTGATCACCACTGGATTCTACTTTCTCTTCACCACCACCACCACCTTCACTGGTTTTCTGTTCTTCTTTACCTGCTTCAGATGTCTCGGCTGTTTTATTCTTATCCTCTTTCTGTTTCTCAGTCTTTTTAGGTTTCCAAATTTTAAGCTTATTAACTAAATATTTAACCTCTCTATCTAACAAAGCCATCTTTTCAGAGATCAATTTAACTGATAATTTCACTGGTTCAGATTTTTTGATTTTATCTTGCTCTTGAATCATATTTCCCATCCAATCTTCCGTTTCATTAATTACTTTCTCTAACATTTCTATTTCTACATCAGTAAAAACATCTTTTTCCGGATTTGTGCTCTTCGTTAAATTTTTAGCATTTTCTAAAAAGTGGCTAGAACCATTTAACATAGATTTCAAAGCGTTAAGAGCTTCAGGACGCTCCCTATGCTCGAAGACTCTTCCGTATAAATCTCTAGTTAACAATCGAAGATCGTTCAATTTAGATTCATAAGTATCAGCATCCGCATCTGATCCATCTTCATATAACCAATCAGAAACTGTACTGCAAGCAGTTTTAATTTTCTCTACTTCTTCATCCGTACCCGCCTGAGCAAATTCATCTTCATACAATTTATTTTGAGCATCTATAACAAAACTTTCTAAGTTATTCAACGCAGTAGCTCTCCTATTTAATTCCCAATCAATAGCACTTAGCTTCTCTAATTTCTTGTAAGATTCATCAAATTGCTTCTTGTTTAATTTTTCGACATATAGGATCTTCTCGGCTGCTTTGATTGGTTCCTTCAGGGTTACTACTTTTGGTTTAACATCTTTAGAAGCCTCCTTTTCAGTTGCATTTTTTGGTGGTGTAACTGTCTCATTTTGTTTGCTTTTAGTTGTATCGTTGATTGGTTTTTCGACGGGTTCTTTTTCTTCGGGAACCTCAGCTGCTTCTTCAGGTTTTTCTTCTTGCGTCTCATGGATTGGTTTCTCAGCTTCAGTTTCACCAGTGAATAATTTACTTATGGTGCTACCTAATTTCGAGAATGTACCCTCTTCTTCTTCTTTTTCAGCATCTGCTGGTACTGTTTTTTCCACAACGAACTCAACATTGATTAATTTTAAAACTCCGGATTCATCAAGAGAAAAGTGAGCTTTAATTCCTTTGCCTTCAATGTTGTCACCTTTGTTTTTATTTATAGCATCGGCCACTCCTTCTAAACTGATTACGGTTAAATTTAAAGTGCCCAAATTTAATGCTTCATTTGGTAACAAATGATCTAATTCGGCGTAATTAACATTAAATGTAAAGTCGTGTGTGTGTTTATTAAAAGTAATAATTTTCTTCTGGGGGTATGGATTCATAAGTCCAAACAAAGTCCTTTTGACTTGTTTTACCCCACCTTCACTTTCACGCTCGAAAACTACTTGAATTGGAAAGATTACACCATCTTTCGTGATGAATTTCTTAACTTGAAAACCTGTGCTAAGATCCGCAGCTTTATAGACAGCACCTAAAGTGGCAGCTTCATCCGTGTTAATATTTTTAGCTAGCTCCATTCCGACAATTTTCTGCAATTTCTCTTGCACTTTTGGCACTCTGGTACCACCACCAAACAGGACAACTTGGTTTAATACTTCCGTAGACAATCCAGCCATTTTCAAAGCTTGCTCAACAGGAGCGCCTACACGCTCGAATAAATCCTTTGAAATCTCCTCAAGCTCTTCTCTTTTTACTTGCAATTTAAAATCTTTATCATCTAGAAGACCTTCAATTTGTGCATAGTGATCAGTGTTTGCAGATAAAACATTCTTTAGTCGACCGGCTTCCTTGAAGAGTTTAGCCATTGCTCTTGGATTTTTAAAAACATCGTTAGGTGTCTTCTTCATTTCATTAAATTTCGTCGCTAAATAATCTCTAAGTCTTAATTGAATATCCAAACCTCCAAGTGTACGATCGTACCCAACACCAATAACAGTCAACTGAGGATGGGTCTCTGGATAACCGCGCTCTTTTGTTTTTATCGTTTGATAACTAACTATAATTGCCGATGTGGACGTAGCACCCATATCATAAAACATTACATATTGCGTGGTTTCATTGAAATCTTTAATTCTAAATATTCCATAATTTAATGCAACCGCTGTATAATCGTTAATTAATTGTAATACCTTTAAGTTTGCCAATTGAGCAGCTTGGAGTAAAGCTTTACGTTCAGCTTGATTAAAATAACCAGGAACAGTAAGTACACATTCTTTAATAGGTTGTTGTGCGCTGATTTCAGCAAATTCTTTAGCACGGTATAACAATTGTGCTACTAATTCTTCTGGTGTGTAGAATATTTCATCGTCATGTTGAAACAAAATTGTACCTCTCTCGGAATCTTCAACTATTTTATAATAAGGAAACCGTTGTTGATATAATTTAACTATGGGATGATTTATATCTTTCGCTAACAAGTCTATTAAATATGAATAGCTATTTTTAGGAAATCTTATCCCTATTGTTTGAGCGTCTTCCCCAAATGTTCTCGCATTATCACGAAAACTTACAACAGCTGGAGTTTTCCTTTTGGATTCTTTATTTAATACAATTTCCATAGGTACACCAGGTGATACAATACCTATTTTCATCCATTCTGATCCTAAATCTATCGACATAACAGCAACTCCATTAACATAAGACACACTTCCAAGTAGACTCGTGACAGCCAATAAAACGAATGATAATAAAAGCATGATTGCACTGGAACAATAAAAGTACAATTAATATTTAAGCTCGCATCAACTTATAATTTTTAAACCGACACAAACCAATAATTGATGGTTGTAATAAAAGATAAGTGAGGTTAAGAATGCTTAAAAGACAAAAGAATAAATATATCAGATTTAATTGAAATCTTTAATGAAACTTTTATTAGTTCAGTACTTACCGGTGGTTTTTCAATCACTATAATTCAACAAGAACGTTTTCTTACACTGTTATACTAATTTAATCAACACGTACACAAAAGTCAAAATCCACGTCAGGCCATGTGTTTAAACAGCTGCTGGCATTTTAACCGGCTGATTACAATTACGGTTTTGTGTGGCCAAATCTTATTGGTCATACGTTTCAGGGTGCTTACCAGTTTTACAAAATTCTGCATGTGTTATGTAAATTATTAAAGAAAATGGCAAAATTATTCAGAGAAATAACGAAGATTTATTCTTAGTCCTGCTAGTGATTCAAAGATGGCACTACATCATTTGAAATTTTAGATTACTTTTAAATTAAGAAATCGGTATTTTAGTTTTGAAAAAGTATTTTTCTACTAATGACATTAAAATCACTCATTTTGCAATCGATAACAATGGTTGAAATCGCATTTCAACCTCTAGAGGTTGAAATTATCGGACTACCGCGATTTTGAATTTCAAACTGTTCGACATTCAATTGCTGACAAGAGAAATGTCACTTTAATGTCATGTTTTGTCACTTAAATGTAATATTTTTTTCTAAAGTGCATTAATTTACTAAAAATTCGAAGAAAAAATAGTATATGGAACGTGTGGCTGATAAAATTTCAACGTCTCGAGTTACTTTTTTCAACTCGCTGTCGCTCGTTGAAAAAAACCACTCTCAACGTTGAAATTTTGTTTCAACCACTTGTCCCATAATAGTTATTTATATTATTAGTGGGATAGAAGCATCATTACACAACGAGTGTGTAGATTACAGATAACGAGGGCGTCAGCCCGAGTATCTGTAACACACGAGTTACTGTAATGTGCTCTAGCCCACGTATGATATACAAAACTTTATCTATGACTGCAAAAAATTAAGAAAATCGAAAATTTAATGCTGCCGATAACTCCTATTTTTTTACATCAAAAGTAAGGTGACCTATGGATATGTTCAGTAAGCACTATGGCAACCGCTTACAATTTTTCAAACAAAGCTCGCCATTTTGAGATAATCAGTAAAAATTGTGCTTTGTGGTAAAAATAAGAAAATTGTAAACATGAGTGACTCAGAAAGTTTACCTTCTGATATCGAAGAAGCGGCGACAAATGCTGCTTCTTGCTTGGTGCCAGTGAAGTCCAAAGAACAGTACGAGATGGCCTTTCAACGGTTCAGTTCATGGTGCGACGAGAAAAATGTTAAAAATATTACGCATGAGAAGGTTCTACTTGCATATTTTGATCATTTATCAAAACAGTATAAATCATCGAGTCTCTGGGCTTTTTATTCTATGATTAGAACAATAATGAAAATGAAGAAGAATGTTGACATCAGTAAATACGTGCATTTAATCGCCTTTTTGAAAAGAAAATCTGAAGGATATCGTGCTAAGAAATCGCAAATTTTCACTAAACAAGATATTAGCAAATTTTTACAAGAAGCAAATGATGATAAATTTTTGTTAATGAAGGTACTGTACCCTTTTTATGCATAAATTATTCTTACTAAGTATTGTTAATTTCAAGGTTGCTTTAATTATTGGAGTTGGTGGAGCTTGTAGGATCCAAGAACTTACCAACATGCTTTTGGAAGATGTCAACGATCAGGGAGGGACAATTCTTCCATGTTCTAATACCAAACACTAAAACAAATCCAGAGAATTTTTTATTACGTCAAGCGGAATTGATGGAGTCAACATGTTAGAATTAATTCGAAAATATGCTGCACTACGCCCCAATAACGTCAGTAGTGGACAGTTTTTTTTAGGATACAGAAACCAGAAGTGTATAAAGTTACCTGTTGGTATAAACACATTTGCTGCTATCCCCAAGAATATTGCTACTTTTCTTCAGTTACCTAATCCAGCAGGATTTACGGGACATTGTTATAGGCGCTCATCTACTTCGTTGCTTGCTAATTCGGGAGCTGATCTTTAAACTGTAAAGCGTCATGGGGGATGGAGCTCAAATACAGTGGCGGAGGGGTATATAGACACGGCAGAAGAAAATAAAAAACAAATTGCTTCAAAAATTCTGGGTGACAAAAATACTATAACAGTTAGAACTACTGCATCGACAGCTGTTATCGAAAAAAATGTATCAGAAATGGCTTGTCCTACTATAAATAGGTGTGGAAATTGTGTTATTAATATTTATAACAATAATAGCATGTAATTAAGATTGAGTTTGAACAATAATAGCATGTAGTTAAGATTGAGTTTGAAATTAAAACGAATTATTTTAAAGAGTGGATTTTTATTTTATTACTTCATTAGTGAAGTAATATGTCACGTTACTTCACTCAAATATTCATATATAATATCACAAGTGGTCTGATTTTTTCCGACAAAATTTTAAATTTGTCGTTTCAGATATGAGTAGCTTTGCAACGAAAATTACACGAGTCGACGCAGGAGACGAGTGTAATTCTCCAAAAGCAAAAGCTACGAATGTCTTAAACGATAAATTTTGCAAGAAAAAATTAGACCACGAGTTTTATTCGGCTTGACAATCCACCGAGCAAATTTTTATTTAGCGTGTGTAGTTAATATTAATTTAATTAAATTTGACATTTCATTTTGACAAGTGGTTTTTTCTTAGTGAAAAAACCACCAGTGGATAATATTCTTTATCCAACACCTCTATATAAATATGTTTACTATGGTCATTTTAAATAAGGAAAGTGATTGTTACTCTTATGTTACATTATAACCCACGTTGCCCCTAGCAACGTGGGTTATTTTTAAAAAAACTCACTCCTTCAAAGATAACAACCAATCACCAGCTTACATTACTTAATATTATTAAAATCCAGTCATCGTGCTAGAGTATTACCGTCAAAACTACAGACTAACTATACATTGCAAATTCGATGTTTAAACTTAAATAAAGAGGTGTTGGATAAAATTTTGTATAGCACGCGTGAGTTAAGGATATTATCCACTCAGAAAAACACCCTCTCGGGCCTGCCGGCCCTCGAGGGTAAATTTTTCGTTCGTGGATAATATCTTACTTAACTCACTTGTACCATAAATAACTATAACTCACGCGTGCCATACAAAATTTTATCCAACGCATCGAATTTGCAATTTATAGTTTATGACAGTAATAAATTTAATACTCTAACACGATGACTGGATTTCATAATATTATGCAATGTAAGCTGGTGATTGGTTGTTATCTTTGAAGGAGTGAGTTTTTTAAAATAACCCACGTTGCTAGGGGCAACGTAGGTTATAATGTAACAAGAGTAAACAATCACTTTCCTTATTTAAAATGACCATAGTAAACATGGTATTTATATAGAGGTGTTGGATAAGTTACTATAAATTACTGTCATAAACTATAAATTGCAAATTCGATGTTTAAACTTAAATAAAGAGGCGTTGGATAAACTTTTATATGGCACGTTTAAGTTAAGGATCTTATCCACTCAGATAAATTAACCGAAAAATAATTAACCGTAAATTTTTCGTTCGTGGATAATATCTTACTTAACTCACTTGTACCATAAATAACTATAAAATGACCATAGTAAACACGGTATTTATATAGAGGTGTTGGATAAAATATTTAAAATATGTTAAGCAAAATGTTAAATTTAAAAGTTATGTTGTGACCTCAAAAACGTAAACAAAGTCCAAACGTCAAGATTTTAGGTTATGTTTTGATGAAACGTCGAAGTGTTTGATATTTGTTAAAGTTCATTGAATTTAGTTAGTTGTTGTAATATTAAACACTTTTAATTAACTTAGTAAACAGTGCTGCGAATTTTATTAGTGTTTAAATATTCTTTGTAAAGATTTTTTTTGGGTTGTTAGTTTATTAACCCTCATTTAATTTGGATAATCAAATGGAATTTGTCAACGTGACATTTAAATGGACTTACAGTACTTCAAGAAGACAGATGGTCGTTAAAAGTTTCTGCAATATCAATTATTTGGATTTGGATTTGAATTTTAAGAAGAGAGGCGAATTGTGCTTTTCTACCATTTTGTAATTAAACCTTATGGATGCAAGGGGATTTATAGGTTGTTATTAATTTCAGTTGGTAATTTAAAAGGCGTCAAAGGTTTAATTATTTGTAAATATTTTAAGGTAATTATTTTAATATTAATTTAGTTTTTAAGATTATATGAATGACAGGGATATTACTTCTGAAGATAAAAATAATTAGAGACTGTCTTAGAATTAATCATTCTTTTATTCAAGATATACAAATTTCATTGCTTTTAATTTTTAGTTTTTGAATTTCAATTTTGTTTATTTGTCTATTGTGTTTGGTTAAATAAATTTTCTCTGTTAAATTGTTAAAGTAACTCTTGACTTATTTATTATTTTGTTTTGTATGTGTGGTTTAATTATATTTTATAAATCCATATTTATTTATTGCCCTATTGAAGCGACCCCCTGGTAGAGTCTCAGTTGTGACTAGAGTCTAGGTTCACAACAATTTATTATAGCCGGAGCATTTTTTATGGTAAAGGTAGGCGGTTTATATTTTGTATATGTTTTCACTGTGCTTTTACCGAAAAGTCTGTTTTATATGTGTACTCTAAACAATCAAAACAATTTTAACAATTTGTTAATGTCCAATCATTATTATAATCAAGTAAGGTTGCCCCCTTTTATTTCACACGAGGAAGGTATATTTATAGCAATATGCTTGTGAAGATATACCAATCTTCTAATAAGTGCTCTTATTACATACTTGTCTGTAATCTAACTACTTGACTGTTTACAAAGTGCCGTCTGGGTTGTCGTGCTTATTCAGGAGTTCAAAAAAGAATTCGAAATGAAGCAGATCGTGCAATTTATGTTCACTGTGTTGCTCACAATTCACAATTTAAATCTTGTGCTGAATGATTCTGTGAATGGTATATTCGAAGTTTCCAAATTCTGTGCTTTATTGGAACGCATTTATGTTATACATTCTTTGGTAATAGTATATCAAACGCTGGAGTCTGTTATCTGATATACTTTGTGCAGTGACTAACAAAGACATGTTGAAGTTGAAACGTCTATGTACTACAAGGTCGTCCAGTAGAAGTGATTCATTATTGGCTGTTAGGTTTCAATATAGTGTAACGTTCTTTTTTAAATAGTACTAAAAAATGCTGTTTAATCGTCTATTAACAAAAGAAATATTATTTACATACACTAATTACAAACTGTTAAAGAACTTAAACTAGATATTTGCAGATTATTTATATTTACAATACAACATTTATTTATAACATTTATCTCGTACTAATTATAGGATGCGCGCCTTCAATTTAATGATTCACTAATGAATTCTCTTTCTAGAATGCGCTAGATTAGACTGGTTGATGTATTGTGTTCCGTGCAGCTGTCGATGAGTCATGTCGAAATGTAATTTTCTTATAAAGTTGAATGGTTTTTATGTTCTTTTAATTCAATTTGAAGCCCCCCACATAATTTTCCTGTAATCTAATTAACTTACCTTATTAGGACATCAAATGTTCTCTTTAAAATCCGGATAAGATATTCATATATTCTCTTATAAATCAGATTTATTTTAAAGCTGTTGTTTAATCTTTATTTCAAGATCAAGTCTCCATTCTTAGTAGTATTATGCAGCATAAACAAACTCAGGTTGACAAATTAGTTTGTCTGACTCTCAAATATCAAAGCTAGCACTTATATTTAGTAATACGTTTTTTAAAAATGTTGGCCAAAATTACTAAAAATTTTGACTTTCTTTGATCAAAAAACTGCATTAAGATTTCTTGTTCCAAATGCCATCAGAAATGAAGTGGTCAAGTTTGGTGCAGGGTCTATGAGACACCTTGTATATGCGAGTAAAACTTTTTTGGTAGTTGTTAAATATAAAGGAGACCCCGAATTGTTTGTGTCCGGGCAGCGTATAAAGAATGTTTTTTTATAAAGAATCCATTATTATGAATAATGGAATCATTCATCTTATTTTTAATATTTTTTGTTGCATAAAAAGAAAATAAAATAAAAATATAATTAAGTAATTTTTCGTCTCTCTCTTTCGTTTCACTTTTTTTCTATGCACCGCTCCGGTATTTTCCCGTGTTTATACACAATTAAGTGAATTAGATCACAAAAACAGAAATATCTATATTTTCTAACCTAATAACTAAAGAGATCAGTAAAGAACAAGTAAAGAGCACACTGGGATGCCCCGTAACGTAATGTGTTGAACGTTAATACGGCGGCGTTGCCAAATTTGAAAATGATCCTTAAAATTTAAGTTTGTAGTAACTTTAGTGTTTAGTTAAAGTTTTTCATAAAATTGCAGTTTTTTACTAAACTTATTAAATTTATTAAAAAGTACCACGCGATCAAATAAAAAAGAAATTAGAAACAGGTCATGACGTTGATGAAGACTTTTATCACTATTTGCTATTTCTCCTATTTTTTTAATTTGTTGGTTAATTTTGAGATAATTCATTTTATTTCTTGGTGCAGTTGATCGTGTCTCTACATTCGTTCACCATAAGCGAAAGACTTGTTACAAGCATTAAATATATACATGACGTTTTTCCCACACACTTCCCACGAGCTTGGTAAAGTCTTCCTTCTCATTAAAATTATTCCTTTCATCTCTTTATTGAAGGTACCATCCTGACACACTAAGTTAGTTATCTACATATTTCTTGAAGTATAGTTAACTTCAGGAAGAAAACATCTCTTGGTTAGGTGTTCATTTGAATTGTGATTTTAAGCAAAGATGGTCTTAATAAATCAGCATTAATTGTTTTATATTACCATTAAATTCCAATAAACAAGTAGTGCTACTTAATATTTCTACAATTTTACCTTTACAGTACCTCTTTTGTTGTCCGTGCGCTAGGTGACAGCAGCTGCTGATCTCCTGAAGGACTAGGCTGAACTGCTGACGTTTTCGATAGTAATTGTGTGTAAACTAATCTATATAAAAAATATCGAATAGATGACAATGGGCTTCTAAGATTTTTATTTAATATTTTAGCTGTTCAAAATATTATCCGTGCAGAGCATTTTATGTCCTAACTCATATACGTTCTAAAACCTTTTTCAAATTCAAATTGGTGTTTTCGTAGTTCTCGCTTACGTGGATTATAAAGATGTAATTTTCTTAATTCTAGAATATAAGTTACCCGTTCATATGCTCCCATCGATCGGTTCAAATTTTAAAAGTTCTGGATTTTGAAGACTGACTTCTCTAGACTATATAGAATCGACGGAAATCCGCGGTAACATGGATATGGATATGGTGCCCTCCACATTTGGCATTCTATTGAGTATGGAATTCTATATCTGAATTTCAAATTTCTTATTTCAGAAATTTATTGTAAAAATTTTTTGTGTTCTACGTTCTGAACTCAAAATCAGAATTTTATTGTATTTTATTGAAAAACTTGAGGAGTTCTTCAGTTAATTAATTGAATTAGTATCAACTTTGATAATAAATAGAAATATTTCTAACGAATTATTCCCGTTTTTAACATCCCTTAAACTTCAACTCTTCATTTTAATCAAATGAAAAATTACAATCGTTAACCTTTCAAGTTAGTTTGTGTAATATCATAGTTCCCCTTTGTGCTGGAACTTCTAACCTATTTATTTAGAATTCTTCTCTCTTTTACTGCTGGGATGGTGTTAATTTGTTCCTGCTTTTTTACGACTGCATTATTACCTACCTGGCTGAGCTGTTATTTTTGTCAGCATTTTGTTAGGCAACGTTTTTCGACGGTATTTCACCAGATACAAAAACCATCCCTTAACAGATTTGTTTTTCTTTCCATTTTACCATACCACGTTTGTATCAACGTGAATTAAATAAATACGTCAGAATAAATTTTACAACGGATTTGTTAATGGCATATTAAGCTGTATCATTGACGACTGACACTTTTGTGCGTAATTCTAGAGAGAGAGATAACGATCTTATTTTAAATCTTTCAATAGTCATTGATTAATGGGATTTAAAATGCACGCTTGTCAAACCTCAATGTACCATAATGAAATTACGAAAAGGAATGTATTAGAAAGTTTTCTTTAAAAATAAACGTTTTTAATTTAACCAACGCGACGGTAAAGGTATGTTTTATTCTTGTTTCTGGTGTTACTACATACAAGCGTGGGTTAAGCTAAAACTAATATCCCTCAGTTGTAAATTAAATTAAACTCAATAAACCAACAAGTTTTGCAAATATTTGTAGTTATGCATAAATCTTCAACTTATCGTTATAATCCAGGCGACAGGAAATTGGTATATGGGAAAAGTCACAAGACTTGATAACAGCAATTTTTTTTGTTTAGTATGTAGGGGGGTGTGTGGTAAGTCTACATTCAAGTTTTCGTATTAATCGGAGGCTGCGAAATGTCCGCCATATTGGAAAAAGAGGTTAAAGTGTTTTTTCAATTTATCTCGTTAACCGTAGGTCTGAGGAAAGAAATAATTCATAACGTTTTTGTCGGAAATTCGATTCTCTACAACTTCCTCGATGCACTTCTTTGAGAAATGTTTGTAATAAAAGAGTTATAAACAAATAACTGTAAACATTTAGGGGTTGCAAATCTTTGGGGTGAAATAACTATTGCATTTTTGGTCGTACGAGGAAAATTGTTCTTACCTTTCTTGTAGACAATTTAAAAACGAAAAATCTAATGCACTCACTTTTTTGGTTCCGTTCTTTAGTATAGTGGAAGGCAGAGGTCGAATGGAGGTAAGTCGAAAACAAAGCAGGTAAGCCGTATAACGTTTTTCCTACTGGTAAGTTATTTATCTCCTTAACCGTACCTCTGAGTAAAAAAGTTGTCAGTACTATTTTTGTCGGCAATACGATTCTCTACAACTTTTATACTACACTTGTTTGTGCCATGTAAGTAGTTACAAAGTTATTAAAAATAAACCGCTAAAATATATGGTTGGGGTGGCATTTGTATTGAACGTATGGGGTGAAATAAGTATTTCATTTTTTGTCGCACGAAAAAAATTATTCTTACCTTTCTTGTAAACAATGTAAAGACGGGAATTCTGATATACTTACTTTTTTTATTACGTTCTTTGGTATAATGGAAGGCAGCAGTTGAAAGGTTTACCCAAGGCATATAATACGAATTTGTTGAACATATGCATTCTATACACAATTAAACAATGATTCAATAATAATTATAATAATTATAATAATAATCTATATAATGTATTAGTAGATGTACTTCTCTAGCGATTCAAATTTTTGTCGATGGGTGGGAGAATGGCCCGGAACCTTTAACCACTCGAGGCGAGCTGTACAGATGCACGAAAGTCGTAGAATACAGCATGACTGTCATCCACTCAGGTAAATGCTTCTCTTAGAAATTCTTCGTGCTCCTCATCTCCTCTTTCAATGCTTCTTTGGAGCAAACATTTTACTCATCTCTCCTTCACAACGCAAACTTCACCTTCACGTAAAGAAGTTTTGCACACGAAACAGACGCTCATCTTAACGGCTTTCGACTAGGCTAGACAAAACCGACTGACCCATGGGACTGACCTGAGTGGATGGCAGTTATGCTGTATTCTACGACTTTCATGCGCCAGTGCATTTAGCCTCAAGTGACTAAAGGCACAGGACCATTCTTCCACCCATCGACCAGAATTTGAATCGCTAGAGAAGTACACCTACTAATACATTCTATGTAATTATTATCGAATCATTGTTTAATTGGGTATAGAATGCACATGTTCAACAAATTCGGTATTATATGCCATGGGTAAATTTTCAACTGCTGCCTTCCACTATACCAAAGAACGTGATAAAAAAGTAAGTATATCAAAATTCCCGTCTTTACATTGTGTACAGGAAAAGTAAAAATAATTTTTTCTCCACGACCACTATGGAATTTGTATATTCTGAAATTAATTTTGATAATAAAAACTTAATATTCTAACTCTTGTTTTAGAATAAATATTCTAAAACACTACCCTACTTATGTGTTCTACGTGTATTTCATTCCATCACTAGATATGGAATGAATATTCTGTAACAGTTTAATAAAAAAAGGTTAGCCTTGATTTCATTGTTTACATTAAATGTTATACTTTTTAAGGTTATTGTTCTTGTTTTCAAATTGTAAATACGGCTAAGTTTAAATTTTCTTGTGGTCTTGGAAAAAGCATGGTCTGTTACTCGGTTAGAATCGAAATTCGATGCTCGTGGTTCCTCACGCTCGCTTTCAGCTCGCGTTCGGAATCTTCCACTCGCATCGAATTTGTTCTAACCTCATTACAGAATATACTATTCCGTGCGACAAAAAATGAAATACGTATTTCACCCCATACGTTCAATACAAATGACCAACCCCCCTATATTTTAGCGCCTTATTTTTAATAACTTTGTAACTACTTACATGACACAAAAAAAGTGTAGTATGAAAGTTGTAGAGCTGTTTGTCGACCGCTGCCTTCTACTATACCAAATAACGGAACCAAAAAAGTGAGTACACTAAATTGTTCGTATTTAAATTGTCTACAAAAAAGGCAAGAACAATTTTTCTGTACGACCAAAAATGAAATCCCAAAAATTGTCAACCCTTAAATTTCTACGGTTATTTGTTTATAACTTTTTTATTACAGAGATTTCTGAAAGAAGTATATTGAGGAAGTTGTAGAGAATCGTATTGCCGATAAAAATGGTGGTAACATTTTTCTAAGACGTATGGTTAAGGAGATAAATAACTTACCAGTAGGAAGGACGTTATACGCGCTTACTGCCTCGTTTTCGACTTACCTCCATTCGACCGCTGACTTCCACTATACCAGAGAAAGGAACCAAAAAGTGAGTGCACTAGATTGTTCGTTTTTAAATTGTCTACAAGAAAGGTACAAACAATCTTTCTCGTACGACCAAAACTGGAATAGTTATTTCACCCCAATGATTTGCAACCCCTAAATTTTTACGGTTATTTGTTTATAACTTTTTTATTACAAAATTTCTCAAAGAAGTGTATTGAGGAAGTTGTAGGATATCGACAATTTCCGACAAAAACGTTATGAATTACTTCTTTCCTCAGACCTACGGTTAACGAGATAAATTGAAAAACACTTTAACTGCTTTTTCCAAGATGGCGGACATTTCGCAGCCTCCGATTAATAAGAAAACTTGAATGTAGACTTACCACACACCCCTCTACATACTAAACAAAAAAATTGCTGTTATCAAGTCGTTCGGGAGACCACAGAGAAAGTTGTTGGGTGTTCGGGAGACCACACGACGTTCACCCATAAAACTGGCTGTCTTCTACCCTATCCCTATAAAGGGCAACAGATGAAGCTGTCAGATTAAGTGTGTGGTAGAGAAATTCGTGCGAATTGTCGATGGTAACTCATACCGATCAGGGGTAGCCCTGGTAGATGAGACCGGTGTGGGCGGATTCGAATCTCACCTGGGATAAGGTCATTTATGGTCACCAAGGAACCCGCTGCTTGACCGAGGTCATTTATGGTCACAAACGGAACCCGCTGATTGACAGAGGTCAATTATGGTCACCAATGGAACCCGCTGCTTGACCGAGGTCATTTATGGTCACCAAAGGAACCCGCTGTTTGACTGAATCTCAAGTGCGGAGAATCGAAGTGAGGTTTACCCTGCTTTTGGGCTAATGGGAAACTGCAGAGCGCCAGGTAAATGTGCTTAGGAGCTATCCCGACCACCCTATGATCCGGACTGCAGCCGGGTACAGTGATTGGGAGAAGCTCTGAAAGCCATTACACTTAAGGAGTGTTGAAGCAAATACATAGCCTCTCACAATCAAGACAACTTCACCAAAAACAGGTACACACCGGGAGTCTATAACGTGTAGACTTAAACAAAGCTCTGTCGAGGGCCCACCAAGCCTAAAATTGGTAGATCGGTGTGGCAAAACCATTAAAAAACCAAGTCCCGCCACAATTGAGGTTGGATTCGATCGGGCAGTGGTCCCACTTTGCAAGAGCGCATAGCTGGCGAATAGTCCTATTGCTGGACGAGGTACTTCGGTACCGGCGTGTAAGCACGTGACGTAAGTCAATCGCTCCGGTACTATGCCTGCGATAGCTAGTAGAGGGTGGATAGGCAACCTCGCTCCGACCAGTGAGTTGATCTGGTAGCAATTGCTGTACTGCCGGTTATGCAACTTGCGCGCTGATTGGGCGTATCCCAATCACTTTCTTCTGGAAGGGAACGTGGGGGTAAGTTCACACAGGTACCCCACGTAAAACAATCATGACATTCAATGTTATCAAGTCTTTGGTCTGGGCCCACCAAGCCTATAATTGGTAGATCGGGGTGGCAAAACCATTAAAAAACCAAGTCCCGCCACAATTGAGGTTGGATTCTATCGGGCAGTGGTCCCACTTAATAACAGCGTTAAGTTGGGGAATAGTCCTATTGCTGGACGAGGTACTTCGGTACCGGCGGGTGAGCACGTGACGCAAGTCAATCGCTCCGGTACTATGCCTGCGATAGCTAGTAGAGGGTGGATAGGCAACCTCGCTCCGAACAGTCAGCTGATCTGGTAGCAATTGCTGTACTGCCGGTTATGCAACGTGCGCGCTGATTGGGCGTATCCCAATCACTTCCTTCTGGAAGGGAACGTGGGGGTATGTTCACACGGGTACCCCACGTAAAACAATCATGACAATCAATGCTATCAAGTCTTGTGACTTTTTTTACCCTATCGCCTGGACTATTATAAACTCCTAAATAAGGGGTGTAATATAAGCGATTGTGTACGGTAACTATTATAATAGTATCTACAACCTTTATCTCTTATTATATATGATATATATTTACTGCCTTTTATTAGGATTGTTTGGCATCAAATATGCGGTCCCTAGGAAGTTTTTATGATACTAATGTTTTTTAAAAATCATTTCCACCACAACTGAATATAACTAAATACAACTTTATATACATTGAATATATTGAAACTAGTCAAAAAAAATTATCTGTCACTTATTTTCTGAAAGATCACTTATGCCCAGGGGTGAATGATATCAAAAAAGTTATCGATACTGTCGAATATCAGTATAAATGAGTTTTGTTAGACGCTGTGCAACCAAATGCTGTGTAAATACTTACTTCGGTAAATACTTCCATTTTTTTTTCAGATTTCCTTTAGATAATCACCGATAAGTGTTATTTTTTCGTATATATTTTTAATAAACGTTTTCATAAAATCGATGTTGTATTTAAGAATTCACCATTGTACAGTTGCGGTCATTCGCTAAGGAACGATGAAAAAATTATGATAGCCGATTTTTTAATTTGTATAATTTAAATGTAAGTTTATTATACTGTAACCAAGAACATTTAATTTCTCAACATTCTAAGTGCCCAGTCCATAAATCAGGTCGAATTACAGCGTACATTGTGCAAAAAACTAAAAAACCGGCTATCGCTATTTTTCCAAACTTCTGTTGAATTAGAAAATAATTTTATCAGATATGTATGCGTTTATTTAATGCAAAAATGTTTTTCAGTGCATTCATGAGAAGCATGAATAAATTTGAAATATATAAATAGAAATTTTAAAACGACCATAGGAAATAATATATGTATTATATTGTAACGTTCTTTTTAAAATAATAACAAAATTGCTGTTTAATCGTCTATTCACTAGAGAGCAATTATTTACATACACTAATTAAAAACACTATAATTATAAACTATTTAACAAACTTAAAGTAGGCTATTTTAATAAAATACGATATTTTTTTATTCAACATTCATTTATAACATTTATTTATTCACTTCGACTATTAACTAATTACACAAAGCACATTTCAATTCACCGGTTGAATACTAACTGAACTCTCTTCTATCCGGGACGACGTTTTGTAACTTCCATGTAAACGTTCTAGCAAACGCTGGAACATACTCGTGTACTGTACTTCGTCTGATGCGTCATATCCGCGGCCCGTGTCGAATCTTCTAGTATGTTTTCGCGGGTGTATGACGCTTCGCTCTGGAATGTTTTGCCGCCTTCGTATATGGATTCCCCTATTTGTTACAATATGGAAACATATTTAATATACATGTATAATATTTTGTAAATAAATGTAAATAAATTTTGTAAATAAACTTATTTAATAAAAACCTGATTGTGAAACGGCGTCGATTAATTTTATCTTACATAAAATTCTAATTCTTCTTTTCAATTACCAATATAATATATAACACGTTTTTAGTTTTTAGCAAATGGAAATAATATATAGTTAACTACGTATCTGATCTTTACTGCGATGACAAAACGCATCGGCGAACTGATAGTGCGAAGAGACTAGCTAAAAAACATCAAAGTGCCGACAACAGAGTGGATCTGCTGTTTATTTTTATGCTCTGATACTACATTAATTGAAATCATATACGATTTGATAAGAGATTGTGCCCTGTTATTTTGTTACATTTGAATTTGTTAATTTAAATGGTTTTAAAGCTTAAAATATACCTATTTGTATTTTTTATGGCTTTAATTTATTGAGTTTGATTGCATATTTGCTTCAGAATTTTACTGCAATCATCCTCAGTTGAATTATTAATTGCATGTGATTCTGAATTTTTAAATAAATTCTTTCTTTTGTCAATAAACACGAAGACTTACGGTCTGAATCAATAGACAAAGAATAATTCCCGGGTTTGGACCGTGTCATATATCATATAGAAAAAGTGAAAAGGGGTAGAGGGGTAGAGGGAAGCAGAAAGGCACAGTAACTCAACATGTTTATTTTGCGAATATTCTCTTAGGCACTTTTAATGAATCTGCTGAAGAAGCCCTGTACAATTACAGGCGAAATACTTAGTTCCTTCGTCATTCTCAATATGGCACAGTCCAAATCCGGAAATTGCTTTTTGTCTTTCTTTTCGTTGTATTTTGTGGTTGAGATTTCTGTTCTCAACTTTATATTAGGGATAGAATTGTTTGTTTGCCAAACCTCATAACTGCTACAGCAGTTGTTTAGTTTATCGCCCTTGTTCAGTTAATAAAAAATAAAGCTAAAAAATCTAAAAATAGCCTAAGCGTCGAAAGTTTCCATTATTAGCTATGGCATCTAAAATATCATGATTTTAGACCCTATAACTTTGAATTAAAAATTATTTTAATTTAATTTAACTCTTATCGAATATTTTAACGTTTTAACGAAAATTTAGAAACTTGAGTTTGTAAGGTATTGTATAGATACGAGGGAAGATCAATATTTACGGTCCCTGATATAGAAAGAGAAAGAATTTTTAAAACATTATTTATTTATTTCTCAACATAATCTCCCTGGACTTCAATGCACTTGGTCCACCGATGTTCCAATGCTTCAATGCCTTTCAGGAAGAAGTTTTCCGGTTGCTCCTCAAACCAGCCATTTACTGCGGTCATAACTTCATTATCGTCTCCATATTTTTTTCCACGCAGGTTTTCCTTTAATTTTGGAAATAGATGGTAATCACTGGGTGCCAGGTCTGGTGAATATGGAGGGTGTTCTAGGATTTCAAAGCCAGCGTTCTGTATGGCAGCCATGACAATGCAGCTCTTGTGGACTGGAGCGTTGTCCTGATGGAACAAAATTTTGTGTGCCAACTTTCCTGGTCTTTTTCGGTCGATGCTTTCGCGCAATTTTGGAATTAACCCTGCATAATAAGAACCCGTTATTGTGTGTCCACGCTGCAAATAATCGATCATCAAAATTCCTTCTGCATCCCAGAACACTGTGGCCATAATCTTTCCAGCCGCCCGTTGAACTCGAAATTTGCGTGGAGGTGGAGAACCTCTGTGATGCCACTCCATACTTTGTCTTTTCGTCTCAGGATCAAAATGGTGCACCCATGTTTCATCCACAGTCACAAAGCGACTGAGAAATTGCTTCCGATTGGCCTTCAGGTACTCCAAATTGGCTTCCGAATGCAGCACTCTAGAGCGTTTCTGATCGACGGTCAACATCTTTGGAACCCAACCCAATCAAGAACATTTCTTAAAATATTTTCAAGTGACCCATAAGAGATGTTCGTTATTTCCGCGATATGGCGAATAGTCAGTCTTCTATCTGCCATTACCATATCATGGATCAAATTGATGTTTTTGTCAACGGTGACACAGACTGGACGTCCCGCACCTTTCGCATGTTCGCAAGTTGTTCTGCCTAATCTAAACTCACGAGACATATTTTTCACCACTTGGTAAGAAGGGGCAGAGTCCCCTAAAACGTCTGTCATATCCTTGTGAATTTCAGTAGGTGTTAATCCTTTTTTTTGCAAATACTTTATCACCGCTCTGACTTCACTTTTTTCCATTTTTAAAAATTGTCTGTTATCGACCAGCTTAATTATTAATAACTTTCAAAGAACAACACGCACCTACGCAAAACTTGACACAACAAATAATTAGTAATGACAGTTCTCATAGAAAAATGAGTGACGATATCATGCAAAGCCTACTATGTCAGGTTACAAATTAGTTCTTCAAACATTCCTCTGCTACGTTTTCATCCAATATCCGAATCTGAAGTCAAAATACAAAACATTGACAAAAACAGACACATACACACATAACGACCAGATACGTACTCCTTTCAGAAGTTCATGAAATATTTTCACTAAATTAGTAAACATTCAATTGGTTCTCGAAATCTGGTTTTACGTTTTACAACACCAAGATTTTAGAATTTACAAGAGGCCGGAAATCAAAAGAAAAACCGCTGGTAAACGTACTTCGATATTCGGTGAAACTTTTATTTCAATCAAGAACGAATTAGTACCTTAAGTATGGAATATGATGCTTTTCCTTCATCCAAATAACTAAACAGCAAGGGTCAGAAAAAAGCTTCTGTGATATAAAAACAGGAATCGGGAGTTTATGAATAATTCATTAGTATAAACAGCAATTAAAATAAATAAGGGATTAATTTTATTGAAGCATAATACATTCTCATAAATTCACGAGTCATCTGAGTAAAGCGATAAAACTATATTAACTAAGAAGTTTGTTGACTCCGATAAGACTAATGCTATTAAATTTTTAAAAATATAAAGATTTAAATTTTGGGTTATAATATTCCAGGGATTTCTACTAGGAAAATTGATTAAATGTCCTAATTTAAGCGGCCATTTTAGACTTATGTCATAGTGTAGGAATGAGAATTAATAAAACTCACTATTGAAATTTGTATTTTCAAATTTTTACGAATTTTAGAATTGCGCGGTGAGGATTTAGGATTGAGGATGGACATAGGATTAAAATGTAAAATAAGTTTTATAATAATAATGTTTCTAGTGATGTTTTTTAATTTAAAAACGGAGAAGAATTTAGAATTCAGAATTCACGATCTAGAATTAGGATTTAGAAGGTAAGATCTAGAACTTAAAATTTAAAAATCGTGTTAATAATTTTCAATTCTTTGTAATTCAGAGCATATGTTATTTTATGTTATTTCATACAGCAGATGGTTCCGAAGAAAAGCTATATCTTTCTTATTAGAAATCGTATGCTATATGATAGGGGTTATTTCATGGCACAAAAGAAAGTATAATAAACCTACACAGTGAGAAATATAAACCCAAATACTAGTTACCCTCTAATACTATCAAAACGCTTATTAATAGGTGGGTAGTGAATAGTGGAATAAGTAAATTAATGAGATTGCAGTATTTGGATAAGAGATCCAAAAATGCGTGCTTGTTCAAAACAAATAAAGATTATGAAGCAGAACGAAATACTCAACTCTTACTAATTCTAACTTGTGAAAAATATAACATTACATGGGCATAAACGAACCTACTCTTATCTATTAAAATCTGCTCTAGGTCAAGTAGATTTCAATAATAGATTCATAATTAAAAAACGAATAAACAAATTGTAACAAAAAATGTATATAGTAGTTGTCCAATGAGTAAAAGAAATTGTATATAAACTTATCGTATTTTAGTTTCCTTTAATTGAAGATCGAAATGAAATTTTAAAATGCCCGACAACAATAATCTTATTTAGTAACTTTTTGTATTTTGACAAGTTTGCCGCCGGTTGTCGGTACTATATGTTTACTAGAGGGGCTATACATAATAGTTATTTATGTATTAAGGGCATAATGAAGCTTTTATGGCCAGAAGCGTTATTTCTAGCCCGAGGCGTTAGCCGAGGGCTAGGAAAAGGCTGTAGGGCCATAAAAGCAAGTTATGCCCGCTATACATACACTATTTTATGCACAGATTAAGTTTTTTTTGTAAAATCTATTATTGTATAAAAATATAATTAAATGAGTAGGTAGGTATATCAAGCCGCTATGCGTATACTTTTGTGCTTATACGAAGTATGTTACTATAGTTACTATTCCAAAATATTTAATTTCAGCTCATTTTCATTGGTAAAAAGTTTACAAATTATATTAAGAGCCAATCAAGTTCTACAAAAAAACTTCTGACCTTTAATTGACGTTTCGTTATTGCCCGTCTGACCATAAAGAGGCCCTTGGGCCATAAAAAGACGTTTATGTTTAGATGAGTCTTGCAATAATAGTTTAATTATAATGCATCTGTGCATAAATAAATTTAAACAACATTCTAGATGGGCACCTTCGTCGCTTTTGAACTAGCAATTTATTATTAAGCCAGAATAATTCAAATGATGGGCAATATCATTTTCTGTGGACTAAGTTGCAAAATCCGAAAGTCTTTCTTGACACATAGTCAAATGTAATAGTATTTTGTGTCTCAGGGACAGAAAGTTAGCATTTGCAGCCCGCAGTTGTTTGAAGCCCGATGTTACCCACAAAATGGGGACTGCTTATTGGGAAACGTAACAACCTTTAACCGCAGTTTAATCTGTCGGCTGCCAGCTAACTAGGTGTTAGTACTGTGAGGTAGTAGGTCTCACAAGATGTCTTCTATAATGGGCGCCAAGAATCATCTAAAATAGCTACAGTATTGGTCGACAAAATTTGAAAAGAACAACACATTTGCGACTACTACCAATGTGGTCGACTTTTCCCAACATTGGCTCCTGATAGCTGAAAATATAAACCCCAAATACCACACATATAAATAATAAGTCTTCAAATAAGGGAAGTACAGTGCTTTATTAACAAATTAATAAATCGGCAGGTAAAATATTAACACAGGTTTAACAGTGTGGTGATCAATGTCGATAGCCTTGGCAAAAATAATTAATTATATATATGTACAAATTCATAGGAGAGAATTCATGCGAGTGACTAGTTACTTTAAATCTGACTAATCTTCAAGTCACAAAATGCAATAAACAAAAGGACACGGTAAAATTATCGCGACTACAGGTACCAATCAGATTGCGCAACCCTCAACTCCAGTAGTGAGCTATTCAACTATTTATACAAGCAAAGCTTAGTCGTTTATACACTCGCAAAATATTCCTAATAATGTAAGGTGATAAAATATTATATATGAAATAGATACGTAGATATAAGTGCTACACGAATACTAGGGAAAAACCATTTTACACATAAAATTATAACATACAAATATATACTAAAGCTTTAATTACAGAAAATAAAGATTGTCAAACGTTAATTTTGATGTAACCAGTTGCTATAATATAACTAACTCACGATACAGGTGTCTTCTTGCACTTCAAAGAGGAACGCCACCAACCAGGTCGAACGTAGTGGTGTTTTAACAACCCACACTTACAATGAAGTGTATGTACTTATGGTTATTTAACCAGGAAGATATACGATATGCAAGATAAACCCAAAAGGTCTGTAACAAATAGAATCAAATTACCAGAATGCAACAAACAAACACTTTATAAATACCTTCGGTGTGATGTGACCTAATGAGGTAGTTATACCGCCTCCATATGCGGCTAAGGACGATTATATATCGAAACCTAACAAAAGAACTAAGTATAAGAGACTGAATAATAGAAAAGTTAAAACAATAAAAAATTACGAGAACGTGCTCCTATAACCTCTAAAAAGAAGTAGTGGAAAAATTCCCAAAAGGTTCCAATAAAACTTGGACCACACCAAAAATTAATTATCGATCTGCACAAATGCAATTCCCATATCACAACACAAAGCAAAAACTAATTTAAAGGGCGATGCCACTAAAATATTCTTTAAAGAATTTTCTTCACACGAACGATAAAAACGAAGTGACAAAATCTCTTATCAACAACAGGAAACCAGTTCCAAACAAAATGGCAACTAAACTGAGAGAAAATTCGGAAATTCCTAAACGGTATACAAACTAACACAAAAGCATAGCTATACAAAATTAGTTACGAAATTAGTACGTAACACCGAGCGAAGCGAAGAGCGAGAGCAGCAGACAACTAAGGACTGCAAATGCTTTTCTGTCCGAGTGACATACAAATGTTTTTTGCCTACCTGCCATTATACTTTAAAACGGAACTCACCGGAACGCAATTTACCTTAAATTATAATAAAATTATATTCGAGGGATGTGATGGAATGAATGAAATCGAAAATAACGCCAGATCTTTTTCATATGTGATGCGGAAAGCGAAAAGGGACCTAAAGTCGGATACGTGAATTTTCAGGAGAAGCAAAATAAGAAGTTGGGGTCAACAAATGGTGTTTTTTATTTTTTATGAATTGTGATACGATGATATCTCTTTTACCAACCCAAATTATAAAAAAAAAAAAATTCCGACCGGAAATAGGATAAAAACCTAATTTAATGGGGAAAGGTCGATTTTGAAAAATTTGTGCGCGTTTACCCACAAAAAGCACGTTTTGAAATAAAAATTCCAAAACGCTGTAAAATCCGTAATTTCTGAGATATCCACGTCATTTTGTTTGTAAAGTTTTTCTTTTTTATCGTACTTTTGAAAAATGTCAATAACTCAAAATCGAATTTTCCGACTTTAGATCCCTTTTCGCTTTCCGCATCACATATTATTAAATTAACATAATCATCATAAGATCATAGATATAAGATGCGCAGCCCTCCTCTGTTTGAGAGGTACTGTCTAGTCTAGACTTCTAGAGCACGTGATTGTATGCAGCAACCCAAGATGAGTGTGGTCGAGTTCAAATTATTTAAAAGAGGGGTGGTCGGTTCGTATGTCATGTGCGGGTTTTGCTGTTGCAATAAATTTTAAACAATATTAATAAAATAATTCTATATCACCTCTTTATTGACAAACTCTTACACGATATTAAAAAATAGCCTGCCAACTAGTTATTTGTTTAATAAGTTGAAGAACTTTTATTGGCTCTGTTGATTCAAAATCTTTTCATAATGGGTTAAGGCTCAAAAGGTCACGTTAGTGATATGCCAGTGCGGAAGAATCGATTATTCAAATACAACTTCACTGCAAGATAATTTCTCAAACCGATTAACAGTATATAAAATTAAATGATCTTCTTAGGAAATAAATGCTATAAATAAGGTCGAAAGTGTATTATCCGCGCCACCAACAACACGATTTGTGGACGATCGATTGTTGCGTTCGATCAAACCGATCTATGCTCCAATCTTTTTTTTGTTTTTCGGTCGCCTGGCGCTCCCGTTATGACAACACCCGATGCGATTGCACTGCTCGCACTACCCTAGGGCCGCGGCTGAGTAGGTAGGGTCTATTCCTTTTTCGAACACAAAATACAGTCCATTGGAAGTAGTTTGTAAAGTACTTAAATTAATCTCTACTTAAATTTGTTTTACAAGCATTAATAGTAAAGTTAATGGTCATTATTTTTCTTTTCTACTGTCCAGTGAGGCCTGCTAGTCTAGTGCTTGTAAAAGAGTCATATTTCATTGTAGTTGAAAGTTATATTTTTCCCTGAAAATAGTTTCAGTTCTCTTTTGTAAAGCTACATATTTTCTGAGATACAGCGTTTGTGTACCATCTCAGGTATTTTAGTATTAGTTTGAGCAATCGATTTCTAAACTTCTTATGGCTTAATACAGATATACGACTTTTGAAACATTAACGTTCTCATTGGATTTTCTCAAATATTTCATTTAAAAATGTTTCTTTCACATCATATAATTGCTTTTAGTAGAGTAATTCAGTTCATTCCTATTAAACTGCATGTCAAGCTATTTGACTTTTATCGTGAATAGGAGAAGAGAAAAAAGCTGAAAGCTAAAATGCTATTTCGTTGAGAATTCTTGACGGAAAGCTTACCATTTTAGTATGCATTATTTCATTTCTTTTTATACGAACAAGTGTATCCACATTTATATCAACATTTACAGTAGCATAAAACTGCTGTTAATACTTCAAACTCGAAACACCCGTAATTTTAGAGGATATGCCTCCGAGATGACAAGAAAGCCGTGGAATACAATAGCTTCCGTCTGTAGAAAGGGACTGACGGTTCATTCCGCATGCACCCTTGGGCTACAGGTTACCGATATAAAGTCGTGCTTTTACAGCGCTTTAAGATTCGTAGAGTACATGTATTCACTAATTCTTTAATCCCTATATACATCACTTTCCTATTTAAATATTATTATGAATTTAAAGAAATGTACGTTGAACATAATAAAAATGAAACATTGTTTGCTGACATAGTAATTAATGTAATTCAATATCTTTGTAAATACTTTCTTGCTTGTGACTATATTAAGAATATCAAAATAATCCGTTTTGTTTTAAGGAGCATGAAAAGTCAAAGCGGTACAAACCAATGAAGATTAATTAAATAAGTTTGTCTCTCAATACAATAATATCTAGAAGTTTACAGCTACTCCAAGAGATGGCGCAAAGTGTCAACGATTTACAAATTTCAGGGTTTCCATGTTTTTAATAGGTAAATACTTAATAGTACTAATAAAGTAAGTATTAAAAACTATTAACCATTAGCGTAATTATTTCAATTAAATTAAATTTACATTATGTTGTATTTACTAACTGAGTAATACAATGATGAAAATGAGAAATATACCAACTCGAATGCGATGATTGTAATAACATTTATATTGGAAAGACAAAGAGATTGATTTTGACTAGATTCAAAGAACATGTATAGAGGATTTTTAAATATATTCAAGTTGATAAACTGAAATTATTGAAAACTGTTCATTCAGCCAAAGAATTTAATGTCTACGAAAATATATTTATTGAAAACAACGAGAATTAATTAAAGAAAGAGCCGGGAGACAGAAAATTTGCTACTGTTAATGCTCGTACACCGAATAAAATGAAAACCTGGGGAAAATTGACAAACAAAAAACAATTTAAAACTATAAAATTTTGGATAAACTGGGTTTGATTGTTATGTATCAATATACATTTTCGTCTGTGAAGAAAAAAGTATTCTAAACATTGTATTCAATTTTCTTTTCTAGTAATAGTGACGTTAATTTTCGGTTGAAGTTATAAAAATTTTATGAATGGAAAGGAAAAAGTAAGATTTAAAACCAGCAGAATTTTTAAATTGTTTTTGAGTCAAGCAGCCCCTCGATTAAGAACACATGGTATATCAATAATAGTGTTTCACGATAGTCTTGCATTTTTCTTGTTCTTGTCTTGTTCTTGCACAAATTGCAAGACAAGAACAAGACAAGAATCGCAGTCAGAAGACAAGAATCTTTTCTGCGAGAAAAGTGCAAGAATAGCAAGATTTTCTTGCAGTCTTGCTAAAGTTCAGGTTTTGAAAAGGTATTGGTACGTTTGAATTATTATTTTATTTATTTATTTAAAATCTGTATAAATAACACAAAAAATTTAAAAACAATAAATAAAATATTTTTCTATTACACTATTACAAAATCATACCTAACTGGCAGACACTTATTAGTCAAAGTACAAGGCGAGCTTACTACTTTATACCGAATCAACTCTGGAGTCCCACAGGGGAGTGTATTGGGACCGTTGTTGTACACTGTATACTGCAGACCAGTGGCGTGCAGTGAGAATTTAGGCTAGGGAAGCAACCACGATTTTAATTTTAATATACCTAGGTACAGGCGCGGATTCACGGGGGGAGATGGGGGAAATCCCCCCCCCCAATTTAGAAATAAGTATACATAGAGTAGAAACAAATAATGTTTGTTTAATTATTATTTATTAAAACAATTATTTTTCCAAAAATTTCCCCCTCAAAATAATTCTCTGGATCCGTCACTGCTAGGTACAATAAAAAATAGTGTTATAATTATTAAGCTTAAAAGTTTTTCAAAGAAGAACTTTTACACTTTATAACTTACGGAAGTTGTTGACTATTATTCTTTATTTTAAAAAACTACTATGTATTTATAATGCAACTCGATTTTCCGGTCTTTTTAGCAAAATATCGGTGCAGGTTTTAAGCTTTGTTGTTAAATTTGAAAGTTCTGGTTTTGATCTGCCTTTCTTAATAATTTGTAATTTCTCTCCAAAACTGTATGCAGAAAATTCTTTATTAATAATTTACAAACTGAACAAAAAAATTGTTCATATTCGGATGTATCGGAAGTACTCGAACCTTCCACCGAAGCAGCTGAATTTGCAGTCGTGGCGATAATGCAATTTTAAATTTGCATACAGAACAAACTAAATAGAATTATTTGTCTTTAAAAAAATTCCAACTTATATAAATTGAAATAATAAAACGTGACAAAATACAGTCTTATTCGCAGATTTACATTACTGAAGTAACATTAAATTTAACAAACACTAAATCGAACAAAGAACCAAATTATAATAAATAAACATTTGGGCACGAAGCACACTAAAAATAACGACCAATGTTAACCGCATCGTCTGTATGACCACGCCCGCTTATCAAGGCTAGGAGAAGAGCAGTTATAAGCAACGAAATCAGTGCTTATATGCAGCGTATGTAACACATTTGAATCGGTATTACCTTTCCGTGCAAGTTTAATGAGCCTAATTTAAAATAGTATTCTAAATAATTATACTTTTTGCTGTACGGATTTGATATTGAGCTTTAATTTGATCAAGTATTACAAATTTAAATAAACGATAACCATCATTTTGTAAAAATATTTCCGTTAGCATTGGTTTTTATTTTTAATAAATTCTTCCCCCCTGAAAGGGAAGCATCGCTTCCACTGCTTCCATGGATCGCACGCCACTGCTGCAGACTTACCTACAACCACACATACAACAATTGCTACATAAGCCGATGACACGGCCATCCTATCATGCCATCACGACCCCAACATAGCATCTCAACAGTTACAAACTCATCTCGGCAAATTGCAAATCTGGTTTAAAAAATGACGAGTTAAAGCCAATGAATCAAAATCCACTCATGTAACTTTTACAATGAGGAGAGAAACCTGCCCCCAGTTCCTCTCAACGGTCAACAACTTTCCCAGCAAGACACAGTAAAGTACTTAGGAATCCATTTGGACAGACGTCTCACTTGGAAACAACATGTTTGGGCCAAACGAAAACAATTAGGGCTTAAATATAGGGAAATTACGGGTTGCTAGGTAGAAACTCACAGTTATCAACGGCCAACAAAATACTACTTTATAAAACAATGCTTTGACCGATATGGACCTGCGGTTTGCAGTTATGGGCTGCAGCTGCTAACTCCTCCATGAATATAATCAGACGATTTCAGTCTAAAGTGCTACGCCAAATAGTGAATGCCCTTTGGTATGTTCCAAATGATGTCATAAGCTGCGATCTTGGAATTAGTTCGGTCAGTGAAATGGTCACAAATCTGAGTGGCAATTATAGTGCGCGGCATAATGTGCACCCAAACAATTTGGCCAGTGACCTACTAAGTGCTCGTGTAGTGCGGCGTCTTAAGAGGTTCAAACCCGCGAACTTACCAAACAGATTTACCTACATATTTCAACCATTATTAATGCTAATACAAGTCATTTAGTTTAGTTTTAGATTAGTTTCAACTAGTTTAAGGTACTCTAATCAAACGCCTAACTATTATAGGGTAATTAAGGGAAATTGCTAATAAAGCAATAACCCACAAGTCAGGTACACTTACACAGAATTTACTGAATGCTGTTTATTGTATGGCAGTTTGTAAATAAAGAGGAATTAAAAAAACTATTACACATATTTTCTAGTGTGGTGACTAATAAGATATCAACATTTAGGTGACTAGAAATTACGTAATAACCTAAAAGCTAAAACCATAAAAGAAAATATTACAGAAACGTAATTATACGCCTAAGTTTAGTTCTTTATGATAATTATTAGCCATTGAAAACATCAAACCAGGAAATAACGTATAAAGACTTTACCATTTTCAAAAAAATCAGGGTAGGCTTTTGTATGATTCCACTACACTGTCAGTATCTTCGTTTACCCGTTTATAAGCAAAATATCTATATCGTCCGCTGCGCCATTTATCTGTCCTTAAGTGTGTCCTTGCCTGTGTTAAATGTTTTATCGATATTGACTACGCTTTATTGGTCCATACGTATGCTACGCGAAGTCCAATTGATTACTGACAATGAGGTTGTGATTCATTAACAGAACGGCACATCTAATTAACAGCTAAATCCCCGAGTCGCAACAGTGTAAGAAAATGCAAGAGTCTTGCAAGCAAGGCAAGATTTTTGTTTGCAAGAATGAAGCAAGACAAGCGTTTATTAGGATTCTTGTCTTGTTTTGCAAGACAAGACAAGAAGTAGTCGTACAAGACAAGAAATCTTGTCTTGTGAAACACTAATCGATAACATTAGTCAAGGAGAACCTTTTCTTTCCTTTATGTTTAGAAAATACCTAAATATATTTTAAACTACATGTTTGTATTAGATTTAAGAAATTCACCCGCAGAAGACGGTTTTAAGTCGAGAAAAAGGTAACATTGTTACCGAAATACGTATTGTCATTAGTGCTAAAGCTAAAAAATAAAACACTATTGTTTCACTACCACTAGACATTTCACTATCACTCATTTTTTAATCGCACATTCAAATTAGCAACACGACGCAAAATAATCCCACTCCTGAATTGCTAAAGATAAAAAATAAAACACTATCGGAGTTCAAATTAATCGCTTATATTATAACTTTAATCGACGTCAAAGAGCTCGCCATAAATACTGACTACCCCTTTCTTAATGAATTTGCTATCTTATATAGAATCTTTTATGTAAGTACAGGTGACTTAATATGGTTAGGTAATGTATGATTAATAATAATGAATAATAACTTAAATAACTAACAATCGGCCATCTTGAGTTCTAAAGCGTCCTTGGTTTATTTCCATCTGCTGCTTAAATGGACGGAAATTTGTCTTCTGTTCTTCTGTGGGAAATTGATTTTTACTGAAACAAAATTTAAAATACATTTTAGGAACTAACAATATCTGAACATCGCGTTAACCGTCATTATACGTTTGCCTGCTATAGGCCAGAGATTTCCTTCAACAGGTCAACTATATGCCTACTACAGGCCACACTTATTGCCTACTACAGGCTACCCGTATTGCCTACTACAGGCCACACTTATTTAACCTTTCTAATGAATGCCTACTACAGGCCGTTACGTAGAATGTTCGTTAATTAATTAAAATTATACAATTATTTAGTTAGGCAAAATATATGTCCACCACAGACCTTGTAGGCTTTTCACAAGCCTAGATCATAATTATTAGGATGTTGCTTGTTTATCTATACTATATCTACAATCAAACAAGAATCAAAATAATATCCAGACCTTTTAACCCTCTAACAGATCGATTAGTTCATCTGTATTATTTACTTCACTATCTGAATTAAAATCGTCGATTACTCCTCCAGTGAATGGGCGTAATTGTTCTGCAGAAACAGTCGGTCTGTATTTTTTGTAACTTCTCATGCCTTTTAAGGCTATTATCTTGTACCTATCGTTTCCTAGTACCTTTTCTATTTTATAAGACCCATTAAATTTTATTTGTTTTTCTGGTCGCTTCTATGCTATCATAAATATATAGGAGACACCAGAAGTTTTACAAAAAGGGCCAAATGCCAAGTATGTAATGGCTCGTAGGGTTTATTTATAGGAAACAGAAATCCCTCTTGTGATACCTTTAATTGACTTCCCGTATCTAGATACCCTTTGCAGGCAATATTGTTAACTAAAACATCAATGTAATAACAGGTACTAAAAACTTGCCTTTGTATTGCCTGAACTGTAGCCATTTTCAAATAGTGGCACTCCTCTCTGAACCGGTCTTTCCACAGTTTGTGCACTTCTTTGCTGGCCGTTGGAAGCCGGATGTACTAACCCTTCGGAACCGACAGTCTTCCCGCAAATGACCATCCTTTCCACAAAAAGTACACTTCTTCAGAAAGCATGCGTTCGATCTTGGTCTTCCAGATCTGACGTTTTCGTTTTATGATTCTCGTAGTCGGCTTCACTACCACTAGACATTTCACTATCACTCATTTTTTAACCGCACATTCAAATTAGCAACACGACGCAAAATAATCCCACTCCTGAATTGCTCAAGCTAAAAAATAAAACACTATTGGAGTTCAAATTAATCGCTTATATTATAACGTCATTCGACCTCAAAGAGCTCGCAATAAATATTGACTACCCCTTTCTTAATGAATTTGCTATCTTATATAGAATCTTTTATGTAAGTACAGGTGACTTAATATGGTTAGGTAATGTATGATTAATAATAATGAATAATAGCTTAAATAACTAACATTAGTCAAATACAATGTGTGGTTAGGAGACACCGTTTAAAATATAGTACATACATACATACTAGGTGGAAACTCTTGCATTTTTATTTTCTCTTGATCTAAAATTTCTATTTTCTAAATTAAATTTATGATCTGTTTTGAATGAATGACATGAATGAGAAGTTTTATTTTTTATAAAAAACAGATTAGTAAATAGTTTCACAAATTTATTTAAATCTACCTGTTTTTATAATATTCTATAATGTTTTAACAATTTTCATCCCTCGAAATTGACAAAGATGATAAAAATCAATTTCCTTGATATGACATTACACAGAGAAAAATAAAATCTTAGCAAATCAAATCTTACAAAGATTTTGTAGACCTATTAAAAATGATTTGTTTATTTATTAATTCACATCTGTTGTATGCGCACAAAAGATCTATTTCCAAATGCAAAAAGTTTACTCCATTGTTTTAAATACTAAAAATATTACAAATTTTTAAAATGTAACTGCGATGATTGTGATATGCTTTTACACAAACAAAAAAATGTACATTAACATTTTTATTATAAAATTTTAACGAATATAAGTACCTTTATAAAATATTTTGTATATTAGCCAATCTGTGGTACTGTGATCTAACGTCTTTGTTCAGTAAAATGTTAACTACTACAAATTATAATAAATTAAGAGTGTAACATCTTTTATTTTTCTCCTGCATATTATTTTTTGTTTAGACCTGTGATACAAACTAGCAAATCAACAACATAGCCTAAGCGGCCATTATCATTTATAACACCCGCTCGGCGTTAACTTTGTAATCGTCGTGGGAGTTTGCGTTCAAAATAAATATAAACAACGCTTTTGGCAACGCCAATAATTCTAAATTTAAAAATAAAATCCTGTATGCACCACGAGTGTTACTGGATGATAATGCTACTACCAAATAATCTCTCGAATTTCGAAACTAGTGTTTTAGAGAATCATTTACCGGATGTATAACGTAGGTTTTATTCCATTCTGTTGTATTTGTTTAATTTGTATACAAAGGTTTGCATTATTTGCTCCTTGTTTAAAAATGATCTAATGGCTTTATAATAAAACCGCAATTCTACAATAGCAACAACGAATTTGATTGTGTTCGTTGAATTATTACTAAATAAAATAGTTCAACTAACGGTGGTTTAAGCCTTTTAGTACCTACCATAATAGTTATTTACATTGCAAGACCGTTACTTAGAACTTTACGTGCGAGCACGGTACCTAACAAGCGAACGATTAGCGAGCTTGTTGTCCGTGCAAACACGTAGGGTTCGTGTAACGATCGAGCATTGTACAACGTTTTATGGTATAGTGACTCGTAAACTCGTGAATCTTTAATAAATAATTCTTTCATTTACTGAAGCAGTACAGCATAGTGCGCAAGATATACATCAATGTTTTAAATAAATATGTATGTTGCTATGGCATTGGTGATAAACGAGCCCGTAATAATTTTTACGGGCTTCATAACGGGCTAGCCCGTAGAAAGAATCTTTATCCATGGAGACAGAACTCAATAAACAGATGTTTAGGAGTCAGTATACCATAAAACCCTTTACCGGACTTAATGATGTTCTGTTGGTTAAGTTCTATTCTCCGAACTAAAATTAGTCCTAAAAATGAAAAGCATAAACATTTATTGTTTAGTTATTTAGTAACAACATCATATTCCTAGTCTACGATGTGTTATAATCTTTGTTTGGCTGATTGATACACATGTTAAATTCCGATACACGTAATTTTTGAAAAACAAGTTTTTTTCCGCGGCTTGTAACGATTTCGTAAACTTTGTTGTTGTTGTTGCAAATTTAAAATCGTATTTCAGAAATGTCTTAAATTATTTTTCCTTTTAAATACGATTCGATTTTGGGGGACATAAAATGTTGAGAAGCGTGGGCGGGGTGCATTATTGTGAAGTAATTGCCACTTGCCATTCTCAAGCAGTTCCGACCTTTTGCGACAAATTGCATCCTTCAATACTCGCAGACATTGGTAGGAATACTACTTGTTAACTGTCTGGCCAGGTCTAGCGTATTCGTGATGCGCAATTGTCTTGTGATCGAAAAAACACAAGTCAGCTTTGTCTTAACATTGCTGCGGCATTTTTGGGTCTAGGAGAATTTGAAATCTTCTACTGTGAAGATTGGGCCTTAGTTTCGGAACTATACTCATAAAGCCATGCTTCATCGCCAGTTATGATCGTTTGAAATTTTTCACCGTTTCTGAGGCACTCAAGTAGATCACTAACAGCTGAAACACAGGTATGTTTTTGTTCAGCTGCTAGAAGTTTTGGTACAAATTTAACTGAGACGCATTTCATACCCAAATCCTCCGTAAGAATGAATTGAATCGAACCACAACTAATATTTATATCTGTGACTGATTCACGAATAGTGATGAAGGTGGTTTTCACGTTGGGTAGCACACATAACTTCGACATTTTGGGCATTTTTGCTGGTTGTAGATCTGCCAGTACGCAGACCACTCTCAGCACTTTCACGACCGTTTTCAAAGTATTTATACAACTTCTAAACTTGCACACGACTTGTACAATCCTCGCCCTAGACTTTTTGTAACTTCAAATATGTGTCTTTACAAGTTTCGCCAAGTTTTTCTGCTGTAAATTCGTTGATCCTTTTTTTCCGGCATAATAAAACTCTATCAGCAAAAAACATTAGTGTGCAACCGATTGCGTAAAGCTGATATCATTTACCAGCACATATACAGTATTGGAAAAACGTCATCTAGGGATTGGATTTTCATCTGTGAGCAAAGGAAAAATAGCGAATAGCAATACATATGAGAAAGATAGAGTCTTAATATATAGTAACTTTTTTGTAAAGTTAGTGCTTGGTAAGAAAAATTAATAATAATTGACAGTTTGTCATTTTAACATAACTGAGAATTTAATTTACTAACTGAAGAACAACAGAAAATTGTTTTTATAATATTGTGTTGCTGATTGCTATTTTTCCTTTGCTCACACATGAAAATCCAATCCCTAAACGAAAGTTTTCCAACACAGTATAACACTTATTCAGTACACTTTGTGCAAAATCAAAGCCCTCTGTATCCAGTCATTACCAAGCTATAAAACCATTCTGGATATTTTTTAATTAGACCTCGTAATTTCATTAATTTTATTATTGATTTGCCGATATAGATATTATTGATTTAATTATAATTGATAATATTTGTTTAACACATGACAATGAATGGTAGTTACGCAGTTTTCATGATTTTATTATGATGATCATTATTGATTGTTTTGATTTGACTTTTATAGGCTGATCTTTTTCTTGTGTGATTAGACTGTTTATCATTAGTAATTGATATTCTGATTTGATTTAATTGGTTTTATTATTTTTTTATTATTTTATTGGCTTTATTCTAGTCTATAAGCGAGCGAGTCTATAAAGTTCGATTATGTACGAGCTGCATACAGGTCGGAAACGCATGGGGTTTCGATATGAATATAAAAAGGTTCATAGAAAACGAGAGTGATAGCGAAATGCTTGCAGTAAAGGAGCAGCCTCGACTATTCTCCCTACCATCAACACACCTATTTATTATTATTAACTAAATATTTAACGGCATACGACAGATACTAAATGTTTGGCCGGCTGGCGACGCTATCACGTCGGTAAATCTCAAGTAATATTTTCTTCGCATTCACAATAATTTCCGTAATTGCTAAACATAAAAGCACAAAGTACTAATCCATTGTTTCTACTGTAAGCACTAACATTAAAGACGTTTGTAGGAGAAACTGGAAATTACCATTATGATAAAAAAGAAGAACTTTTTTAACTCCATTTTTATCCAATCTGCCCTTAACAGAGGGCAATAAGTACATTATATGTTTAAGTTAGTTGTGTGCCATAAATAGACTTGTGGAAAAGGGCTCCAGTGAACCCTCTCCTCGCAGAGTTAGTGATAAGTAAATAATAATAATAGAAATAAGTATTTACATTAAGAGGTTTGGACTAATCAAAAGAAGAACTAGAGCGTTTTATTTTTAAAATAAAAATATTATGGTTGTTATAATCTTCATATTTTAAGATATCTAAGAGCGCATTATCTTTAAACATGCAATATCAGTAAATTCTTTTTATGTTGAGATTACACTTTTAAAAATACTGTAAAATAAATTTAAATTCCATCAGACGGACGAGAGTAAACTAACTGCTCCTGCTCTTGAAATGTGCCTACATATCGACGTCCCCACTATCGTACAACGGGCGTTACTTTACCGCATCGTTCCATTCTTCCACTACCGGTTTTTTATGAACGCTTTTATATCACTTTAGAAACCCCATGCGTTTCCAAGGTGTATATACAAAACTTTATGTTCGACTGCTAAAATTGGCTGATTGTCGAAGAAATTCAGTTTATAAAATTGACATCTATTGTTGACAGAAAAAATTTGAACATGTCATACTTAGTTGCCATTGAAAAACTGAATATGTTATAGAGTACTTTTGGTATTTCTTCAGCTGGCGTACCGGTACTTACCTGTACTTACCTTAGTAAGATAAACTAACTACTTTACTATAAAAAGTTACTTTATACCCGGAAAACTATGTCATAAATAGTACTTAATGCAGTCGTACCCAAATATTTTTTATGTAATCGCCCCAAGAATAAGAATCTTCTAGTCAATTATTTGAACGGAAAGTAGAGTCATTTAGCTATAAGCGTTGCTTTCAGGACTTGTCCAAAACAGTTGAATCTTGGCAGATACCTACACTTTATTCGCTCACTGAAAGAGTTACTTTTAGGATCTTTGGATTGGTAACCTTTTTACACAGATTATTAGTGGTTAAATGAGTTCTAATTTTGGTTTAAGGTAATAACTTCAATTGTTAATCAAGTTTGCAGCTTACTTTACAGTACGTGATATTCAATAACTATAAGAATAACTTCCAATAATATACAGGTAAGTAATATAAAATATCTATGTCAAAATATAAATAAAGAAAACTTTTTGATAACAAACAAAACTACATATGAACAGGATATAAGTTAACAATTAAATTATTTTGATAGTTTCCATCCTATTAATGAAAACAAGGTAATAAATTAACAAATAGCTCTAATGCATCCTTTGTATTTCATGATATTTAGCTTTGCATGAATAAATCAACCTGAGGAAATATCATTACAATATCTACTATTTAGATACTGTATGTATATAGATACCTGTATCTAAATACTTTCCAACACTGGCATGAACATAGATTAGCGAAAGTCATTCTCAACGTAAATTATGTTTTGTTAGAATTAGTAGAGATATACCCTCTAAGTACCTTTGGAATTATTAGGTTATTGGCGCCCATTATAAACTATTTGAAATATGATATTAAGCTCGAAGCTGGATCGAATCTATTTCCCAGAGCTAGTCAAAGCACTTTTCTAACGCCTTCCAAAAAGTCAGCACCATATTAACGATTTCCAACTTAATAAAAATAAGCCTTTTAACGTTCAATTAGTATAAAGTTTTCACACGTCATTACGGATACATTATCATTAGACATTTTGATTGGTTTTTGTTTAAATTGATAGTACTACCTTTCTTTGGTATTAACATCCCAGACAATAAACTCCTGTATACTAATCTGCAATTACTGAATTCTTGAACCTCTGGACCTGGAATAAATCATCTTTGATTTATATCTTAACCTTTTATGAGACTTAAAAAAACTATAGTGAACTTTCAACTAGCTTCTTTATTCCACATATAGATCCACTCTAAATACATAAAAGAAATTTAAACTAATGGTAACATATTTCTTAACCTATCGATACTTTGATTCAATGTAAAATTATTATAAGGAAACCTCACTTTGACATTTGTTATTATAACCCCAAAATTGTGCATTAGGGCCTTATATGATTCAAGTAAGTTTTGATTTAATTTAAGGATATTTGCTACTGACTTAAATTAATTAAGGCGATGTGATGTCTTCACTTGCAATTTTACAATGGATTACCTTTTTAAAAACTTCAGGTTAGTTAGTTCACCTTAAGCATATTCACTCTTGAAGAAAAGTCTTCTTTACCTTTGTAAAATAAAGCACAAGCTCTACTTTTTATTACCACTTCGATTATGCACAAACCTGGTGTCTTGTACGTTCATGATGTTTCTTTACAACTAAAATATGCGTCTCATTGGCATCTATATTTATAGGCACATCTCAATACCTACGTGTTTCTAGTTTTCTGTGTTTCTGTAAGAGGATGTTCTCACCAAAGGCAAACTGTGACCGCAACGCAACAGCAACGCGACTCGGCGCTAATGTTATAATAAACGTGTTTCCACCTACTAAAAGGCAACTCAACGGCAACGCAACTTTTACGCAACCAGTTGCTAATTGGTTGCTGACAACGCTGCATACCGCGTCGCTGTCGCCAGTTGCTGTGTCATGACGAACGGACAGTAAAATCTTCGAATTTTGTGGCTCTTGTTGAAGCACACACATGTTTAAATGATGTGACAAAGCCATCTTATACGGTAAAATCCATGGAATTTAACAGGATCATTATTTAATGTAAGAACTATGTCCCAAATTTATGGTATAAAAAGAGTAAACCCAAAATTTTCGGTGTTTTCTTTTTATGCTTTTTCACTAGCAACTATGCAGCGGCTATATTTTCATCTGACGAGAACAAAACAAGACACTCAAAAACAGTCGATTGCAGTAAATACACAAGAGCAATTCAACTAAAGTTGCGGTCGCATTGCAGTTGCGTTGCCGTTTGCCAATTGCTTTTGTAGAGAACAGTACCTAAGAATATATTTTCTGTTTTTTAATACCATACTATGTCTGGTATTTGGAAATCGAATGTAAGAATTGATCTAAGCTTTTAAGAAATCGTTTGTAAAATATCCCCAAGTAAGTAAAGTTATCAGTTTATTTATTAGCTTAAACAATACTTAATCCTGAAAATGACGAGAGCAATTACATTTAGCCTCTTTTTTAAAGAAGATAAATAATATAAATTAGTATAACCTACTTTTAAAATAAGTGTGGTGTGTGGTGTGCTCGAGCGCCTGCAGGATACCATAGCTAAGTTAGACGGAGCGGGGTGATGATAATCTTAAGTCGCTGCAGCTCCAGGTTTTATTCCAGTTAGTAAATTTTTAATTTTTTTTATTGTTCCACAAAACACAATTTAAAATGCATTTTTTTTCTTTAAAATATTTTTTTCTACAGAATGCTAGTTGTATAGTTTTGTTTTTTGCTTATTTCTCATGTGACTTGTAGTTTTACTAAATGTTTTGTTTTACTCTTTATTAAAATTTGTTATATTCTCTGTTGCATTTTATTGGCCTAGTTAATTTGATAAGAATAAAGTTCAAATTATGTAGTAATTGAATCAGGAGTGCCATGCATACCATTTATCTGGAAATAAAATTTCACAGATTTAATAATTTTCTTTAAGTAATTAAAATTTAGGTTGTCAGTGCAAAAAATATCATTATTCCTAATTACCTACCTTGATCTTTAGTCGTGTACAATAAAACTAAGGATCAGAATTACAATTTTAATGCGATTTATTAAATTAAGTATAACTATATAAAATTAATATTACCCAAAAGAATAATTCTGTGTTTTGTGAAAATACAAAAAAATATGTTATCTGCCAGCTGGAATCGCACCTAGGACGGCAGCGATTTGGGGTTATTATCACCCTGCTTCCACTAATTAAACTATGAAATCATTCGGCTTTTGAACGCACCAAACTTATTTTAAGTTGCACTAATTTAAATGTTTTTTAAAGTGATTAAATGTACTTTGTTTAAACTAATAAACAAAATAATAAACAGAAATAATAATTTTATGTATTTGGGGAGATTTTAAAAACGATTCATTAAAAGCACAGGTTAATTCCATAATTCGATTATCTTATGTAAAAATTTAATTAATAAATTCTGAAAATAATTATATCCGCAGAACGTGTTTGGAACAATTGGCACGTAACTCTGGACTGGTCAGCACTCATTAAAATTCAGAAAAGTTAGCGCCTGTGCGATGAACTCCATACACCAACTACTGCTAAAAATATTAAAGTAAATTGTCCGTATTTAGTTTACCTTTTACTTTTTACGTTTAATCCCATTTATCCTCTCTATTTATTTTACCGTTCAATTTTTATGTTTTAGATAAAGTTCGAGTTATTAGATTTTATTTTTCATTTGAGCTTTCTGAACTACTTCCTTGATTCAGAAAGTTCTCTCGTACCACATCGTTACAGAACATTCCTATAGAGCATGTAAGCTTCTTCAGGTGTGTTATTATTTTAAATAATTTTTTCTATACCTATTTTCTCTTTTTAAATTATATTTATAAACAAAGTAGAACATTTAAAACACTGGTTTATCATATTTTAAACATTTATTTTCTTTGTACTTTGTTAAATTTTACCAAGTTTGAAAAATTACATGATACGTTTTTTTGAAAAAAATATTAGCAACCCTATTTTCATTAACTACTCCTACAAAAGCTCGTTCTTCTAGATTGCTTTTTTTTAGTTTCTCACTGTGTAATTTCCATCATAACCTAGCCTGAATTAGGATACTCATATTCTATTTTCAATTTCTTTTTCAGGGATAGTTAATAATAATAATAATAATTGCTATTACCCATTACCTGGCGAACCAGGTCCCAAAAGCTATGAGGCTTGTGCGGGAGGGAAGGACGGTTACTACTATCACTCACTTGTAACGCAAATCCCACATTTGTGTTACAGCTAAGGAAAACTGCAGAAAACTTTAACCAGATCTGCAGGCACTGGGAGTCGAACTGGGCCGCTTGGGTAACACAAGAGCATGCTAGTCGCTACACTACCAAGGGTTAAGTTAGTAATTGTTGAAATAACATTTAATAAATAACAAATGGTAACTAGCAAATAGCTAACGGTACGTATCAAATAGCTAATGATTCTTTATTAGCATCCATAAGAATTCATGAAAATTCATAAGCCAAATAACTTTTAACTTCAACAACTGAGGTAAATACTAAGATAAATATAAAGGTAAATACACTGAAAAATATCATTACAATAGTTCTACTCAGTGTTTTTCCTACTTTTCCTAACAGAAGTGATAAGGTAAGTAGGTAAGTGAATTACCATCTTTATTAATACAGCACCAAAATTCCATCAAAAGATTTATAAGACCATAAGTAGAAGTACGCGCAGAAACAAGTAAATCTATTCATCAATCACTGAAAATGGCTGAAGAATTTTCATCTTCAAACCCTATAATTCAGTTGAAAATTCGAGATACTTTTGCTTTTTCCTTTGTTCCTAACATCTCCCGTAATTTGTTTGACGCTAAATGATAAAATGCTATTCACCGTTATACATGTTTAAAATCATACGACAGATGTCTCTTTTATTTTTTATTTCAATTTCATCTGCCAGAAAAATAAGATAAATAAATTGTTAGGGTATTAGATACACTCACCTTTCCGAAACCACTTAATAACTCATAAAAGATTTAATAGTCCAAAGCTTTTTACATGTATTCTTTCTATCAATACAAATAGAATTGATCACATTCGGTTGACTAGAGTGAGAAAACTTAGCTATTAGTCAAGAAAATCAGTTTAATTTGTAACAAAGAAAATAACGTCTCGAACGTGGTGGATCTGAATAGTTCCCTTAGCGTCAAGAATGCGAATGGAGGTAAAGAGGGAATATAAAAAACCTTTATAAAGATACACAATTACATGTTGGATCGTATATATACTATAAAGGAGAAAGCCGCCCGCCCTATGCACACTATATCATCATCGCAGCCTTCAAAGTCCCAGCGAATTAACGCTACGAATCTTTCAATTTGCTACGGACCCTTTCTAATTTCTTTAGCTCTCTTGCTCTCATTAGCAGATTGCTTAGGGAATCGGCGCTTGCATTTCACAGAAAATTAGAACGTATAATTATGGTGACATAATAGCAGTGGCAAGTAAGCAAGCAATCGAGATAAGGTAAAAGTCGAAACGGATATTAACATATTTGTGACTTTTCAAAGTTGAAAGTTACTCCGTAAGCGTGTCCGCAGAGTGCAGATGGTGTATTTCAAAGGCGGGGTGTGAGGAGCTTCCGAAACCTCATTACGGGTGTTTCTATAACAACCACGACCCTTCGAGATTGCGCCCGTGGGTGCGACTGAGACGAGACATCTCGGATAAAGACGGACTCTGACTGCTATCATTTATTATCCGGAAAATTCATGCATGAACTGAAAATGGTCGGAACAGTTCGGTGTATTCGGTGTAGGGCGATGTTTTGTTTTATCGGTAATTAAAATTTAATCGCTAAGCGTTGTGTGTGATACAAGAAACACTTGATTAGAATATTTTGCAAACTGTTAAAGCGGAACAGATTTTTTAGATGCTTATCATACAGATGAGCCGTATACAGGAGGGTTACAGACACTGAACAAAAAAACAGGTGTATTCTTTCTCGCATACTGGGATGTTATTTGCTAAATAACCTAATATAAATGTTTTATTTGATTTTGGCTAGCTTTAATAAAAATGAAATTATAACAACCCAATAGCTTTTCTTTTTCCCAATAAACTAACTCAGGTTTATATCGTTTGAGCATGAGATGAACAATAAAAAAAATCTTATCGACTCCTGTACCTGGAAGAAAAGAACTTACTACAAGTCGCACTTGGAACGTTGCGTCTGGACGAGAAATTCTTTTTGAAAAATTTTTTTCGATTTTAAAATATACTCGAACACAATTTCAAATAATTGTTTTCGAAACGAATATAATCTTCTTTATTTATATAACAGGTGAATATTCAATTCCATATGATTGACTTTTATTTACAAATGGAAAAATATGATTCTTCATAACCTAACTTTTATTTTTAGGATTTTTGATTACGAGCCGACGTGGATCTACCTACTAACTTTTATCGGCTGACTTTGTTAAGTTTTCAAAGCCCTTTTATATGTTTACGCCAATAAAAATAACAAAACACTAAATAATGGAATAACGCGAACGTCATGACGTCACAAATAAAAACATGTATTAATAATTAACACTAATCTTAATTCTAAAAAGATAAAAGAGACGAATAAATTAACAAAAGACACCTATGGCTTAAATTGAACAATAACAAAGAAAATCAATAAAAACGATCAGCTGTCACTGATCTTATAAAAACTAAATTAGCTATCCCTGTATATGAAATATGTACATAGTTACACAAGGTACCCCAAATATATGGAGTTTACACAAATTAAATTACATACTAAAAAAACAACTTAAAAAATCTGTTTACACGTTTTAGAATCCAAACGATGCTTCTGTAAATATAAAATAAATAAGAACATAAAGAAATTCAAATATCAACATTCTCGACCAGAGTATAGTACTCCAGGTGACTGACTCCAAACAATGATAAAAATCATTAGAATAAAACTAGCATGTATAAAAATCAATGGATATCCACAAACTGATATCTCCAATTCTTGACTTCAATTCTCCAAAATCCAGGATTCCGTAAGTAAATTGTAACATTATAAATATCAAAGTACTGATCTGATTTAACTATTTTCAGTGAAAAATGTACCCGAAACTGACTTAGCCTTATTTGGGAAAAAAAACTTGTTTTGCGATAGCCTTTAAATATTTTAATGTTTTAATTAAAGTTAAAATTTTCAATCGATGATTCCATATCATCTCAATACTATTTACAAGAAATTCCTATGTGTACATCTAGATCGCAGCTTTTGTAGAAAAATAAACAATTTTTAAAGACAAACAGCTAAAACTAAATTCAGAAACCATACAACTTAGCTCTTGCAAACAAGCAATGTTTATTGTGTACTCATAAACAAATGAGCGAATTAAAAAAACTTCAACATGACAGTCAAAATGCTAATTTATTGAAAGATTTACTTACATACAACGTTTGTTGTGTAATTACAATTCTTCGGATTTTCATGAATGATTATTTAAATAAACGCAACCACATATAACCAGTTGAAAATGCTATAAGCCTAGCATTGCCTAGTACTCCTCTCTCACAGCTTACCCTCCTTTCGCCTGACATATCATCCTCTCTGACTTACTCCTCCCTTTTGGCTTATCTCCCCCCCCCCACCCACCTTACCCACCCATTTCTCTGAGAATACTCTGAGAGTGCTGAGAATTTGACAACAGCTCAATATAATCTAGAAAGAAGATCAACTGTTACGCGATTAAAACCAAGATTACCACAAGATGTCGTACTCTCGGACGTACTAGGAGATCTCGACATAATAGTCACATGTGTAGGTAGACTATGTGATCAGTGAAATATATAAATGACCTTTATCATAATTATTATCAAAACTATGAACAGCTCCAGCGAACTTAACCAGTAAATTGTATAACAATACACTAAGATACTAAGTTATAATTACCGTAAAACGTTCTCAATGAAAATGTGTTACACATTCATGTTTTGTGTAAATTGTTAAAAATATGTGACATTTTCTTTCCTTTCACAGGTGATTCGCAATTTAAAACGCAACATTTGCGACGACTCGTATTTACTCCCGTGCATATCGATGAAACCATAAATAAGTGCTAGGTAGTATTACGTACAACATGTATCTCGCATAGCTTGTGAAAGGACTTTATAGGTTTGATGCAATAACTTTTCTAAGTGCTACAATTCCAAAGAGAAGAAACGCTGCTATAATGAATTAAACATACCACCTAGAAGAGCGTTTAAAAGTACGTCAGACAATGGATTTTTCTTATTTAAACGTACTTCAGAAGTACTCGAAAAAAATCAAAATTTTTTTATAGTTAATGGAAGAGGTAAGCAAAATGAGTAGGTATTCGGTCACTTGTGTCCATCCCCTCTTCTTTTTTGCAAATGACCCCGCGATCTAATTAATATTCAAATGAGGCGTGGTCTAATTAAATGCGCGAATTAAATTAATTGATCTAATTTAATTAAATTAAATGAATTCACGGTATCATTTACATATCTCATCTCTCATTTACATTTATCATTTCTCATATGAATGCTCGAATTAAATTAATACACGGTATCATTTACATATCTCATCTCTCATTTACATATCTCATCTCTCATATGCATTCACGAATTAGACTAATTCATGGTATCGTTTGCATATCTCATCTCTCATTTACATAAGTCATATCTCATTTTGTACATCTCATTTTTATATATTATTTGTCATCTCTCATCTCTCTCTCATAAATTTATTTCAAAATAAATCTTATGTTGTCATTCCTATTTCATATTTAAATATAGATCTATACGTCATCATGTAATTCTACGAAAACAATTTAACATGTAGAAACATGTCATTTCTCGATATTGATTTTACCTCAGTTCCCAGATTTTATTCTAAACATACGTGTAATATAATTAACATGTAGAGACATTTAAAGGTTACTGTCGCCATGTAATTATTATCATAGCATCTTTTCATTTACAATTATCTAGTAAAAATGTATTCATACGACTGACAAACATTCCTTAAAAATGCTTTCAACCATAAATAAACAAAACGTTCTTACAAATGACTGAACATTTCAAAGGAGTTTTAAGCCGTAGATTTTCTAGCAAATAATTACAGTTGTATTATTCATCTTAAATACAATAAATGAATTTTAAAAACCGCAATTTTCAAAAGATTGTTTCGTTAAATATTCTAATATTCAGGGCTATATGAACCAAAACGATTAAAAGATAAACATTCTTTCCCTGTTATTACGTTTAAAAGATTATTAATATCAAGAAATTTATTTAAAAAATACGAACAATAACATTTAACATTCTAGTGTAATGATTCATTGTTACGAGCTCTAGGAATTTTAAGTCCGTTTATTATTTTGCAGAGAAAAACGCCGAGTACTATTTGGACGGGTTTTTATAATGACTAACAGATTTCTTTGTGTTATTTTAAAATGTTGTTCGTCGAGCGACGAGTCAGTCACGTGATTACTTAAATGAGTATAAAACTTAGAAATTTTTATATCTCAAATCAGTACGAAAGTTTCCATAGAGAAAACGACTATTATCAACACAGCTATCCAGAGTTTAACAGTGTATATTTAATTTAATCATGTAAGTAGCTTTTATTTTTAACGATGTTGTGTAAACTTATTTTGAAATTTGTTATAGACTGACTGCAGTTTCTATCTGCGTGAAATCCACATAGTTTTTATTCCAACAGGTTGCTGTATCAAGGAAGTCGAAGACGCGAAATTATCATCGTTTGATAATTCTGTATCCTGCAAATTTATTTGAAATATATAAAGCAGGTATGTTTTATCAGTTGCTTATATTTTTAAACTATATGTAAATGTTTTACGATTGCTTACAGTAAGAAATGGAATTTTTGAATGAATTGAACCAATCAGCCGGAACTGCAAAACCCGTCAAGAAATTGCATGAATACAACGTGAAGGAAGTAGCAGAGATATCAGAGATCAAAATTATCACCTTGCAGGGACGGACGCAGAGCGGTGTTCATTGTCGCTGAGAAACATATAACATATCTACCCAAAAGATTCGCCGACAAACTTACTGAAGATAAAGTGGTCGATCTCAACCAGAAGATAGCGAATAAAACTCTGTCTCTAGGATTGGTTTACCTAGGTAAAGACAAAAGATATCAACCGTATGCTGACTGTATGTTTATCGAAACGAATAAGGTATGAAATGTAACAGGTAGTCTATTCGGTAAACATTGCCTAATACTTTTTTCTGATTCTTCTTCTAGCCTATGGATCCACAGCTAGAAACACGGGCCTGCTAAATGCCTGCAATTCACCTACCCTATCAATATGCCGTACAATGCAAACATTTAATATTATTATTAAAATTTTATAAATAAAACGATAAAAGAAGTTTATAGTTTTCATTTATTTTTATGTTAAACATATACGGTAGCAAGATCTAGATCGTTGTATACAAATTCATATATTAGAGAAATGTTATGTATCTCAAATACATACCTAAAACGTATTTTTCGTATATTCAGTAAGAGCTACTCATTTTTCTAGACATTCTAATTTTGAACATCTTGATAATATGTTTTCTCATTTAATCATAATTAGGGTCAAGTTGAATAGCACAATAAAGTACATAAAAGTTAACAGGTTAAAATAGAAATTCATTTTTCCTACTTTTATATGTGATAAGTAAAATAATAACAGATATTTCGAAAATTTTATGCATTCTTGAAAGAACTTGGTATAATATTTAAAAACACACTGTAGAAAACATATCAGCAGAGAAAGGGAATACATAAATACAGTATGTTTTGTATGATGAGCTGTCGTCAGTTTAAAACAAATAAGTTTGTCGCATATTTAAACGTTATTTTACAATATATCATACATTTTCAATAGCTTCGAAATACGCAGATATGTAATAATATACTATATACTCTTGTAGGTTATTCAACGTATCTATAGTAAACTCGTATGATTAATAATAATCTGTAACCATTTTCGATACCTTCGAAATATATATAGGTAGATATTTTCAAGTTTTAATTCGTTTTCATTAATTAGTAGACGTAACAAGGCATTAGTTTTACCACAAGAAGAAGGTACACTCAAAATTGCTCTACAGGAAACAGGTAAAAGCTTACCATGCTTCTTATCACCATCGGAATATTATCGAGAAACATGATCGTCTAAGTTAAATATATTTAGCGACTTCTTTTGCTTAATAATCTTCATTATGGTATATGTATATGTCTAGTCACAGTTTCAGCAAACGTATTGTATTCTATCAACGAATCATGTAAAATTAAGCAGTATGGTTTAGTTGAATCAGAAAGTAAATTGACCGATTCAAGCTCTAATCTAATGTCTACAGTAGAATCCTTAAAACTCTCTACCTGCCTTTAACAATCAATTACAAAAACTGGATGAGTTTCTGGCGTATAGGTAGATATTTTCAAATTTAATTCGTTTTCATTAATTAGTAGACCTAGCAAGGCATTAGTTTTACTACAAGAAGAAGGTATACTCAAAATTGATCTACAGGAAACAGGTAAAAGCTTACCATGCTTCGTATCACCATCGGAATATTATCGAGAAACATGATCGTCTAAGTTAAATATATTTAGCGACTTCTTTTGCTTAATAATTTTCATTATGGTATGTGTATATGTCTAGTCATAGTTTCAGCAAAGGCATTGTATTCTATCAACGAATCATGTAAAATTAAGCAGTATGCTTTAGTTGTATCAGAAAGTGGGTTAACCGACTCAAGTTCTAATCTCTAAATTGATGAATACCTTATACACACGATATAACTACGATGTAAGATTACGAGAGGGTACATGTAGAAAAGGGTATGTTGTAAGTCGGTTCTGAATTTCTTAAAACATTACTTCAATATCAAAAATTCGTAACGGCGATGTATAGGTTTAATACTATCAACAGCTCATATACAGGAAATGTTAGATTGTTAACCGTTTATGAGCATTAATCAAAGACTATTCTATAATGATGTATTATTTATTTATAAACGTTACATAGTATAGTAGCTAAATACATGACTGACAGCAAACGCATTGCATTCTAGCAACGAATCATGTAAAATTAAGCAGCATGCTTTAGTTGTATCAGAAAGTGGGTTGACCGACTCAAGCTCTAATCTCTAAATTCATGAATACCTTATACCACGATATAACTACGATGTAAGATTACGAGAGGGTACATGAAGAAAAGGGTATGTTGTAAGTCGGTTCTGAATTTCTTAAAACATTACTCGAATATCAAAAATTCGTAACGGCGATGCATAGGTTTAATACTATCAACAACTCATATAAAGGAAATGTTAGATTGTTAACAGTTTATGAGCGTTAATCAAAGACTATTCTATAATGATGTATTATTTATTTATAAACGTTACATAGTATAGTAGCTAAATACATGACTGACTGAAAAAGTTATTGAAAAAGTTTTTATTAATGATGACTATTGAATTCGATCTGTCACTAGCTTAACCTTTTAATTTCCACTTTTGACCAAAGTATAGTTAATCTGATCAAATATTGCTTACAAAACGGAGCTCTAATCTAATGTCTACAGTAGCATCCTTAAAACTCTCTATGAAGTTTTAGAATTGTCGATTACTAAGACACCCGTTTCTTCTACCTTCTTTAGTAAATTCATATTGTTAGCTTCTGCTTTGTCAACTGTTACTAAAATGCTGTTCTTTAGATCCTTTACCTCGCTCTATGTATCTGTAGTCATTACAATGAAAGTTTGTACTGTTGTGTCGAATTGACGATTTGATCTGAAAATTTAATAATGTAATTTATCGTTTAAACTAACCCTTGTTTACTTCTATATATGTTTAATTAATATGTAATTAGTACATCAAAATATGTTCTTAATATGTTTTTCAATTTCCTTATAAATATAACTATATATCATTGAAATAAAACATTATTAAAATATTAAAAAATAATTTTATTTTATCACATCCTAAATATTTACACGACTGATCACCTTTCTCGTCAGCTTCTTTTCAAACAATTGCAGTCGTTTATCATAAACCTAGTGGTGAGCTTGTATTATTCGTATTGCGATATGGATATATTATTCAAGTTTCATGTCTTTTGCTAACCCTACATAACCTAAGCTTTACATAGATTTAGACATGTTTTATATTTCGTATTTAGACACATAGCACGACATATATGAATAATATATTAAATAAAAATAAATTGATACTAAACGTAAGCTAGACTTGAATGATATCGATCGATATGCTATAATATGTATAGCTTAAATGTTATATTAATGAAGGAACATGCTGCTGAAGTCTATCGATTAGTTTGTTAGCCTTATTCCAATATACGTTTTCATCTTTATAATTGTTCAACTTTTAAAATTTGATGGTCTAATACCTATATTTATGTGTTGTATTCTTTTACATAATAACTTAAACAAGACTGTTAAACTCTGGATAGCTGTGTTGATAATAGTTGTTTTCTCTATGGAAACACTTTCGTACTGATTTGAGATTTGATAAAAATTTCTAAGTTTTATACTCATTTAAGTAACGTAACTGACTCGTCGCTCGACGAACAACATTTTAAAATAACACAAAGAAATCTGTTAGTCATTATAAAAACCCGTCCAAATAGTACTCGGCGTTTTTCTCTGCAAAATAATAAACGGACTTAAAATTCCTAGAGCTCGTAACAATGAATCATTACACTAGAATCTTAAATGTTATTGTTCGTATTTTTTAAATAAATTTATTGATATTAATAATCTTTTAAACGTAATAACAGGGAAAGAATGTTTATCTTTTAATCGTTTTGGTTCATATAGCCCTGAATATTAGAATATTTAACGAAACAATCTTTTGAAAATTGCGGTTTTTAAAATTCATTTATTGTATTTAAGATGAATAATACAACTGTAATTATTTGCTAGAAAATCTACGGCTTAAAATTCCTTTGAAATGTTCAGTCATTTGTAAGAACGTTTTGTTTATTTATGGTTGAAAGCATTTTTAAGGAATGTTTGTCAGTCGTATGAAACAATACATTTTTACTAGATAATTGTATAATTACATTGCGACAGTAACCTTTAGATGTTTCTACATGTTAATTATATTACACGTATGTTTAGAATAAATTCTGAGAACTGAGGTAAAATCAATATCGAGAAATGACATGTTTCTACATGTTAAATTGTTTTCGTAGAATTACATGATGACGTATAGATCTATATTTAAATATCAAATAGGAATGACAACATAAGATTTATTTTGAAATACATTTATGAGAGAGAGATGAGAGATGACAAATAATATATAAAAATGAGATGTACAAAATGAGATATGAGTTATGTAAATGAGAGATGAGATATGCAAACGATACCATGAATTAGTTTAATTCGTGAATGCATATGAGAGATGATAAATGTAAATGAGATATGAGATATGTAAATGATACCGTGAATTAATTTAATTCGTGAATGCATGTGAGATATGAGTTATGTAAATGAGAGATGAGATATGCAAATGATACCGTGAATTAATTTAATTCGCGCATGCATATGAGAAATGATATATGTAAATGAGAGATGAGATATGTAAATGATACCGTGAGTTAATTTAATTTAATTAAATTATATCAATTAATTTAATTCGCGCATTTAATTCGCGCATTTAATTAGACCACGCCTCATTTGAATATTAATTAGATCGCGGGGTCATTTGCATAAAAGGAGAGGGGATGGACTCAAGTGACCGAATACCTACTAAAATGATTAACTTACTAGGTTTCTTGTGCGAAGACTATCAAGGACTTATTCGAATTCTTTAGCTGATAACGATCAAAAACTGAAGATATTTTTGAGATTTTGTTGAAGATCGATACTTTTCCAGATATACTTTTTTGAAGTTTTTGTATTTTTTGCACATTTAAAGGAGCGGTTGGATTTTTTTCGGGTTCTACCGGGGCGTGTTTAAAATGTAAAAGCATGCTTTCCGATGTACTTTTGAGTGCCTTTCTGCCATAGGTGATAGCACCGAGACCTGAGAAATTTTATCTAAAGCAGCCCTTGTCTACTAAAGCAAGTAGATCCACCACTTCTCTGGTAAAACGAAACTACATACCTAAATATATTGGCAATGACAGTATAAATTCCTAACAATATACGAAGAAGTATTGATACGTTCTAAGCTTTACATGGAAAAACTTACTGTAATTCAAAATAAATTTATATTTTTTCAGCTCATTATTATTTCATTACTGCTGCGTCATTCGATGAAAACCCTTTTCTTTCAAGAATTTCTTAAGCTTGAGATATGGTAATCCGTGGGGGCTAAGTCTGGCGAAAATAAAAGATCGTCAATCAGCCAAAGTCAACTTCTGCGGCGTTATTAGTTAACTATAAAGAGCACTACTTTGGAAATTGATTTTACCACGGCGTTTCTCTACAATTTTTTCCGAAGCTTAGTTCATAATGAAAAATAATACAACCGCGTTACAGTTTTATCTTGTTCTAAGTATTCTGTCATAATTATTCCACCCTTGTCCCGAAAACCTGAACCAAAATACCCGAGAAACTGAGGAACTTCCCTGTAGACTTTTGAACATGAAATTTCTTTGGACTGGAGAAAGTAGCGTGTTTCGATTCTTTTGTTACTGAATCAGAATGATGGAAGCATGTGTCGCCCATACAACCCGATTTAAAATGTTAGAAAAATTCTCTTTAAAACAGCGATAAAGCGACTTGAGGGTTCTCATTCTGAGTATGACTTTGGCCACGTATTTATGGGCCCATTTAGTAGATGATCTCATCAAAAGGTTATCAGTTACACTGTGATTAAAAAATGCGGTGAATGTCGTATTTAAGTCGTATTTAAGTCGTAGTTAAGTTTTCAACTTCCTGTTTGATCGTCTATCTGTTTATGGACCCCTAAATCTCAAAAACTAATCGTTCAAGATAGAATCCAATTTCACAGTAATACACTCGTATCGGTCATGTATAGCTTCAATTTTATATTTTGAACACACATCGACAAAGCTTTTATGACCTATATAAAGAGTAATGGAAATTTCTAAATAAGGACATAGGTCATGTGGGCTATCATTGAAGATATCTACCTTCAGCACTGGAGGAATTAAGGTTAAATATTAAAGAAAAAAAATGAAAGATCTTGATTTGTGTGGCCTAAAAATGGTATATTTACGCTTAGATACTCTTAATAACAAATCAATTCCTTGGAGGTCAGGTATCTTGGATTAATCACCTTAGGTGACAGATGCTTAAATTGGAAGAGTAGGGAGGAAATGGACCTAAAAATTAAAAACATGGATTGGCTCATCGGTCACAGCTCACATTAGATAACTATAAATGCTACTGTACAAGACTACAATTTGTCCCATCTGCCTGTACGGTTCTGAACTATGGGATTGTGGAAGTAGATCAACAATAGATATAATTCGGCGTTTCCAATCAAAAACTCTAAGGATCACGGCTAATACTCCATGTCGATCTTAACGTCCCATATGCATAGGCACCGACTATGTGGTAGCTGGAAGGCCGTGGCCCTCATTAAAATAATATAGTGAGGGCTGAGCCCTCATCAACATGGTTAGTATATTTTAGGTAATACAAATTCTAAATTGAAAGTCTAAAGAGGGGAGTCTACACTCTTATCCAACTAAGATATTTTGTGGTATATTTTTGCAAAAAAGGCAAAAAATATTAAGAGTTTATTAAATATTTGCATTATGCAGACTAAAAATTTATTTGCCTAAAAATACTGTTAAACAATTAAGCATAGAGTAACTTGCAAATATCTTCATTCAAAGAAGTGGTGTTCTAAGAAACGTATTTTGTTCTAAATAAGAGCTGATTATTTTACAATTCAAATACCTTATGTTAACTATTAGTATTAGTAGTAAATTATTAGTATTATTAATTATATTGTTGAGACTCGCCAAAGTTTGACCTGCTTCCTAGCGGAATTTTATTAAACTGGTGGATGGCTTAAAAGTTATGTTACAATAAAACCATGTGTGTCATTGGTTGCATACGTGATCAACTACTGCATAACGACGTTTTTTTGTATAATCTTGTTGCTATACAACGCCCTTTATGACGAGTGACGCTTCTCAATACCTACATATTATCAGTTTTCTGTGTTCCTGTAAGAATGTATTTTCTGTATTAATACCGTATATCTCATTTAGAAATCCATATAAGAAAGTGCCTGTGCGTAAAATCTTCCCAATTAAATAAAGTTATTACTTCTCTTTATCATTTTGTTTATTAGCTTAAACAGTGCTCATGCTCATATCCTTACGATTACGAAAAAATTACATTTAGTCTCCTTTTCTAAAGAAAGATTATTATTTAAATTAGTACAACCTACTTTTATAAGTATAGCTTGCTCGGACGCTGCCATGATAGCATAACTTAGTTGGCCAGAGCGGGGTGATAATAATCCAAAGTCTCTGCCGCCCCAGGTTAGCATCCAGCTTGCAGATCTTAATTTATTTTTTTCCAAAACACAATTTAAAATGCAATCGTTCTCTTCGAAAATGCCTTTCTGCATAATTTCAATAAATTGCATAGTTTTGTTTATTGTTTATTCCTCATGTCACTGGTAGTTTTTATAAATATTTTGTTGTACTGCTTAATTGAATCAGAAGCGCTAAATATTTTGTTGTACTGCTTAATTAAATCAGAAGCGCGATGCATGTCATTTTCCTGGAAACAAGATATCGCAAATTTAATAATTTTTGTTAATTAAGTACCTATTTACGTCATTTTTTACTTAACCTGTTTTTAGTCGTATGCAATAGTGTGGATCAGAATTACAATTTGAAATGCAATTTACTAACATTATTTGTAAAATGAACCTGGGACGGCAGCCCCTTGGGGTTATTATCACCTTGCTCCGGCTAAGTGAACTATGGAAGCACAGGTTTCTAAATTTTATTTGAGTTATTTTGATTTTTTACGTTGTATTGATATTGTATGTAGAAGTTTAATTATTTTGAAAATAGTTATGCAGACCATGTTTAGTACAGTTGGTTAAACTCTAAACTTGTCAGCTCTCAAAATTTTAAAAGTCGATGCCTATGCCCATATGTGAGAGATTATTAAACAAAAGACTATAAAATATCACGATACCTTGCAAAGCCATTCCAACAAAGTAATCGATCCATTAATTAGAGACGCTGTAATAAAAAGGTGGCCAAAGGATTTAATACAGTAATACAAGGGTAATTCCGCCGGGTGTCTTTCCCTCACGACCTCTTATATTAATTGACATACAATTAGCTCATAGAATGTATATTAATATTCTGATTGCTAATAATTCTGATAATAAAAGAAAGTAAATGATAAAACGCTTTTGATTAATTTTATAATCAATAAATACTGCAAAGCAAAAGTGATGAACAACGGTAATTAAGGTATATTGATTTTGAATACTATTATGGCATTCATTATAAAATTATCAATATCAAGATTATATAACTTGTTGTAAGTTGAAAAATTATAATAAATAAAAAGTAGAAAAAGAAACAGCAAAATCCCGGAACTTTAAAGAGTCCTGTAAGGTGCATCTTGTTACTTCTCAGTAAAATCTAATAATATCAGGAACTACTTTTTGAAGGGAAACCCCACAAAAAATAGGTCACGGTACGAACGTTTTTGTCTTTCTTTATCATTTAGTTTGAGCTTTGAGTACATTTATTCCTCGGAGAGAAGGACTAGTCCATTATATTTCCAGAGCTCAATTCAATATTCTGTATCAAGTAAAACGAAATAGAATTATTACAGGTAACGTAAACGGTAAAACTAAGTATTACGATACGTCACACGTTTTTTATGTAAAAACTTTAAATAATTAATGTAAAATTGGTTTTAAAAGTATACATTTTCAATTATGTAGTGCTAGTCACATCCGATTTTAGCTTTAAATTCACAGTATTTTACGTAGGTTATAAATAGCTAACGTAAAGTACTGTAAAATTACTTTAAAACTTTTACTATTATGTAGGTATATACAATCCATTTAAAAACTGTCCAGAAACCCTGTTCATTATCAGTTTTGTTCGTCATTTTATAATCATTTAATTTAATACTAATTCTTAATTAAACAAACACAAAAAACTAATTTTATATTTAAAGGCATAAAAAAGAAAAATACTGTATAATTTTCAATTTGTTAACCCGGGAAACCTCTACTATAAATTTTAGGAGCGTTAACGTAAGTTCAGAACGATCGAATCTTCAGGGCACACAGAATAAACCTTCCCATTAAAATACGTACTAGTTAGTTGGGAGAGGGAAAGATAAGCTCTTTGTATCAATAATTAATCAGTTTCATGGTAAATTTATACAACAATTATTTATTATACAAACATTAACTTACTGGTCATGATCCTTAAATTGTTTGTGGAAATTTAGCTTCCTCTTTTTATTTACATAAAATCCTTAAATAACGTAATGAATTATTAAATTATATAACTCCCAGCGAGAGAGTTTACCAAACGTTTAATTTTTTGATTAAATTTTTTCTTATTTTATATAAAATTACATCCCTTTTGTAGTTTCGTTTATTTAATTACGCCTCACTACAGGCGCTTATAATTTAATAAATAGAAGTGTTAAAAAGAGTTAATTTATTAGAAAATACAGGGTAACCTGAATAAGAGAGGGTGAGCATACATTTGTTTCTATTGAATGGGTTCGGGCTTACCCTACTGTTGGTGGTCAACGTTAATTCATGAAAGTTGGACTTCAACAAATTCCAAATTATTTTGAATTATGTAAACACGTAAATATAAACTTCAGATTAGAAAGGTAATCCTTTTATTTATTCATTTTTGGGAATTTAATTGTGTATATGTGATTTAGATAAATTAGCGTTTAACGAAGGTAGCTTTGAAAAGATTAACTCTTCCAAAAACGATCGCTTTATTTCATTATTCTTTATTAAATTTAAGTCTAATTTATGTAGTGTACCTTATAATAATAATTATACTTTTAAAAAATGACTTCTTAAAGTATTGGTTCTATAAAATGTAGGATAGTCGTTTTCATAGATCATGTTGTTCACTTATCTTGTTTATCTACGATCATACAAAAAGTGATCACTTTTTATACTGATTTTCGTGTAAAAAGTTAACGTTTATTGAGCTAGTGGTATAAAGTTTTTATTGGAGGCTAATGTCAACAAGAGATTTATGATAAATTAATGATTTATGAATATTAACTGATATATGACATATTACTTAATATGAACTGGTTGCTAAACAACTTAGCACGTAAAAATCTAAGCACGCTATTATATGTACACGACATAAGTTACAAACTAAAAAAATATATATCAAATACAATGAATACACGTGTAAAAAGTCTCTGCATTGCACTCGCATCCTTTAAGACAGTCGTACTTCGCTCGTGTGTTAAACCGTTTGTGCAATAAAGAAGGGCTTTTTACATTGGTATCTTAAATATCTATTATAGTGCTAGCGGTTAGAATATTTAGATGTGACATGACTTATTTCGTAGTACACTGTATAGCTAGGCTTTTGTGTTATTTTGTATAGCGTTAGGGATTTTCAAATTCTCTCTCCTTTTAGTTGCCATTTTGTTTGGAACTAACTTCCTTGTTGATAAGAGACTGCACTTCGTTTTCGTTCGATTGTGGAGCTACTTCTTTAAAAACGATGTTTTAGTGGTATCGCCGTTAAATTAACATTTTCCCTTTATGTTGTGAAATGGGAATTGCATTTGTGCAGATCTATGATTAATTTCTGGTTCTAATTTCCAATTTATTGGTAACCGTAAGGGTTTACCGCTAGTTCTTTTTTGGTGGTTAGACGCACGTTCTCGTAAGTTTGTAGATTAGAAGTTTGTCGAAATATAATCGACGTTAGCCGCATTTGGGAGCGGCATAACTCTTTCAGAAGGTCATCTTTTACCTAAGGTATTTATTCAATGTTTGCTTGGTGCATTCTGGTAATTTGTATTTGTTACAGACCTTTTTTTATCTTTTTGGTTTATATTATTCTTTTTATTTCTACCTCTATACACTTTCTTGTATATTTGGGTTGTTAAACACCACTACGCTGAGTTTGCCCACGTACAGTTACCTGGTTGGTGGCGTTCCTATCCAGATTTGATGAACACCTGTATCGTGAGCATCTTATGCTATAGCAACTATTCGTAGCAGCAATAACGTTTGACAATCCTTTATTGTAAATATAAAGCATTTCTGTATACTTGTATATTATAATTTTTCTGTGTTAAATGGTTTTTCCCCAGTGTACGTGTAGCACTGATATCTATGTATCTATTGCATATGCCTATATTATATGATCAGTTTACCTTGTTACGAATATTTGCGAGTGTGTATACGCATAACCGTTGCTCCGTATATGTTAAACAATTAAAATCTGGCGATTAATGATTGCGCAATCTCTATATCACAGGTATTCGCGTTAATTTACCGTACCAGTTATATCTTTGAGACTTGAACTGTTAATCTATATTTATTTATCTATGATGATTATTATTACATTGATTTAGAGTAAATAGTGGACGCTAGCATGAATTCTCCCTCCGTTCAAATTTGTATATAAAAATCAATAACCTACTTTTAATTTTTGCGAAGGCTATTTCACCTTGATTGAAAATATCACATCTGCTTGATTTACCTGATTTGCTAATTTGCTTATTTGTTAATAAAGCATTGTTAATTGTTAGTAAGCTTGACGACTTATTATTTATGTGTGGTATTTGGGGTTTATATTTTCAGCTATCGAGGAGCCAATATTGGGAAAAGTCGACCACATTGGTAGTAGTCGCAAATGTGTTGTTCTTTTCAGATTTTGTCGGCAATTTCTAGAGCTATTTTAGACGATTCTTGGCGCCCATTACAGAAGACCCACGACCTCACACTAGTTAGGCAACCGACATTAGATTTAACTGCGGTTAAAGATTGTTACCGCTTCCCAATAAACAGTCACAGTTCCGTCTCTTTTAATTTTTTTAAAATGCTAATAATAATTATTTCTCAATGCTAAAATGCTAAATATTAAATGTGCCAGATTTCTTAGCTCCGTTTCCGCCCAAATTCTCTCGCCATGGTAATTCGGGTTTAGGACGACCTTGCTCCTTTACCTGTTTTTGACAAGTTAATTTGGAGAGCTTTTTATTTAAATTAAATATAGTATCCTAATGTACATACAATGTATTTCGTGTTACTATTGTAACAGTTCAAATTTTCACTTTAACAATTTTATTATAAATACATGATAATGGTTAAGTATTTATTGAAAAGACATAAAATACAGTCTAATTAAATCTTTAGATACATGGCTTTTCCACATCTGGATAGCTTGCTCCTTTAGCCAAAGATTGTGACCTGAAATAAAGAAAAGGAATGATCTTATTTAGAAATTATTTCGTACTTACCTTAATTAGTATTTTGTCTGAAGGGACAGGGCGTATTCCATACAATTTTATTCTTGGTTGAAATATCAAAATATTTCCATCTTTTATACTTATTCTAAAAGTAAACAAGCGATAAATAACAACTGGAAAATATTATATATGATTAGTAAGTGACTTAATAGTTTGATAGCTACTTACCTAGAGGAAGTTGTTTCATCAACTAAGATCTATTAATTTATAAGAGAGTAATTCTTTTTGGGATTTTTACTAAAATTTACGTTGTGTTTACACTCTGCGATTATTCGTTTTGATAGAGGTGTCGGTATTGAAGATTTCTCATATATCGGCTCAATTTGCATTTTGCGCGAAGTACTTTCTTTAAGAGACTTCCTTCGCTTGGTACCCGTATCCCATGTACGACCCGCCATATTTTTCTGGGTTTTGCTCCCGCATCGTATTGATGGATTTTATATGGTGAAGTCGATAGAAAATATCCGGTTAACAGTCTTCTGTTGGAGAAATTATTTTTCGGAAAAGTTGGGTATTTTCTTCTCTCGTTGGAGGATCTAAATGCATGTGGCTTAAACGTATCTTCTCGGTGAGTGTAAGTGCATTCTGTTTAATTGTTTAATCCTAATTCCTTATCAACCATTTTAGAAATACATCTAAATTCACCAACTTCGTTGAAAGGGGATACTAAAAAAAACCTTTTCGTAAACAAAACCCTCGTTAGAGGTAAGTGGATTTTTTGTGTGGATTGTCCCGAGATTAATTTCGTCCTTTTGGTTTTAGGGTTTATTTATTTGTTTATTTATTTTTTATATTATTATTATGAACATAATATCAACATTCAATTCTGCATTTATTTTCGTTTATTAATTCTGTAGTTATGTTAACTTAATAATCTGTTTAGAAAAAAACCTTTTATTCACAATTATTACTGACTACACAGTAAAAATTGTAAAAAGTGTAAAATTCGAACACTAGACCACTCTAAAAGGTGTGCGTTTAGGTCCAATACATTTAGAGTAAAATATATAATTTATACCTTCGTGGAGACTATAGAGTTAACTTCAATACAATGTTAGTGTAAAGTTATTACTCTCTAAAACAATTACATCTTTAATCATTTATGTTAATTTTTTACATTAAAGAGATCGAATTTCTAATCATTTCGGAATAAGATTTTACTCTTGACTGTTGATTTTTTACATACTCTATACTTATACTCTACATGAGAAAAATATTGCCTACTTATTAGAGTGAATTGTTATAAAACTTTTCTATAATTTGTTTTCTATTTAGATTAGAATTTAGAGCGAAAATAGTGTAGTTTTTCAAGGTCAATGTCAGTAATAAAATAAGTGATTTATTCATGCAATGCAATGCAAACATACATAAAAGGTATTGTGATTATACTTTTATAAAATAATTTTTTAAAGTATTCTTTTTATAAAATGTAGGATAGACGTTTTCATAGATCATGTTGTTCACTTATCTTATTTATAGTGCTAGTGGTTAGAATAATTAATTGTTTTGAAACAAGCACAAATTGTACAAAAATCATTTCCTTTTGTGAACAAGTGGCAGCCGGTGCCAAATATCTTTGGATGTGCTGCATTGCACAAAATGTTTGTTTCGTTTCACCGGTTTATTTTGCTAAATGAAGTGAATCGTATTTTATTGTTAATTGCGTTTTAGAGTTTCCGTGTTTTTTAATTTTTTCAAAATTTTAATATGGTAGTAATAATTTTTTGTAAATGCTAAAATCCAAAATATTAAATGCGCCAGATTTCTTATCCCTGTTTCCGCTCAAATTCTCTCGCCATGGTAATTCGGGTTTAGGACGACCGTGCTCCTTTACCTGTCCTTAACAACTTAATTTGGAGAGCTTTTTATTTAAATTAAATAAATAAAACATCCATTTCTGAAATATACATGTAGGTATTTTGTATAGTATACTAATGTACATACGATGTATTTCGTGTTACTAACAAATAATTGAAAATCAGTTTTGTTGCTAAAACCATTGCTAAAAATCAATCTTCTTCCCTCATCTATGTAGTAGTGCCTTATTAATATAATTTACTTATGTATTCATTTTTCTCACTATTTTCTTTTTCCTTGTGTTTTTTAAATTAGTTACCGCACAGACAACCTTGTGATTTTATGAGTATAATTTATAGTACAAAATCAATATAAAATTACATCTACCTGTAATATTGCCACTATCTTGTATCGAGTTTTTCAACAAACTTTTATTATTTACAAAAGTCATACGAAATAAACAACTCAGTACTAGCGTCAGTATCCTCTCAGCTAGCTCAGGTTTGTTCAGTAAAGCATAAGTTAATTGAATTGCTAGACTCTTATATACTTTTATGCCTGGAAAGAAAGAAAAACTTATATCGTAAGCACTAAAACTCCTGCAAGCTGGACAACTGCTGCTAAACTCTGAATTTAAAAGAAAAGAACGCTGGATGCTTGTATTAACATCAATTAAACACATATGTAAAATTGAAAACACAAATACTTTATTAAACAAACAAAGATAAAATCAAATGGAACGTCAAAATAAAAATAAAATGTTTTTCAAGATAATACAAATGTTAAATCGAGAAGTGACTTCTCAGGTTTGCTCAAACGTTATAAATAATTGTAGAGATCTGACATAGGATAACTACGGTCATTCGTTTGAACAAACCAACACAAATGAAATTTGTTTATAAATGAAAAATTATTTGTCAAATGAAAATAAATTTTATATAAAGAAAATTAATTGTTTTATTTACTTCAAATCAAATGAATACTGAAAAGAACTTAATAAACTAAACCAAATAATTTTGTATTAGAGAATGAACTTTATAAAGTAATTATTATTTATAAACTCAACAAAAATCATTTATTTTAACCAACCTGGTACGTTATAAAATAGTTCCCTTTTATATAAAATTAACTATTTTGCATCTTGCATGCCACCAGCCCGTGCAGTTTAGCAAGCCACTGTTGGCATTGAACCACGGATGCTTCACGTCAACTTTTCAGGTTTCGGCTTTTAAATTAATGTTTTGCAAATAATTCATGAATTTATAATTTTAACTAAAAAAATCTACAACAAAATAGTTTTATATGTACGTCTTATTCAATGATTGTTGGCCAGTTCAACAAATCTGCCTTTAATTTCTTTGTAAGAATGATCAAGCAACTTCGAATTACACTCTAATAAGAGCGATACTGTTCGACACGAAGTGTCGCGACACTTCAAGTGTCACGACCACGAACAGTATCACGACACTCGACACCCAAGTTCCCATCACTAGGTATGACCTTAAATGTAATGTATGTATTATCAAATTCATAATCATATCAGGGCTAACTAGATTTTAATTTTCTTGTTTACTGTTATTCCTGCTTGTTTACAATTATCAGTGCTTATTATTTACGTTGTTTGTTTGCAATATTTACATTATTCCTAATAATAATGATAAATTTTGCGCGTTCAGTTCTTTTATACTTACTTCTTAATTGGCGATTTACTGTTAGAATTAAATTTTACAAAATATGTCTAATAGTAATTAATCACGTAGTGTCGGAAGGATCCCTACATTATCTTTTTTATTTAAATATTTTTCTATCAACTTTACTACATCGTAGAAATATTTTTAATTGTACAACACTTTCTTTACCTGTAATAATTAAATTAATAATGCAAGATGTGAATGAACATAAAAGAACACGTTGGCATTATGAGCAATAATTTGCATCAAATTAGAAATTTTCATCTCATTACAAATCCCGTTTTAAAATTATCCATAAATGATAAAAGTTCTTTTGCACTATATAGTGCTGGATATAAGAATAATACCGTTAGCTTGAGGCGGTAACGAAAGCAAAAGCACATTTTAATGTGCGTATAGCGGCATTGTGTCTATACGATACAGCGAAAAGTAGCTGAACCAAACACACAATAATGAGATGCTTCAGCGAAATTTCCCTTGTACATATTTATATAACACTTTGTTTAGGATTTAACAGTATTAAAATTGAAAGTTCTGGGATAACAAAAGGATGATCCTTTTTCTAATAAATTACTTCCATAGTCATGATTTTAAAAAGTTCTATCGTAGTACATATTTTTTTCTTTCCAATCAAAGGTCTTTGGCCTTTTGAATATAATTTTATTTCTGTATAAAGTTACGCCACTCATCACAGAAAATGTTAAAATCAAATTTTTTAAATTGACCTTTTCTTGACGCATGAACTTGAATGAAAATATATTTCAAGTAAAGCTTGAATATAATTATGATACAAAAATATTATTCTGTAGGAAACTGTAGGAAAATTTTTACATGTGTTCATTTGAAAATTCTCTAGAATCAAATTTCTCCTAAACTATACAAGATATCGATTTTGGCACAAACTCAGCGACTGATTCTACAAGGGGGGCTATACAATGTTAATACATCGCACCCCTTTATCACCAGCAACGCCAACTTTAAAACATAAAATAACCACCTTACCTTTGTGGTACCTCATTTTAAAGGGTATAAAAAGAGAAAAACCTTGTGCAAAAAATGACTGCTGAATAAATAATTATTTAATAGATTACACAGTGTATTCATTTGAAAATTTCGCAAATCTCCTAAACTATATAAAATATCAATTTCGGCAAATAGTCGTCGATTAATTCTTCGAGGGGGCACTTAAATACAGAGGCGTATTAAGCAAGCTAGGCGCCGGAAGCCCGCAATATTTTGCGCCCCCATTGTCATCTAGTGCTGACTACGAAATATTTTAATGAATTACATTTAAAAATATTTTTGAAAAATAATTAAGTAAGTTAAATATCAGTCCTCCATACTGTCACAGTAACAACTAATAGTCTTGTAGAGATGTAAATCAGATGTTTAATGCAGAATATTTCCCTTGTATTTAGTAAACTGTTATACTAACACTTCCCTTTTAGTAATGGCCAAAGTTTTAGTATAAAACAACTTCTTATTTTTGCATTAAATTTGATAAATTCCTTGTCACCTAGTATTGTGTATTTCCTCTAGAAATTTAATTGTAGTTAATATACGTAGTCATCGTTACCGCATTCTATCTGCAGTTTTGCATACTGTTTCATAAATATCAACTATACCTGGCTGTGAATAGTATTTATTGTGATTATTAGTAATTAAATACCTTTACTTCGGAAGAAAATCAGTGTAACGTGTGTCACACTTTACCACATCATTCCTCTGGCAAGTATTACTGCATAATTTTCAACATAAAAATTAAAAAAAGTGGTTCAAGATTAAGCTATTTTCTATGCATGTGTCCTATTAGAAATTTGGAGGTTCGGAATTCTGAATTGGCGCTATTAACGTCTTTATATGTAATAAACGTCATTCCTCTGGCCATCATTCCTCTGCCTACCAAGTAAAAGGAAATCCACTTAATGGTTATCTACACTTTTATTCACTCAGTACTTTTGAAGAAAACTATTCAGCAGAACATTTTCTTGGTTCACTGCACTACCGAGCTCAGCAGGACCATAGGACACATTATAAATTCAACAAGGAGGTTGGCGTTTTCTTAAGATTGTTTTAACTATTATTTAAATAAATAATATTATTGTTTTTTTTTATTAGTCTTCTTTGACTCTATAGTATTTGTCAAATTAAAAAGCTTTAAGTAATTCCTCTGGTTATAAATTCATTCCTCTGGCGCTAGTATTGGAAATATGTCTAAATTTCTTAAAAACATGAAAATTAATATGATCTTCTATACTAAACAATGTGTTATTATACAACTAACTGAGATTGTTTGCGGAAACTGGTTTCTAACAATTTAAGTTTTTCTCAAAATTGCAGATCTAAAATAGACAGTTAATAAAAAATCACCCATGTACACACTACACATAGTATAATACATACATACATACATAATCTTTAACCTCATATACCTTTCGGTGTCGAGGCGTCAGTCACACCGAGCCGCAGAGTGGATATGTGCGTGTGAGACGAGACAGCGGAGCCATATAAGCAAGTACACTGCGCTCGTGGTTTACCCATCCGAGTCCTGACCGACACAAACTCGACTTAACTTTGTTAAGCAATAGAAATCCACTATAACCACTCTGCCGACTGCTGACTACATAGTATAATAAATAATAAAAATTAGACGCACATTTTATTGGAACACAAATATAAATTATTAATAAACATTTTATATATAGGTAAATATAGGTACCTAATAGTATTAAACACAAACAAATATTAATAAACATTTTTTGATGTTAATTCTTTCATTGAAGAAAGTAAATACGTAGTAACGAACGTAGTAACTAATAGTCAATAAAAATGCGCTAAACGAAAATAAATATTTTAACTACACTGTTATGGGTAAACTGCTTAATTTAGATTTGGATAATTTCGACTAGTTGTGCACCGAAGCGGCTTTTGTCCGAATCACCGAATACCGAATATTCGGCCATTAAAATTTTCCGAGGCGTTGCGTATTCGACCGAAGCAAAATAGAAATTTGAGTTTTGATTAGTTTTATTGAATACAAATTACGTCACAAACAGAAAACATTGGTGTCCGAAAAATACATTTCCTGCTACGCATTTTGCTATAAACAGTATCGGGTTATAAAAAAATACGATGTCAAAAGCTTAATTAAAAAACGCTTATTAAAAAACTACAACGTAATATATAGCATTAAAAAAACATTTCAGTACTTAAATTTAATTTAAGAAGATTGTAGTCGATAAAAAGTAGGTTTTCGGCATTTTCCGGGAATAATCTTACCTCGGCTCCAGATATGCGTAGACGTTTGAGATGTTTGCACACGAATATTCATGGCTGAATGTTCGTTTGCGAATGTATCCCAACAATTCCCTACACACTTTTCGCATACTATAACCGAATATTCGCGTATAGTGTATAGAGTACCATATGGGTTTAAACGAATATTTGTTTCCCTTGACTCACGCTAATTTACCGCTACAAGACGGGTCGTGCTCGTGTTTGTGGACAAATAGCAAATATTTTCTTTCTTTTATCTTGTATTTTTTAACAATTATTTCGACTTAACATAGTAATTAAAATGTCATAGTGTAATCAGCACATATCTCGAGAATTCCAAGTTGCTTTCGTAAACAAACACACAGATTGCCCCATGAACATGAATTCCCCAACAAAGTCAAGGGGTAGGATTTCCTTAAAACTTTAAAATGTTCCTGCAAAATATCATAATGGGCAAATGAAAGTTTCATTTTACGTATTTGCTATATTACTCGTTTTGGGCTTTTAGAATAAGAATCATGTAGAAAAATCTTTTAACCCAAAGGTAGATAATTAGATTCAATGCCAGTCTCAGTGGTTTGCATGCTTATACTTTTCGGATAAGAAAGTAAAATTATAGGCCCCCATATGCGATGTTTGCAGGATGAAATTCCTACTGGAGGTAGCATTCCCCTATATTCGGCTTAAGTATAAGTATAGTCAAATGATCATACATAGTATACAGTGCCATGAGGTACGAAGGTTTAAGCGTACATGTAGTATCGGTATCATCCACATAGACGATATACAGTGTATTTTTTGTAAACGATAATATAGGAAATCCAATGGAATTTTATCATTTTCCTCGTAAGTTTGTACCCTTGCAAATGTAAGTAGAAATTTTGGTATCAATCGAAAGAATAATTCATTTTACGTCAAAAAAATATTAAACTTTATGAAGAAAACCAAAATCGATTTAGAAATAGACTTAAAAAGCTTATGGATTTATTGCTTTTTGTAATAAGCTATTAAAAACAAGCTGGAAGCTGAACGCCGATTGGTGTAGCGGTTAACGCTTCAGATTTCTAATCAAAAATCGCGAGTTCAAACCCCATCATCGTATACTTTTTTTTAATTGTATTGCTTACTAATTATTATTTTTAGTACTTTATTACAAGGATTATTAGTTTTATGCCCTTTTTTCATTTGCCTTTTTGATGGATAGTTAAAATTGTACAAAAAATAACGGTAAACCCCCGTAGCAAAAATATCTAACAATAAAAAAATTAATAATCGTTGTAATAAAGTTCTAAAAATAATAATTAGTAAGCAATACAATTAAACAAAAAAGTATACGATGATGGGGTTTGAACTCGCGATTCTTGATTAGGAATCTGAAGCGTTAAACGCTACACCAATCGGCGTTCAGCTTCCAGGTTTTTTTTAATAACTTATTACCAAAAGCAGTAAATCAATTAGCTTTTTAAGTCTTTTTATAAATCGATTTTGGTTTTCTTCATAAAGTTTAATATTTTTTTGACGTAAAATGAATTCTTCTTTCGATTGATACCAGAATTTCTATTTACATTTGCAAGGGTACAAACTTACGAGGAAAATGATAAAATTCCATTGGATTTCCTATATTATCGTTTACAAAAAACACACTGTATATCTCCACAGAGGAAACCTTCTATAGAGATATATCGATTATAAGTAAACACTTGTAAGCAAATCAATTCTCAAAAAATATAGGAGCACGTTCAGAAGCAACTGATTTATTAGGAAAATAAAATTTACAATAAATCAAATACTGGATTGAAGTCGCAATATACAATTACAAAGTAAATTAAACACTAAAATTAATTAGTACTCAAGTACGTATACTGAATAAATTAAGGTAATTCTCCCTCATTACAGCTTTCTTGTTTACACTTCAACAAATGCCACCAACCTTTAATAACTCACGTACATATGTAAACAAAGCACCGTATACAGACAAATGTGTACCGTCTCACGCAGTTCCGCTGGCGTTATCGCGTTCAAAACGGATTAGAAGGGTGGGGCAACTATATCTACACATTAACGGATGGTTTCAGGGTCGGAGTTTCGTTATTGGAGGCCCCAAGGTTGAAGGTAGGTGGGGGGGGGGGTGCTTTATAACTATACAGAGTGTCTCAAAATAAATTAGCAATAACACATAGAGTTAAGAGCGACAAACATAGAATCTAAAACTAAAGAAAAACCTAGCTTGAATTTTTTTTAATTTGCAAGCGCTAGCAATATTTGTTGCTAATACGGTCCTGTTATATTTTGCTTTAATTTAAGTAGTAAATAAAGGTAGTCGGGCATTGAGATAACCAAATCAATGTAAAATACCTATACCGATATATATTTTAGCCCGCCGACTTGACAGAATATTCCGAGGAGGAATATTGGTCAAGGCCAAGTCTTTGTAAACGATAACATCAACGTAAGCGTTCTTGCTATCATAAACTGATTATGTTTATTATCAAAGGTTTATTCGATGGTGTTTCTGTTTTAAACATAATTGATGAACAGTAAAAACTGCTCGCACTTCATTTGGAACTTTACTTAAACACGCACCTTAATTAAAAATTGCCCTTTAATTTAAGATTAAAAGTAAGATTTATTGTTCTGCATTTTTCTATTTATTTTCGAATGTTATTGAAGAATGTAAAAATGTTGTGTATACATGCTGTGTCTTGTGCAATCTGATTTTGTTGTAGTAATAGTTATCTATTGCACTAAGTAAAGTGTCTTATTAGTCATTTAAGACATGAAAGAAAAGGGTAAGCACGAGAGCCTCAGCTCGAGTGTTTACGCTTTTCTAAATGGAATATAAAATATTATCGACAACCGGAACCGACCCAAAAACAAAGAGAATATATTCAAATTAGAATTTAAAATTTGTGACATTAAGATATGAATAGTCAATATTGGGAAGTCATGGAAGCGTTACTATTTATTTTTGGTGGTTAAATAAATTCATTCTGTGACTATAACCGCTTTAGTGTCTTATGACTTATAAGACAACTAGTATTTTATGAATACCATAAGACGCCTCAAAACAGTAGAATTATGGTTAAATAGTGGTTAAATAATCTAGTAACCACACTAAACTATTTACACTAATGAGAATTGGGTATTCTTCATATATCATAACAATAACAACGAGTACGAGAGAAATAATGTTTAATACAAACTATACCTAGCGTTTAATGTCTATTTACTCCATAATGGTTTCAGTTTTACCGAAAAGGATTACTAGAATCAAGTAATTAATTATTGAGGTTGTAAACAATCTATTAACATCGCAGATTAGAATTCAAACTAGAAGTTCGGTCAGAAGGTGAAGGTGAAAGAAGAGTTAGGCCAGAAAGTGAGACAATATAATATTACAAATTAGTATCCAAGAGAAAAAATAATAATGATTGCAGAAGAAATAAAGAAAATTTGATAACCAAAATACATATTGTAACGAATAGTAAACCCATATACCATATACCCATATTCTTATAAATTAGCATGTCTTAATTCCTTTTTTTGTTTCCGTCAATTTTATTTTTGAAAAATATTTCCAGTTTAAGTTAGTTACGTAGTCTTGTTCATACAAAAGGTAATCCAGCTTTCTTTATTAACTTACGGTTGTCTGAACTTTCCCGACGCCATATAGGCTTCATTCATGTACAATTTATTATAATTTAAATAGTAATAATGCATATTTTGTAAATGTAAAAATTTGTATATGTAATTGGGAAATAAATTATAAATAAATAAATAAATAAATACGCCGTCATCGAACATTCTAGATGTATGACTCATCAACACCTGCATGTATGACTCATCGACGCGACTCATCAACAGCTGCATGTATGATTCATCGGTTATGATCTAGAACTTATGAAAGATATAAATTGAGTCGCGGGTAGAAGGAGCTCAGTTAATGCTTAACCGGCGTCCTATTGAAATGTACTCTGAGTAAATTAGTAATCGAATGTTAGTGAATAAATAAATGTTAATAATTGTTGTAATACATAAATAGTTTTTATATAAATAGTCCTCAAATAAATTTGTAAATATCTAGCATTTAAATAGTCCATTAAGTGCCGGTATTATAAAACTTTTTACTTCCTAGATAAAATTTACTTTGAGAGTAAATTCATTTGTTCTGCCAATTTCATATGCAAATTGACAGAATAAATTAATTTACTTTCAAAGTAAATTTTATCTAGGAAGTAAAAAGTTTTATAATACCGGCCCTTAATAGTTTATAGTTATAGTGTTTTTAATTAAGTGTATTGTAAATAAAATCTCTCTTGTAAATAGACGATTTAAACAGCATTTTTATTATTATTTTAAAAAGAACGTTACAATATTATCAACACCATTATATCAATTATATGCAAAGGACTCCGCGCGTTTCTTATGGAAATTGGATCCCGGTCAAATCGGCTGAATTTTTGATATGTTGTAGTTTATATCATCCTGATCAAAAGTCTCCCTGGCCACGAAGCTCTAAGATTAATAATTTCGGAATTACGGAGCACGGGGCAAAGGCGGAAAAAACTCATAGGTCATAGTATATATAACAATCAGTAGGTTTACTGGCATGCGGCACCATTCATTTTATTAATCCACCTTTGAATATCACGCCCATAAACGAAGTAGGGGGCGACGTTTATCGGTCGGCATCGCCTACGAATGCCGGTAAATAAAACGCAGCGCCGCATTCAGTAAAATGTGTCGAACAAATATGTAAACAAAATCTCTTGTTATATAATAGTATAGTAATATCAAATAGAATTATGTGTAGTAAACCATTTCATTGAAGTTGTTTTACTTATAGAATCTAATAAATAAAACGATAATCAATTTAGATATTTAAAACATTTGTTAAACTAAGTTAGAAAAGTTGTTTCTTGTTACATCGTTAATTACCAACTAAAGTTACATTATTCTTTCAAGCCATTAACCATATTATTGCGCTGCAATAGTCATTTCATTTTATTTAGAAATAATTACGAACAAATGCATAGCTGTATACAATTTGAATACCTGTTCAACAAACAAATGGAGAATCTAGGTCACCGAAATCACATACGTACAAAATAGGGGAGATGAAATCAATTTACACTATAATAATAACAATTAATGATAATAAAATTTATTTTCATTCATTCTGAAAAAACTAATTGTAGTTCTTTCCGAGATATTTTTACAGCCTTTGGCGGCACAACGACTGACACTATGCATTGTGTACTAGCACTAATACTGCACGATTGTGGGTTAATCCGGCGCTGGTAATTTTGATACGTTCTGTCGCGTGTTTGAAACAGAACTGCTGTCTGCATACTACCGACACGTGCCAGCATATGGTGTGGTGGATGGAAATTATTTGCGACAGTCACATTACTGTATGTTATATATACTGTGCTTTGGTTTATGGATTTTTAACACGTACAATCCCGGTAATGTCATTTTTTGTGTATATTTTTTGCTTTTGTTTTTAATTCTTGCATCGTGTGAATCATGTGAAATTATACCGGGTGTCCTATTATATTTTGACTCTTTATAAACCTACTATATAACTTTTGAACTAATTGAGATAATGAAATGCGGTGTTTACCAGTCTTATTCTTAGTTTTTAAAAATTTTTTTGAGTATCTGTTTTTTACCCACTTCCGGTTTATCCGGAAATGACGTAGCGTATTTTCGGGGGATTAGACAACTTTGTGATTTCAAATGTCACAGTTGGAAAGTCCTTTGCCCCCCCTTTCCAAAAGTACAGATTTATCATGGTTATTATACAGGGTGATGCTTTTATAAGCTCTTAAAGTGAATACTGCATGTTATTGAAATGGTACGAAAAAATATGATGGTTCAAAAAGTAGACTATGGAAATAAAAGAAATCATCAATGTAAACGTCAAATTAGTTTATTGACAATTACATGTTACTTCAATTGCTGATATTCAAAATGCATATGAAACTAGATCTAACAAAGGGTAACAGGACACTTATTAAACAATAATCACTTAAGAAATAAACAAATCATTAAACATTAGTTAGTTATAAAAGATGCTCAAAATGCCGCCCATCAACTTGGATACATTTATTTATTCGCTTAATCAAGATGCCATAGCTTCTACTTAACATCTCGGGGGTAATGCTGTTAAAGCCATATCTTTTTTCGTAGCATTTCAATAACATGTAGTATTCATTTTAAGAACTAATAAAACCACCACCCTGTGTAATAACCATGACGGATATTGCACTTTCGGAAAGGGGAAACAATGGGCTTTCCAACTGTGAAAAAATATACAGGGTGATCCATTTGAAATCACAAAGTTGCCCGATCCCCGACAAACGCTGTGTCATCTCCGATTAAACAGGAGGTTAGAAAAAAAGGCAGATACTCAGAAAAACCTTAAAAAATAAGAATACTAGTGAACACCGCATTTCATTATCTCAATTAATTCAAAAGTTACATAGGTTTAAAAGGGCAAAATATAATGGGGACACCCGGTATAACTTCACATAATTCACACAAAAGCAAAACAATATAATTACCTGTGCTAATCAAAACAAAAATAAAAAATATACACAAAAAATGACGTTACCGAGGCTGTATGTGTTAAAAATCCATAAACTGAAATATGAATTTTTCCTGCCTTTCGTGCTCTGTAACTCCGAAACTATAAATTTTAGAGCTTCGTGGCCATGGAGACTTTTGATCAGGATGATATATATGTGATGATGAATGTATAAACTACAACATATCAAAATTTCAGCCAATTTGACCGGGATCCAATTTCCATAAGAAACGTGCGGGGTCCTTTATAAAAACTGCAACACGCATAAAACTACATTTTATCACTAACTGCTGGTTTTCTAACTGCTATTAGGGTTATATAAGAAGTTATATAGTGGTAACGAAAACGTCTCTATTGCTGTTGGTTATAAACTCGGAAGTTACATATATCTATAACGTTAAATTATTACATATACTATTCTAAACAAATGTATTTGAAATAGTTGTTCTATTTAAGCACTTTAAGTGGTTTATAGAGGAAACATAAGCATTGCTGTTACTAAATTATATAAATTAAAGTGATGTGTAAACGAAGTGATGGTAAATTTCTGGTTACTATTACATAAATAAAAATGATTATTGGATTACTGTCTATATAGTTCTCACACTGTGTAATAACAAAAACTATTATTACAAATATCTATTTCTAAAGAGATATTTATAAGAAATAAAGTATTTTATTATTAGGTATTTTTATAATAAGGTTTTTTTAATTACTCTTAAATTACTGCACCGATAAACATTGAAAAATGGAGCACCTTTGTATAGTACGTACAAACCCCGCATGTCGGTTATTTCAATGATGAACACAATTAAATGAATTTTTGCAAATTATTAACCAAACCAAAAACTGAACAACCTATTTTAATTCTGATTGAACACCAACACAAACCTAAACAAACGTTTGTGTTACTCAAAAATACAGCGGTGTGAAAAGACTCGCAATTAAGAAGTAATAATAAAGTTTATAAATCGTCCTCTATATAACAAGGACGGATACAATACCATTGTATCTAGTTTTATAACGGAGGCAGCAAGTGAATGGAGTGAGTATAATAATATAACATAAGAATAATTTAACCTTATTTTAATTACAAGAAAATATCGATTTCATACATCGCTAAAATAATGCTTTCTGTGTAGAAATTATTAAGAAAAACTTAACACATACTGAAAAATTTTAAGAAACTTCAGAGAAATTTTGCATTGTTATGTAATGTAACATCGTTATGTATCAAACATTGCTTTTATTGTGCAGTCTTTCCAGATCTTCAGATTCCATCAGTCGATAAGTACAATATGATTAAATATTACATATGAGATAGTTCTGAAAAACAAAACGCAATAATGTTTTATTAATTCGTACAGTTTGTAATTAATTTTACTCTCTCAAGATTTTGAAATCTCTCAAGAACTGTTGCTGCAATAGAGTCCTGAAGTTGCAAAGATTTGCGAAATAATATTTTAATAAACGAATCAAATGCAATTATGGGTATTATGGAGTATCTGAGGCATATAAATGCAAAGTGCAACTTGTTGCAAATATTAAGAAAATGAGCAAACGTGTAGTTACGTAGGTATTTCAGTTTGCAACTACGACACAACATACATCATAGACCATTTTGTAAAAACAGTGTATTTGGATTCAGGGGACCTTAAACTTCTATAAATGTCAATATTTGTATGATGTCTTCATAAACCAACCGCATGATAATGAATTGTAATTAGGATACTTTTAAGTTTGAACACGATGAGACCACTTTCCAAAGTACTGTAAAACTCTCTAGAATTTTAGAACAATCTGCTACAACAATCCTGGTACTGGCAGATCTGGTTAAGGTTTTCTACAGTTTTTCCTTAGTTGTGACACAAATGTGGGATTTGCGCTGTTCCATTTGTTAGTCGGCTGCAGCCGTTCGTTGGCACTTACGGCTGTACACTAGCACTTTTAAAGTATTTAAAGTTCTACAAAGAAATTTAACACATAATTTAAGAAGAAATAAAAAACATATCATAACGATATAACAACCCGGGTTTGGGGAGCGAAGCCAACCCGGTTATGATGATGATTGATATTGATAATTGGTTAAAATTGATTTAAATTAAGAGTATAAACAAAAGACTTCAGTAAAAGCACATATATACAAAATATAAACCACCTACCTTTACCATAAAAGAAACATGCTCCGGCTAAAGTAATTGTGAATTGATCTTAAATCTTATCACAACTGAGATTCAACAGGCGGGTCGCTTTAATAGGGCAATAAATGAATATGGATCTATGAAACATAATTAAAGTACACAAAAAACATAAAAAAAGATAAACCATAAGTTTCTTTAAAATTGAAATGACTAAATTTATTTAACACAACAAATTAACAAACAAAAAAATTAAAATAACTAATTTCAAAAATGAAATTTGGATACCCTTAATCAAAGAATGATCAATCCTAAGAGAGCTAATGCTTTTTATTTTCAGGAGTAGTATCATTATCACTTTAATTATCTTAAACCTAAAATTAAACTATTTAAATTCCTTAAAATATTTAAATAATATCAATGCATTGGCGCCTTTTCAATTACCAACTGATTTAGTAATTCAACAGAAATCCTCTTTCTTCTATATGATTTATAACTAAAAGGTTGAAATACAAAAATTCACCCCTCTTCATATAAAGAAATTATTAAAGACCAGCTGTTTTCTTGAGATAAGGTAAGTTTATTCAATAATTAAATTGATAAATTCCCTTCCATAATCCAATTTACAACGAAGCTTGATATTCTCAAAACCCATAAAAATTTTCTTTACGAAAAAGAAAAATTATTCCACTAATAAAAATTCGCAGCACTGAATATTGTTTCAATTAAAATTAATATTATTAAAATACACTAATTAAATTCAAAGAACTTCAACAAATCAATAATTACTGTGACGTTTCACCAAAATATAATCTAACATTTTGACGTTTGGTATTGTTTACATCTTTTTAATTCACAACACAACCTTAAAATTTTAAAATTTTGCTCTGGGCATATGTGCACTGTTGGCAAGATCTAAATTTACAGAGTTACATCCTTTCAAAAACAAACGAATGTTTTAGTGAGATTTTTGGCAGAAAACAAAAGACAATTTGGAACTAAATACTACATAACCACATAATTGTTTAAACAAATTCACTAGATAGATAGAGAAAAAAAATCTCTTTATAATGATACCAAATACTTTTACTAAGACAAAATAATAAGATGGAATGATTAGATAATATAACAAGAATAAGATTATAGTTATATCCTAGTTACATCCTTCCTATAAAATCTATCCTTATATCCTATTGAACATTATTTACATATTTTTAGATAGCCAAACTTTAGTTGTTATAAAATAACAACTAAATTACATAATTTCAGATTACCATGGTAAAACGCAGAAATTTGTATTTGTAAAACCAAGAGAGAGTAAAAGATAGAAATTTGTAAAACCCAAACATCATCAATAAAAAACAATCCCAACATTTATTTCTCATTTGTGCCCAAGGAACTGCTTGACAACAACTCAATGAAATATTTCAGCCCATAAGCTTTATAACCTTAGTAAACAACAAAAGTATAATGAAATCATCAAATTGTTAACTTGTAAGAAATTCTTTATAGAATAAACCTGCAGGTAAGGTTATAAGTACTTGCATACATCTTCACAGCCATACACCTTGTCTGTTCTCGGTCAAAACAACCTTAAAATGGCTTCAAATTCATATTTTTGTACAAAATTAAGTAACGATAGCACATTGTTAGCTAAACAATGAGATTTTATCAATATAGTCACAAAATACAACTTTAAGATTTAACCTTTTTCTACCTAGTGTGTTCTAGAGTTTCTTTATTAAATTAAAACATTCTTTGTTTCATTAAAAAAGATTTTAATTAAATATTATTCCCCTAGAGATTATGCAACCCAACAAACATGTTTGTAAATAGGGGTAACCTAATTTCTAATGCATGTCATACTATCATGACAATACATATTGTATAGGCTCATATTTCGACTATCCTTTTATTTTGGTTATTATTGCATAAAGTTTCGCGTAGAGTTTCTTATACAAGTTGTATTGTTGTACCTATATTTTCGAAAACATCATTAAAAAGCAAAAAGGGTATGAGCATATATAATTTACTTTTGATTCAGACTGCTTTGGTCAAAATGGATTATAGTGAGGCTAAAAAAGTAGTTTTAGTTCACTCATATTTTGACAAGCGTAGCCTACAGCTTTTTCAATAGAGATTATTAAACTTAAATAAACCAACAAAGTAATTATGACAGTGGCGTGCGGTGAGAAATTAGGCTAGGGAAGCAACCACGATTTTAATTATAATACACCTAGGTACAGGCGCGGATTAACGGGGAGGGAATAATCCCCCTCCCCAATTTAGAAATAAGTTTACATAGAATAGAAACAAATAATGTTTGTTTAATTATTATTTATTAAAACAATTATTTTTCCACAGATTTCCCCCTCAAAATACTTCTCTGGATCCGCCCCTGCTAGGTACAATAAAAAACAGTGTTATAATTATTAAGCTTAAAAGTTTTTCAAAGAAGCACTTTTACATTTTATACTTATGGAATTTGTTGACTATCATTCTTTATTTAAAAAAAAACTACTACTACGTATCAATTTTCCGGTCTTTCTTAGCAAAATACCGGTACAGGTTTTAATCTTTGTTGTTAAATTTGAAAGATCTGGTTTTGATCTGCCTTTCTTAATAATTTGTAATTTCTCTCCAAAACTGCATGCGAAAAATTCCTTATTAATAATTTACAAACTGAACAAAAAATCGTTCCGATTCGGCTATGTCGGAGGTACTCGAACCTTTCACCGAAGCAGTTGAATTTGCAGTCGTGACGATAATGCAATTTTAAATTTGCATACAGGCAAACTAAATAGAACTATTTGTCTTTAAAAAAATACAACTTATAAATTAAAATAATAAAATGCAACAAAATACAGTCTCATTCGCAGATTTACATTACTTAAGTAACACTAAATCGAACAAATAACCAAATTATAATAAACATTTGGGAACGAAGCACAATAAAAATTACGACCAAACAATGTTAACCAGCCAAACAGCATCCGTCTATTATAACTCGCTCGCTGATTCACGCCAAGGTTAAGAGAAGAGCATTTGTAAGCAGTGCTTATATTAAGTGTATATATCACATTTGAATCGGTATTACCTTTCCGTGCAAGTTTAATGAGCCTAATTTAAAATAGTACTCTAAATAATTATACTTTTTGCTGTACAGAGTTGATATTGAGCTTTAAGTTGATAAATATTTCAATTTAAATAAACGATAACCATAATTTTACAAAAGTGTTTTTGTTAGCATTGTTTTTATTTTTAATAAATTCTCAAGGCAAGCATTGCTTCCATTGCTTCCATGGACCGCACGCCACTGAATTATGATTCAGAAATATATAAACAAGTCTATAACAACCAGGGCATTATAAGCGGGCATTATAATTCCTAACGCCTGTTCATCGTTTACTTTGCAATCGGAACCGGTGTTACGTTCAATAGTACTTTAAAGCATTAGGACAGAAACTTATGTTTGCGTAGAGTATGTTGCAAGAGTATGTTGCAACACAGTTTCTGGGCGCTTGATCCACGAATTCTTTTGTGGCGATTTCTGCAGAACTTTCTTATAGATAAAATTAACTTATTCTTTTGATGACATGTGTTGTTAGAATTTTTTGTGTTTCGGGCGACTTCGATCCCTTGGGCTCTTCAGGTCCTCGTACTGCAACATCGTTGCCCACTTTGCATTATCATTATAACGCCTTCGGTACGTAAATAACTATAATGATAGACTTATACAACATTATATTATATTTAGAATCAGGGAAAAAGGGCTATTAAAAAATGAAAAAATATATAAGGTGTTCCCTTTAAAAAATTTATGTATATTTCGCATCACGTAACCTATACTATGATGGAGCGACGATTCTTCTCGGAAATCAAAAATTTCTGCTTTGTGCTCGGAAAAGTTGTACCTAGTTAAAAAATAAATTTTGACATTAAAGTTTTTGTTTGGAAAAATATTTTCCACCGTTTCAAGAGCTTTGTTTATTTCTTCCTTACAATCTTATTTTGGTGGTGGAAAGAATATATTGATTTAACTTTTTTTTGCAGTCTTTTTTGTATTTTTCTATAATTTTAATTTTTTTCCATAAGTTATCCCAAATGGAAATTCCTATATTACAATTAGACATTGTAATACATGTTTTTCATACTATTACGCGTTAATTTTCTTTTAGTTGTTATTAGAGATGTAAACTTTCTGTTAGTAAAAAAAAATTTAAATGCAAGGTTGGTCACACTGACAAACTCAATAAACATTTGAAACAATTAAATATATACAACTAGCATAATCCCCGTTGAAAAATCAACGGTCCCCTTCTGGTCATGTCTCTTGTCTGGTCTATCCACGAAGTAAGAAAACAGTTCCACTTATAAAAGTTAATTTTTGGCATCCACCACCAACACTCTCCTACCTATTTTAGTAGTCCTTAACCCCTACCGTAAACAATTACCAGTTTATATGCATGCATACTTGAGCATATTGTTGAGTAACCTTGGCGGACGAACGAACATACGGACCAACCAACGGACATGATTCCTTAATTGAATATTTCGTCGTACACAAGGTTTGTCGTAACCTTATCCTTTTTGATTCCTTTTTTCTGTCTCTTTATCATTTTTCTTCCTCTCCCTATCAGCCGCTTTATTTCCAATCTGTCCACATCTATTTCTCATATTTTCCAACCTTTCTGTTTCGATTTCTCAACTTTCTCTCTAGCATTTTTCTTCCTCTCCCTGCGCTCCCCTTTATTTCCGACCTTTGCACGTCTATTTCTGTTATCTTCCAACATTTTCTTTTCCGATTCCTTATCTTCTTTCTCTGTAGCATTATTCTTCTTTCCCTTGTCAGCCTCTTTATTTCCGACCGTTGTATGTCTATCTCTGTTATCCTCCAACCTTTTCTTTTTTGATTCCTCATTCTCTTTATCTCTGACTTGTCTCTTTCTTTATTGCAATCGATCATCGACTTGAATCTTTTTGCCCATAGCTGTTGTTGACTTCGACTTTTTTTGTGTTTCTTTCGAACAGACCCTCCGTCTTCTAAACCTTCTTGACGCGGTGTTTCAATTTCCTCCAACACATCAAAGTAACCCTCTGAGAGTCTTCCTGAGAAAAGTAGCCTTTTTGTATGGAGGTCAACTTGAACCCGAGGTGTAGTTTGATAGAAGAGGCTGCAGAAGATTTGGGTAGCTGCAATAGCTTCACACAGCGAGCCATAAGTCCCACCGAGGCCCATCTCTGCCCGGTATTCGGTAGGAGTTAGGTAATTATCATCGCCAGGAGTCGAACTAAGGACCTCAAACTCTTCCCAGTTGTTGCACACGTCGCCGACAATGAGGTCCCTTACCACCTCGTGCACTATTTAACTATTAAACACAGTTTGCGATAGCTCTAAATAGACAGTTCTTATCGCCACTCGTTGACACAATGCGATGGGAAACTTTACTGTCTTCCATTGTCAGTTTCTCCACTGTAAAAATCAAATATTAACAACTCCGTAACAAAGTTTGCTAAATCCAAATCCGAAGTAACAAAGTTCAGGTGAAAATGAACAATCCAAAATCGAAAACCAAGTTCAAGCCAATTCCGTAATTAAGTTTCCTAAATGCAAATCCGAAGTAAAATGTTCAAGTTAAAACGGTCAAAATAAACTCGCGCGATGTTGCGTCGCTCATTATATATGAACAGAACAACTTTCTATTTTCAGAATTTGTATTTTCCTTAATAATAATGCCAATAGGATCATAACATGTAACATTGTAACTACAATTTAAAATAATCACGTTTGATTCATAATTAGCAATACCTTTCTTCGCAATTACTAATAAGCCCCAAACTTTTTTTGCTCAAAAATGCTATAAAAACACATAAGTTGGCCGTTTTTCACAATAACTTTAAACAAATGGCAGGCGTGTTCAAAGAGGATATAGTTATTTTAATTATATATGTAGTTTTTTATTATGTTATCTACACTCGGGCTGCCGCACACTGGGTACCTCTCATATAAGTAAGTGCTCAAAATAGGATTTCTAATTTGTAGCCATTTGAAAAAAACATAATTTTTTTTAATTGACAATAATGCTAATTTACAATCTACTTAACAAAAGTATTTACTAATGTGATGCTAGGGGAGGCAGTGAAAGGAGAAGTCATCCATTGATGACACTCTCTAGGAGCACCATTTACGGGAGGTTGGTGAGGTCTTCAGGCCATGTTTTCTTCAGTCTTCGTACTGGTGGATGATAGGTGGAAAGCTGATGAATGAGTGGATTGCTGTGTCCATCTAACTTCTGTTGATAATTCATCGCAAATCTTTTGATTTCATCGACAACGAATGGGACGTCTAGGTCTTGGTGGATTGTCTGGTTCGTTACAAACCAGGCCGCGTCAACAATTGCGCGGAGGGTCTTTGACTGAAATTGTTGCAGAGTTTTTATTCTGGTTGGTTTGGCACACCCCCAAACTTGTATACCAAATGTCCAGATTGGTTTCAGCATCGTTTTGTAGAGTAACAGCTTATTTCGGATCGATAGCTTTGAGTGTCTACCAAGGAGCCAGTACATTTCACGGTATTTAAGGTTTAACTGTTTGCGCTTAGTTTGTATGTGTTTGTTCCACGTGAGCCGCTGATCAAGATGCAGTCCCAAGTATTTTACGTCGGTTTTTACCGGTACTGGAGCATTGTTGATGTTGACAGGCGGACAGATATTGGTTTTCATAGTAAATGTTACTTGGGCTGACTTCGATTGATTAATTTTTATGCGCCACTTATCTAGCCATGTGCTGATTATATTGAGGTGTTGTTGGAGGTTGGAAGTTGCAGTATCCGCATTTTCATGTGTGGAAAGTATTGCCGTGTCGTCGGCGAAGGTAGCAGTCACAGTGCTGTCAGTTTCTGGCAGGTCAGCAGTATAGACAAGGTAAAGGAGGGGGCTCAGGACGCTTCCCTGTGGAACACCGGACTTGATGGGGTAATATGAGGATAGTTCGTTATCGCAATTGACAGAGTGATAGCGGTCTGTTAGATATGATTTAAGGAGCAAGTAATAGTAGCTCGGTAATGACTCTTTTAGTTTGTATAGCAGCCCTGTGTGCCAAACCTTATCGAAGGCCTGGGACACATCCAGGAACACAGCAGCGCAATACTTCTTTTCTTCTAGAGAAGATGAGATTTCGTTTACTATTCTGTGCGTTTGATGTGTGGTTGAGTGACCCTCTCGAAAACCGAACTGGTGTTGTGGTAGGTGTTGAAATATGTCTGTATCTTGGCGAAGTCGTTTAAGGAACAGTTTTTCAAATAGTTTGCTCATTATAGGCAAAAGGCTTATTGGCCGATACGAGGTCACACTTTCTGGTTCCTTGCCGGATTTGGGTATCATCAATATATGTGCGTACTTCCAAGTGATTGGGTAATATGAGAGACTTAACATCCGGTTGAAAATGGTAGTTAAGAGTACGACAGTTTTCTTGGGCAGCATTTTCAGAATTTTTCCAGTTATTAAATCATGACCTGGCGCCTTAAATTGATTCAGTTTTTGAATTTCATATATAACTTCAGCTGGAGTAAACGGGTTTATTGGGAGTGACATTTGACACGGGATGTCTAGAGATGCTTCGATTGCGTTGTCTCCAGGGGCTGTCGTTGCTTCAAAGGGAGTGAATGCGTCGGATAAATGCTCTGCAAAAGTGGTTGCTTTATCTAGAGGAGATCTTGCCCATGTTCCATCTGCCCTCCTGATAGGTCGTTTGGGTACTTGAGGCCAAAAAAACATAATGCAGGCATGTAGACAAGTATTTGACATATTACTATGCTAAATATCGAATCGGTGACAGTTGTCATCGCGAAGATATGAAGGTGACAAGTTACTCTATTCACTCGGTTTTTCGCAGTTTTATTTTCTCTCTTGAAAATACTCGCGGCTTCTATATGTTATTTCTGAGATTCTGTGACGGATTGTTATAAATAACACTATGGCTCGTTTAGAGCAATGTATGTAGATAACATTATCACTTTAAACAAATGTTCTAAACGATTACTTTTGTTTTAAAGACCAAATTTTAAATCAGGTCTATACTTTCATTACAGGTAACTTTGAATAGATTTTTTTTTAATTACCGCAAAAGCGTTGTTGCCATTTTAGTATCACTGTAATCTACGGGCTTTTGTTGTTATGAAACTGAACAGTTTTGCAATACGTTGTTGCGTTAATTTAAAAAATCTCATTTTAAGTTAACTGGAATGAAATAATAAACGCAATTTAGTTTTTGACATTTAAAACAAAAGTACTCGTTTAAAACAGTTTGTTCAAAGTGATAATGTTATCTACATACATTGCTCTAAACGAGACATATTGTTATTTATAATAATGCGTCACAAAATTTAAGAAATAACACATAGAAACCGCGAGTATTTTCAAGAGAGAAGATAAAAACCGAGTGAATAAAGTAACTTGTCATCTTCATATCTTCGCGATGACAACTGTTACCGATTTAATATTTAGCATAGGAATGTGTCAAATACTTGTCTACATGCCTGCATTATGTTTTTTTCAAATGGCTACAAATTAGAAATCCTATTTTGAGCACCTGCTTATATGAGAGGTCCCCAGTGTGCGCCGAACAGATATAGTAATTAAAACCACCTACTATTACCCCCTCTTTTAAACAAAACCTTTCTATTGGTAGCATTCAAATATACCACTAAAATTGAATGGTGTGTTCAAAACGTTCATGCAAAAACGTTCTATTGTAAATTTCACTTTCACATAAAACCAATCAGGACAATCTGTGCTGCCTTGATTTTTTTGTACTATATCTATTCGGTGGCCCGAGTATAGTTTATACTAGCATAATATTCGTTGGAAAATCAACGGTGTGTGGAAGGAACCGCAGTTCAAAACGCGCCATCGATCGCTGCCAATCAGCGTGACCCCATTAACTTTGTACTTTTTGTAAGCTCAGTTTTTGTAAAAACTGTTGAATTTCGAGAACCACTGAATAGATTTTGATGCCGTTTTCACCATTTGATAGCTTTGATAGTTTCTTAGCGAAGGTTTCTATGTATACAGATTGCTCAGAGAATCTTTCTATAGTCGAGTAATCAGCAAAGTGTGAAATAAGTGATTAAGAAAATTGACTCAAACAGGGACAAAACGCATTACGCTGCAAAAATGATAACAGATAAAGGCAAACTGTAAGCGAACGAATTGTAGAGCTCAGAAAGATCTACAAAAAAGTTCAGACGGCATATACGTATCTCTTACAGATTACTCACAATCAAGATTTTTATAATAGTTATTTTTTCGGAAAACTCTTCTCCCCTTGTCCCTGGTTAAAATGCCGGTAATTTCTGTATTTTTTTATCTTCAGAATTGTTTTAAGTATAAGCTGTGAAAATTCGAAGTTTGTAGCTTATGCCATTCAAGAGAATTATCCCTGCGACCCCCTCGGGTTTTTTAGGATTAAAAATATACTCATGAGGCCCACCTACCTGTAAAATTTCAGCTGCCTAAGTATTCTAGTTTTCGAGATATTTTTCGGTGGACATCGGACATCGGAACTGGCTATTATTATATTAAGAGATTGCTTTGACATTTATTGAAATATTCATTTAATACAATTACAAATAAAAATCTCCCTATAAACAGTTGTACAAAGTTGAACTTTGTAACACTGTTTTTGGCCAAAACCGTATCACAAAATTGACTTTGCAAACCCGTAATAGAAAAAATATTTTTTCCAAACAAAACTTTTAATTTCTAAATTTATCCATTAAATAGAGACACAACTTGCCTGGGTTCAGGAATTTTGAATTTATAAGAAATAGTGTCGCTTCACCCTACTATACCTACAGGCAATTATTTTGATGATATTTAAAAAATGTTGGTACACCAATACAATTTTTTTAAAGGAAACTTTTTTATCTCCAACAATAACAAAATAAAGGGGTGGTCAAGATATAATGCATAACCCTGTACTTTGGTACACTTATTGCTTTTTCTTTTTTAATGTATTAATAAGTTTAAATAACTATATAACATTATTTATCTTTTGATTACTGATTTGATTAATTCTCTCTAAGCTCAAGTTTTATTACATGTCATAATACAATATGTTTTGATAATGACACAGTTGGCAGCCTTACTTGTTTACTATTTAGTAGCAGAATCATAAATAATTATAATAAAACCTAATGTGTTGTTAATTGTAGTTCTTTATACGATTTTATAGTTAGTATAAGTTCCATTTCAATATGTACTTCCAACAGTCAATAACTTATATTTAAGTAAGATGTCGTGGTCCTTTGTGTAAATTTAGGCTGTATGTTCCAGAACCCTAATTTATACAGAATGTGGAACATAATAAGAAATTTTCTAAAATTTGAGATAGCAATAACCATTTTTTTATTTGTTCCATTTATCTAAGTCACCTGGAAAGCAAAACAATACTTTTAATAATAATTAAATTAGTTATAAATAAATCGATGAAGTCTCCGACTATACAAAACGAATTAACCTTGCATTTATTACTGGCGTAGCGGTAGCGCTATTTTTAGGGTGGAAATTATCACAGTATTTTAACAATAATGTGTGTTATATTTTTCCAAATGTCATTTGGCAAGACTTAAAAATTCTTTTAGTAGCACGAGCAGTAGTTATGGTGACACATTTACACGTGTCCTTTAAACATTTACACAGTAGAATTTAAATCGTCGAATAATAACAGTTTTCGTTTCAGCAAGAGTAATTTTATATTTTTTGAGGATCTATATATACAAAAGGAAATAAAAAGCATATACCAACTCACTTAATTACTGCTAATCATAAACTAATAGTTAAAGAAGCTTTAAAGAAGTTTCTAAAAATTTAACTTTCAAAACTCAGCAAACTTTGCTTGAAACCGGATCTTTGAACTTTACGAAACTATCCATTCAATTCAATTTTGTGTCATAAGTCACGTCTAATTATTAATATAATGCTCCAGCATATTCGGCGATGACAAAATATTGTCATAGGCAGACCCCACCCTCTAAACCGGCCCTATATGTATAGTAGCTTAGGAAAAATTAACAGATCAAAGCTCCAGTTGATAGCGTGCGTGTGAATTTCGAGTTTATTATTATGGGAAAGCTGTGACATGTATATAACTACGAGGTTTGCATGGATAGCACCCGTTTTACAATTATTGCAAAATAACAAATAAACATTAGAATAGAAGTATTAATGAGCGTACAGAAAATTCAATGTCTTCGAGCCGATGCTGCAAATGTGTGGTTGGTTGCTATTTGTAAAACCTTATAGTTGTTACATTTTTCTGAGTTAGTTGCTTTTATTAATTTCATCTGCTAAGCCATCACGATGATCACTAACAAGTGTAAAACACGTGTAGACGGCTGCAACTAACCTTTTCTTCTAAAGATTGCGCGATTTCCTATTATTATCCCTTTGTTTAACAAACAAACATTTTGGAGCAAAATTCCTTATTTCACAATAATAATTTACATTTACAAACCTTAAGCTATTTTTCCATAAAAGTCACCCTGGGCATTTAGGCACCTATCGTATCGTGTGACAAATTCTTGGATTTTCAACACGCCGCCAGTACATCCAGAAACGTGATGACGATGACTGTTCTGTTTAGTGAGAAGATGGCAAAACCTAGCACCCCAGATCCAGACTTTAAAGTGAATGGTGCAAAAACTTGTTTTCTCGACAGTCTGAATTTCTTTAGTGTCGTACAATATGCGCCAAAGTTTATCGTCGCTCCTTGGAGCAGGAATTCAACAAGCAGTGGTTCTTTTCGGTCTCAGAAGACATGCTCTTCCGAACTGATGTCCCCTCATGACTTGGCAGTCCCTTCAAGAAATGCTGAATTTCTACGCTTGAAATATTTGATAAAATCCTCAGCAAACAACAACCGCGACACATATACCAAATATTTGAAAAATAATTGTGTTATTTATTGATTTGAATGAAATTGTCGTAAAGCTGTATCGGTTTCTACCTTGTTACCCTTGTTGTACTTTATTGTAATGTAGTGCATATTTTACTGCATAAAATCGAAATGCATAAAATTTGGAAATTTTGAATTTTTACAATTTTGCAAAACTCGATACGTAAAAATTTTAAAATAGTATAAAGCTAAATATAAGAATCTGAATTATGAAATGCTGACATTTTAGAATCGACGTTTTTCAATTCCATTCATCTTGGAATGTTTGAGATTAAACAACTTTGAATATCTAAAGCTTCCGGAATCTGGAATTACGGAGTGACCTCAGACTATAGAATCTTCAAACTATGAAATTATATGGTGATATCTTGTTTTGTGCGTCGCGTTCCGTCCACCGACACAAGTCTACCTGAAACCTTCTCATTTCGTGCGGAATAAGAATGATTGCGTTTATGACTTCTTATTTGGTGCGCTGTATACCTACAAAATATTTATCTGCTTATATCTGAATATCAAGCATCCGATGGCTCTTAAAATTCTCTTTATAAATCGGACTTATTCGGCATATACATCTTTTTCGCTACATTATACTGTAAAACTCTTCAATTCTATTTTATAGTTTTGCAAATTACAGTTTGAACAATTTACGGATAATTCACCATGGCAAGTAACAAAATAAAATATTCTTTGTGTTTTAAAATTCCGAGTTTGTATCTCAACAATATTCTGTATAAGGAACCCGGGGCAAACCTTATGGAAACTGGATTTCGGTAGAATTAGCTAATTTGCCATATGTTGTAGTTCACAACCTTTTAATTAGAATGTCTCATGAGGGCCTAAAGTTAATGGACAATTTTCGGGTTACAGACTGTTATATAGTATTTAAAACTACTAATATCCGCAAAGTAATCCTACTGTTTGTATGTGGCGCATGAGCGCCACAACTTTAACAAGCTATAACTCAGAAACTGTTCATTATGGAACTTTAGTTCTCCCATGAAATATTTTAATCATGATATTGCGAGCTACAACATATGTAAAAATTAGCTAATTCTACTGAAATGAAATGTCCACAAGTTTTGGGCGAAGTTATTTTTTCATTATGTCACTACGATCACAGTTAATTTTCTCCATACTAAGTTTTCTATATTCCTGTGTTGACAGACTATATAATTGGAAACTATGAAAATGCAACTAAAATGTCTCTGTCGCTTTCATTGAAGAATATCCCATACATACAGGGTGGCGAAATACACACTGATCACACCCGCACAACTCATAAAGCACCCAGCTTGTGTATATTGGACATGAGCAAAGCGTAAAGCCATTAAAATAACAACAAATGGTTTGTGTTAAGCTTTCTGTACATGCTGTCTTGAAAATATTTTAGGGCAAAAATCTATGAAGTACTTAAAGAAATTCTAGACAGTCCCTTTCAGACTGTTCAGTAACACTTAAGTCTATAAAAAAAATAAGTCAACTATATTATGAAAAATAATAACTAAAAGCATTATTGTTGCATTTTAGAAAAAAACAAGGAAAAGTTCATACATTTTTAAATTGCTTGGGTTTGCTTGAAGAAAGGTTCGAAGTTGTGGGTTTAAAATGACATTTTTTTCTTATATCATTATAAGGTTCCATTGAACTTTCATTTGTACAATCCGTAGGAGTACTTATAAGATAAAAACTGTTGGTTTTAATTTACAAATAAATAATAATATATGCATTGTATTTAATACTAATTATTATTATTACACAATAATTAATATTAAATTGTTAATTAATTAATGATAAATGTAGCTATACAATTGATATAAAACTACCTATTGTAAGAGTATGGTGCTTTGATTTCAGACAAGCACAAGCCCTTGAAAGGCAATTATTCAAATTCGAATGAATTTGAATAAATTGTTATACCGACTGCAAAAAACTTACAGTAATTTCAAAAATGAAATGGGAAAACCTTCCTATCTTGCTTAAACTATTTTATAACCATTCCTTTAAGCAAATTTTTAACGCGGGCTCAAAACAGTTATTAGAAAACATTGAACCGCTTGCTGAGAATTCAAATCAGGTAACAATAAGAACTTTAATTGGCGTATCTTTTATTCATAACTTTTAAACAGACAGCAGGCGTCTAAGAGATATTGTGTGGTAAAAGTCATACCATATCGATACCTCCAACGATGTCTACAGTAGTTTCAGAAAACATTACAACTTATTAGGCTTTACAGCTTTACTGACTTTGTAATAGTATTTTTTAACATATTTTTGGCTAGTCCCACATTTACTTGCCTTTATCGTACTTACAGCTATTGTGTTGAAGTTAAATTATCTAGAAAGTAGTCGCTGTAATAACTATAGCATTAATAATCTAGTATTAATGCCATGCTGTTAATTTCAGTAAAATGTGTTTAAACAAACGTTATGCTGAAATTATTTCATTTCCAAAAATTATAAAAATGCAAGCCCCCCCCCCATGTACTTACTCTTAGCCCTTCTACAGAAACCTTCACACCTTAATGTATTCTAATGGAAGAAGCTTTTCTGGGGTCCTTAAGAATACCAAATTGTTCTTGCCAAACTAGCACAGATAGTAAAACTGAAATTTAGATAGAAACGCATTCAGTATTGTCTTACCTTCATGATCAGTCTATTTATCTACTTTCCAAGTTAAAAGCAATTTGTCAAAACCAGGACAACTATTAGAATTTCTGCAAAGAAATAATTTCCACTTTTTTCTTACTTCATGATGTTGTTTATATCTGTCCGACTGGATAATAGAACTTACTCTATTAAATGGACTTAGCACTCATTATCTTGAGCTACTGCATATAAAGAGGGTTAGCTTGTTTTTTGGAACAGTTTCAGCTTCAGTTGCTTTCTATCAATATCTATCTCACAGGGTTGCCAGATTTGTTTTAGTATTTTGAGGAATACTCTTGAATTCAATTCGTAATGCTTGAATCAATAGGCGTTTCCGAAACTTGTATCGCACACACACCGATGCATGGAAAAGTTCGAAAACTGTACCACTGTTGCGTTACCAGCATTCGGAATTCTATGATTCGTGAATCGAGATCTGTAGTCGGTAAATAGAAATGTACCGATAAACATAATTGAAATTGTGCCATACGTGTGTGTGGTTTATAAGTTTTCATTCTCTAAAGCGAATATTAAATACTACCAAAAAAGGCTTTAATGAACACACACACACTATGGTTTTGTAAGTTATGTATAGAAAAACGCACCATAAACATTCGGAAATGCCGATACCGGTTTCATCTACCATATGTATGAACTGTTTACCCTTGGGGACGCGGTAGATGCCGTACAATCCAATTTTCGTACAACCCGTTTAGACTCTGTCTAACTATTAACTAAATGCCACGCTTTTGGTCCACTTTATTTACGTCCACGAAATAAACAACCAATATTTATATATACGAGAGGTTTTTGGCGGGAAGTGAGCCTTGCACACATGCAATTGTTCTATAGAATACGCTTGCGTTGTAGTGCGTTCGTAGGAATCTCAGTAGAGTTACTTCAAATTTAAAATCTAATCACATTTTATGTTAGTGCGTAAGCAACGAGTGTTTATCACAATGTCAAGTCAGACGCTCAAACCGTTTTAATGTGAAAATTTGAGTGCCGTGCGATATCTAACTTATCTCACTGGTACCATAAATTAAGACAACTTCACCTTAACGGGTACATACCGGGATGCTACTTTGATGGGCCCTTAAAGTAGCCTCTAAACGAAGCTCTGTCGAGGGCGCACCAGGTCTATAACTGGAAGATCGGGGTGGCGAACCCATTTAAAAACCAAGTTCCGCCACATTGAGGTTGGATTCGATCGGGTAGTGGACCCAACTCTGGCTCGGTGTACTGAACTGACCTAAGTTTGGGGGAATAGTCCTAATGCTGGACGAGGCACTTCACCCCGTATGAAAGAGAACGGGAGGGTGCCGGCGGGTGAGCAGTGTGTTAAGTCAATCGCTCCGGTACTAACCTGGTTAGCTAGTAGAGGGTGGATAGGCAACCTCGCTCCGACCAATGAGTGACTGGGAGCAATTACTATGCGATTGCGCGCTGATTGAGCGTATCTCAATTACTTCCTCCCAAGGGAAGGAACGTGGAGGTATGTTAACACGGGGACTCCACGTAAAGCATTCAGATAATCTCTGGTACCATAAATAAACCCCAACTCTGACTCGGTTGTACTGAACTGACTTAAGTTGGGGGAATAGTCCTATTGCTAAACGAGGTACTTAGCCCCGTATGAAAGAGAACAGGAGGGTGCCGGCAGGTGAGCACGTGTTAAGTCAATCGCTCCGGTACTAACCTGGTTAGCTAGTAGAGGGTGGATAGGCAACCTCGCTCCGACCAATGAGTGACTGGGAGCAATTACTATGCGATTTCGCGCTGATTGAGCGTATCTCAATTACTTCCTCCCAAGGGAAGGAACGTGGAGGTTAACACGGGGACTCCACGTAAAGCATTCAGATAATCTCTGGTACCATAAATAAACCCCAACTCTGACTCGGTTGTACTGAACTGACTTAAGTTGGGGGAATAGTCCTATTACTGAACGAGGAACTTAGCCCCGTATGAAAGAGAACGGGAGGGTGCCGGCGGGTGAGCACGTGTTAAGTCAATCGCTCCGGTACTAACATGGTTAGCTAATAGAGGGTGGATAGGCAACCTCGCTCCGACCAGTGAGTAACTGAGAGCAATTGCTGTGCAATTGCGCGCTGATTGAGCGTAACTCAATTACTTCCTCCTTTGCAAGGAACGTGGGAGTATGTTATCACGGGAACCCCACGTAAAACACACATATAAATCATGGTACCATAAATAACTATTATTAAATACCTCATTGAACATAACTTATCCCGAATCTACACCGGCTTATGCAACTGTAAAAAGATGAAGACGAGTGTTTCAATATGGACAAGCGTTTATTGACGATGAAGATCGCCCGGCACCAGCTTTCACGGTAATTACTGAAGAGAACATCATGAAAATCGGAAAAATGGTGTTGGAGGATCTGGAGGAATTAGAATTCGTCGGATAGCGGAAGAGTTGGACATGAGCAAATAACGTTCGCTGGGTTCCCAGAATGTTAACTATCTTCTGGGACTGCAATGACATATTACTTATTGATGACCTCCCTAGAGATCGACAAATATTATGCAAGTTTAACAATAGTTCAATTGACTCGGCGTGTTGCTGCTTCATAATAATGCGCCTTCCTACACGGCTCATGCTATGAACGATACAGGGTTTGAGGAAACCAACCAACCACCATCCAGTCCAGACCTTTTCCCAAGCAAATTATATATGTTTCCCAATTTGAGAAAAGAGTTACATGGTAGGGGATTTCAAGATGAAAGCAATTGAAGAACATTTTGCAGGCAACTCTTCCGATTATCTTTTACACGGGTTAGAATTGCTGTATAAACGCTGTCAATTTTTAATTGATGTTCAGGACTATATTGAAAAATAAAAAACAAAATAACTCACCTTTGTGTTTTAATACCTTAAGACTCACTTCCCTTCAGACGCCCCTTGTATATGTATGTACAAGAAAACTTGATTTTGACGGACAATATGGTTATATCGCGGGACAGAAGCTTTAAACGTGGGATAATTTCGCAGAAGCCGGGACGTCTGGCAACCCTGCTATCTCACTAACATCAGAATATGACTTATTTTTAAGGTATTAAACTGTTTTTCCATTAATAGTAGAGTCAATTTTTGCATTAAGTTCTGATTTTTTACTATCTAAAGATAGAGACTTGAAATCTTTTGTAATGCCTTCAGTACTGGACCAATATAAAATGTTATATGTTTAAAATATCGGGGGGTTGAATCCCCCATTTTGTACCCCTAATTTAATAACGCAACCAAATTGAGCGAAACTTATATTAGGCGGGTTTTTGGAGTCGCTGATTATGAATCCAATGAGAAAATTAAGAAATACAAAATGGCGGTCTTTGAGATTGGAAATGCGATTTACGTCGTTTCTATTAATTTTAGAGAAAAATTCAGAGAGTCAAAAAGTGTTTAGAATGTGATCTTTCATAGGAATACACTATTTTGGTTACCTTATTATGTAACCCCCTTCACTCTCACCTAGTTGGCTTCTCAGTGAAGAGGTTGCATAATAACGTAACCGGAATTACGTATTCCTATGCAGAATAACATTCTAAACACTTTCTGGCTCTTTGCATTTTTCTCTAAAATCAATAGAGACGGCGTAAATCGGCATTTCCAATCTCAAAGACCGCCATTTTGGGTCCGCCATTTTGTATTTCTTAATTTTCTCATTGAATTCATAATCGAAAACCCCGAAAACTCCCCCAATATAAATTTCGCTCAAGTTGATGGAAAACTTCCCGAGTTATTAAATTGGGAGTGTAAAATGGGGGTTTCAACCCCCCGAAGGGGCGTGCCCCTATTTTAAACATATTACATTTTATATTGGCCCAGTACTGAAGGCATTACAAAAAATTTCAAGTCTCTATATTTAGATAGTAGAAAATAAGACCTTAATGCAAAAATTGACCCTACTACCAGGGCAGACCGAAGGGGTTACATAATAAGGTAACCAAAATAGTGTATTCCTTTGTAAAATCACATTTTAAACACTTTTTGACTCTTTGAGTTTTTCTCTAAAATCAATAGGAACGGCGTAAATCGCATTCTCAATCTCAAATGCCGTTATCTTAGGACCGCCATTTTGGATCCGCCATTTTGAAGTTTTTAATTTTTTCATTGTATTCATAATCAGCAACTCCAAGAACCCTCCCCACATAAATTTCGCTCAATTTGGTTGCGTTATTAAATTAGGGGTACAAAATGGGGGTTTCAACCCCCCGAGGGGGCTTGCCCCCATTTTAAACATATAGCATTTTATATTGGTCCAGTACTGAAGGCATTACAAAAGATTTCAAGTCTCTATCTTTAGATAGTAAAAAATAAGAACTTAGGCATGTTTTTTGCAAAAATTGACTCTACTATAATGTATAGATAGTCATCTGAAAACTCAAAAAGCTATACAAAGTGAGGCATTTGAGATAGAAGATTTAGCAGTTCTGTTCCATATTTATTTGTTCTTTGCCTGCTTACATTTTAGATGGATAGATAATGCTCCATCTTGCAATGTAGGTGTTATAAAAATTAAATAAAATTATTACAATTTTATACATACATATCTGTTTCATAAAGAGTTAGATCTGTAAGACATATGCATTTTGTACCTATGTAGCTGTAGTAAAATTGTGAAATATATAGAGTTTAAATTAACATATGAATAAAAAAACCCAAATTTCACAATTAAATTTTATTGTAATTTATTCAGCCCTGGTGCTTTTTTATACAATTGTGTTGTCTTCTTTCTCTTGATACTTCTTAATAAGGATTCCTTTTTCATGGAATTTCTTATTTCCTAGTTCTATTCCCTATTCTAGTTAACTAAAAGCTGCAGTAGTCACGGTCTAGGACATTTGACCGCGACCGGAATACCGCGGCCATAATACTGTTGCCGAAATACCGCCGGACAAAATACCGCAAGGACAAAATACCGCGAGTGTTAAATCTTGTGCGATATAATATAAAATAATTTATTCCTATGACTTCTTATAGTGTATATTTACAAATTATTTATTGGAGAATGACACAAATGTTTTAATTTGGTTGTTTAGTGTTTTCAAAAACTTGTGGATTTTTGTTATTAACTATGAAATCCGTTCAACTACATACGTTTTTAGTAATGTGCTTCTTCATACGCCAAATAGTACATAAATAAAAAACAAAAACTAACCAAGTTATTGAAAACACTAAGCATTTGAGCCAGGCTTGAAACATTTGCAAATATGGAAATAGAAGAAGCCGTAGGAATAAATAATTTTATATGTTTTACCCAAGTTCTAACATTCGCGGTATTTTAGCTGGCGGTATTTTGGCCGCGGTATTATGGACGCGGTCAAATGTCCGGTTCCGGCAGACGGTATGTCAAGATGTTTGAAATTTTAATAGTCTTCAATATGAAAAATTCAGTACTTTGAATATAGTACTTCCTTCCAATATACTATCTACACCATGTTTCAGCGCTATTTTTTGCTAATTTTTATTTACTGTATATTTCTTTATTCCAAAATGTTTGGCTTCTATTAATGTTAAGGAATTTTTCATTACCTACAAGTATATTTATTACCTACTCAGTAGCTTTGCTTAGTCTGTTTGAATTCCATACCAGTTTCCATTGTTTAGTAGTCGACACCCTGAACAATTTTTGGAATTAAAATTCAGAATTTTAATTCTATACTTACAGTAACTATCTCTTGCTGAGGCCATGTCAGGTATCCTTCCAAGGATTACTTTTGAATAACAAAATTTGTGAATCAACTATTGAGAGTTCTACTAACACAGAAGGAATATAAATAAAACACAGGTAAGAGTTATTTTCAGGTACTTTATTGCATTACCTGAAAATTCGATAATGCTTAACGTATAATTTTCATTTTTACAGTAAATTCATGTTAATAACTATACAAGATTTGTATATCGGTAACCTCTTTGATTTGGTATAGCTTACTTCGTCTTGGTTACTTATAATTTATAATTGAAAAATTTAGCGAAGTAAGCAAACAAATACTAGTTTGTATATTAGATGTTACAAAAAAAATAATAATAATGAATGAGTTATAACAGCCCCTGTAGTTTTTCAAAAACATCGATCGATCTTTGAAAACAGTAAAAAATTGGAAATGCAATTAAAAAATCATTAATCTAATGCCCAATTTGTTTTAAAAATCAAAATCAATTTGAGCTGTCGATGAACTGTATAAACATAGTGGGTAGAAAACTTAAAAGTGTTATACAGAAATATTTTTGTCTCTACAAATAACGTTAAATAAATAAAGATTATTAAAAGTTTCACAGTTTTATTAAAATATACCTGACAATATTGTTTCGACAGCTATGCTGTCATTATCAAAGGTAATATAATTATAAACAAACACGTCGCTAAGGTAGATACAAAATAGGTAACTAGATAAAATAATAATAATAATTATTATTATTATTATTATTTTATCTAGTTACCTATTTTGTATCTACCTTAGCGACGTGTTTGTTTATAATTATATTACCTTTGATAATGACAGCATAGCTGTCGAAACAATATTGTCAGGTATATTTTAATAAAACTGTGAAACTTTTAATAATCTTTATTTATTTCATGATTATGGAGTTCCACAAAATAAGGCTGGAAACAATAAACAAGATCTACAAATAACGTTTATAATAATGACATGATTAGACTAAAATAATTCAAATAATAATAATGATAATAATAATAATAATTAATAATCATAATAATAATAATAATATAATAGGTGCATATATACATACATTATTCTACTACGTACACATATAAGCACTTGGGGAACTATGCTGTAAGGTATTAACGAAACCGAAAATTAACCCAAAACAATCGGAAACAAAATATTACTATAATACATAGTATAAAGAGACTGTCAAAAACTTTAATATTCAATAACAAAACATTAAACAAACAAGAAGGAAAAAAAAGCAAAATTAAATCAACTTTTAAAAAATTTAAATATTTAACAAATTGTTGTAGAATAGTACAATAACATTTTTTTCTTTAAAGCATAAAAGAAGAACATTTAAAAAAATATACAATATGTAATTGATTTAACTTCATTATTAAGTATTTGTCTTAAATGTGCGTTACAAAGCATTTCCTTTTGAAAAATTCGTTTTAAGTAATTTCATTTTTCTTTGGTTTGTAGGTATCAAAAATTCAAAAAATTCTATAAAAATGTATTTCAAAAATACTGTCGACAATACCTACATGCACATACATATCGAAATTTTCAGCTGGTTTTGAATTTTCTTCCAAATCCTGATATGCTTTGTATCGATCTCTGGAATTATTTTCAAAAAATATACAGAGCGTTTCTAAAATAGGACCATATATTTATTGGACAACTTTTCACTATTAAAGCGACAAAGACACAAGGTTTCCATTTTTTCACAATGCAGCTACTTTTCACCTACTACAAATGTGTGAGAAGCCTTTAAAACGAATATTTAAGTACTTTTAAATTTTTCAAATATTCATTTTTAAGACATAATTCTCTGAAAGCATTAAGTTAAGGTATATAACTTACAAGTTTTATTATTATTGCAAATCTATATAGCTTTTTTATGTTTAATACCTATAATTAACCAGGTATTTTTCTTTAATAATGATCTAATAACATTTACAATTATTTAATTTATATCACAGACTGGTGGTGCTCTCTACCATCTACATTTTGTTATTTAAAAGACTAAAATTCTTTTTCATAAAATCTCCATACAACCCAACTTAATTAGTAAAACCTTATTTTTCTGCCATGTTCTTTCTCTTTATTTATTATGTTTATAAATTAATTTGATATTAATAATTTAACAGTAGAGAGCTAACAGCTACAAAATCAATTAATTGTACACGCTTTGTAAGTAAAAAATAGAAATAATTAAAATATTGGTTGTTAAACCAACCAGAGATAATAGAAAATGGCTTGGGTTAATTTTTATAATTTGAAATGACTGTTTTGCAGGTATATATTTTTTAAAACTTAATAAACTAATCTTGTTATTATTATTAAGTAAATGGAAAAATCAATCACAATTTTTAAAGTAAAATTTTCAATTATATAAAAAGGAAGATGGCATATTTGAACATGTTTGAGTTAAGGACATTCCAGTTAACAATAAATATACAAAGTCGTTTTTGATACAAAAGTTATCACAAAATAAAATCTGGTGCTCTACGGGTCTTTTGTAAATCGCTACGTTTCTAAAGATGCAATTAAACTGTGAAATACATTACTTTGAAGTTCGTTAAATATCGATACGTGTCCACAACTATAAGAATTCGTGTCAGTTTCCATATTTTGGCCTAATCCTGAATATCGTAACCGCGAATCCGCTTCCGTAATATTATTATTGATGAAGTTATTCACTCGAAAATCATCCTGCTTTTTGTCCGTTACACCACTGTTCACTTCCATTTCTTCGCAATTTCTGGAAGTATCTAAATTTTGGCCGTAAGAGTTTTCAACGTTTATAGGAGGCTCGAATTGGGGAAGGGAATTTGAAAGCGATTCGAGTAGAGGAGCCTCCATAAGGTTCGACGAGGTGTCGTTTTGCCTTGCAGGGTCTATCACAATATTATTTAGTTCGTCCGTTTTGACGCGCTTAGGTAACGGTTCGTCGTCTACAACATTCACATCTTCATCGTCGTCGATGCAAGTTAACATCCGCGGCGTAGGTGGCATATAAAATTGAGATAAAACGTCCTGGACGTCGCAGTCTTCCATATCGTCGAAGGATCTCTTGCGCGACGAGAAACGATCACCGTCATTCACCGTTTCAACGTTCATAACATTATTGCCGCTATTAACACCGAGGTTATTTAAGTTTTCCTCCACTATACCGTTAAGCACTTCCATATTTTTTGCACTATCCGAATTTAGGGCACTAATTTCTTCCGCAATCTTGCTATCGAAATCATTTTCGATAACAAAATCCGCATTTAAACTGTCCATAAGTTTCGATTCTGACGTGCAGAAATTCTCTTGGGGCTCTTCGAAATTCGATGAATGCTTCATTTCGTTTTTAATAAACTCACTTTTTATATTTAAGAAGTTATCATTGTCGTAGCACCTTGGATAGTTTAGCTGCTGCTTTTGTATTTTTTCGTCCCTCGCTTCCTTTTGTAGGCGTTTCATTGTGTTGTTTATTAGTACCGACCGGCACAGACTGGCCTCGGGGTCTTCGATCTTTTTCAACTTGTTTATACTAATTTTTAGGACCTTTCTTCGTTCTTCTTTTTGACGGTATTTAGCTGATATCATAGAAGGGCGGTTTTTAGGAGGGCAGTAGCCGGTAGCGTAAGTTCTAGGTGGGCCGAAAATGTCATCGCAATCGTCCGTGACAGTGGGTGGCGATTTCATGGTGCCAAACTAAAAATTCCTTGTTGTGACACTGTAAAAAAAAGAGAAAAATATATCATTAGTAATTAAGTTTGAAAATGTAAACATTAAAAAGATTTAAAACGGTAGGTAGGTGCTACTAATAAATTATTTAAAAAGGGAACTGACCGTGAACTTGCGCGCGTCACATTATATGCAACTGATTTCAAAGTATGATAGGACACGGTATTAACATATTTTTGAGACGGGAAACTGTCATCTCCTCGGCTTCTCTTGATGTACAATTTATACCACTTTGACCCTTTTGGACTTGTAATAGATAAAATCATTTTAGTTTTCAGGATGAACATTATATTTTTTATTCTTTCTTTCAACAGTTGTTTAACCTCAACATATAATGCTCAGAATATGATTTCAAACAGAAAGGGTAATTTACCTGTCACAGAAATGCATGTAAGAGACACGCCTGGGGAGAAATGTTCTGTGTAACAGAGTAGGTATTTCGTTGAAAAGTGAACCGTGATTTATTTATTATATTCTAAATCGATAGCTTAACCATTGCTAGCCGAAAGCATTTCAGAAACCTCCCGTTTACTTGTAAAATTTGATAAATGGATTCTACTTTGCTCTCTTACCCACTGTGTATAAAATGATAAGCAGAACTTGTGTATGACCAGGAATCTATTTGGTGTTTTCCATTTATTATGGTTGATTTTAGATATAAAAATACCCTGATCTGCTAGTCATATATTTAAATAATGAAAATTACTTTTAAAAGTCAAAATGGATAAATGTCGGTAAATTTCGTTACTGAGGAGAATATTGAGCATACTTTTAGGCCTACGCACATTCAGTTTTAGCATGAAATCTTTTTCAACGAAAATTAAACTAAAATATGACGAACGAAGATAAAAAGAGAAATTTCGAAAAAATTAATTCTAAAAAAGAGACTTTATAATTCGTGAGAAAAAACCTACTGACCTTTAACATCAAAAAGTATTTGAACGACGAAACAAAATGAAGCAGAATTTCATTACGGCATACATACGCTATTAACGCTCCCATCTGATTTTAGTTTGTATCAATTTCAATTAATTTACATACATATTTCAGTTCACTTTTGGGAGCGTAAACTTTAAACAGCTCGTTACGGTCCAGTAATTTCATAGATGCGTATACACCGGGATAAAGGAATGAACACACATTGTCTAACTTGGTGCGCGTCACTGTTATGAAGTGTTTTGGTTTCTCTAATGTCAGATGTCGAATTGTTTTGCTGGGAAACTAGGGTGTCGCGTAATCAAAACAGGAATTCTATTAATATGACGACGACGATGAAATTATATCCGCCTCGATAATTTTCCTCAATTTAGTTAAATAATTTTTATGTTAGGTTAGTCATTTGGGCTCATTTTTGCGGTTGATCACTTCATCATGCAAGAAAATAAAGAAAGAAAAATCGCCACAAACTTTAATACAGACGCTGCTTTGATGTGATTACGTGCTCGAATTTGCTTTTAACATTTAAGTAGCGCTTCAAGAGATGAGGCGGTTTTGATTTTCTTTTCACAAAGGTAAAAGGCACGAATAAAAGGGAAAATTTAGAAAGAAGAATATTAAAATTTCGATTTCTTAATTTCTAAAAATTCTAAAATCAATATACTAAATATATTTTTATTTTACCCCATAATTATTTTTATTTTAGAAATGAAAGGGTAAAATTCATTTTGGTGAATATAGAATTGCAATTTTCCTTTCAATCCTATTTATCCGCGTTGTTTCTCCCATCCACTTCTAAGGTGTTAATCTTTTCCCCAATGGCTGAAAAAAGTTTTCCAGGAGAACATCGGTGACGGTATGGTATTGTTATTATTTTTCTCGCGAACGAGATGTTAAATTGGTTTAACGTAATAATACACAAATTTCGCAACATCAAACAACCGACAGTAGCAAGCAGCAACCGTGTAGGATCGTGTGGGTTTCGCCAGATTGTTCGCCAAATGATTATCAAGGCAACTACTAATTAATTTAAAAGCATGCAAATGAGCAAACTGAGTCTGATAAGATTTTATACTAGTTGAAAATCTGATGGATTATTTCGTTCGAGAGATTGCAATAACGTTCGGATTGTAATTTTGCAAAAAGGGTTGAAGTAATTAAAATAGATTAAAAAAAATAAATGAATACACCTGGTTAGTTTATTCTTGGCTGGTACACTATGTTATTACAAAAGTAATTACCTTTGATGTATAATTTACGGTTTTAGTTACAGAATTTATAGAAGTGAGGTCACAAGGGTGAATTCTAATTTTATGATTAGTGCGATTACTGTTCAAATCCACACATTGCAAATTCTAACAGTAATTTCGATTTTTCACTGCTAATCCAGCAAACAATTTAAATTAATCAATTATATTTGAACTGACGTATTTATGGTCAAAACATCCTCGAGTGTCATAAAACCATGTATAGACATATTCTATACATCTAGAGTTCTAGACCCAATTATTGGTTTTAATCAAATCAAGATAACTCTTCTAAAATAACCAGAATGGCTTTTTCAAGATAAAACGCAGTAAGCGTGTTTAGAATGTTGCTTGACATTTCCTGGTTTTATCCAGGTGGATAACATTTATTTGGGCCATGGTTTTATCAAATTTTAGCTTTTAAAGCTTCCTAATTTTGGCTTCCAGTTTCTTTATATTAGAAATAAAAGATTTACCAAACAGTACACTTAAATATTGAGCCCAACATCATGGAAGTAGCCTCAGCAAAGGCTCAATCAAACTACTCATCATTAGAGTCTACATTTATGCGAAACCAAAACTGTTTTCGCTTTTACTGTAAAAAATCTCAAGTTACAATGAAAAATTCAAAATATTTCCATAACCATTTTATAAAACTTATAGTAACCGTTACCATAGTATATACAGTATTAACAAATCTATATAAGGTTTGCCATTATTTCATTATAAAAATAATTTTTGTGGAGTTATATAGTATTGTTAGTTACTTTTATAAAGTCTATGAGATAATAGTGTTTCTATATATACATATATACGCTGTAGAATTTTGATAAACAATTTGGTTACCAATATTTTCTTTATAAGCTTACGTTACTATTACCTACAAATTTCCCTTATTAACCATGCTATTAATTAAGCCTTTTTTAAATATAAAGATGGGTGCAATAGGTCAGTTTTTGTCCATATGCTTAATTATTTGTTGAATATTGTAATTTAAATTTGGATAGTGACTTATTAAAAACTTGGAAAAAAGTTAAAACACAGAGTTCATTTCAATGAAAAGTTCCAAAAAATTTTCCCTTCTTTATTTTTTTGTAGAAGGCTTAAAGCACAGTGTATCTTCCTTTACCCACACCGAAAACACAATTGTTAAAGATGGGAGCTAATTATAGGTTCTTTTGTTAGTACAATTTTAAATAGCATTATTATCGAATCCCGCACAAAAGATAAAAGACTAAAATTTATTTAGGTTAAATAATTCTTTTATGTATCACTTGATTGCCTAAATAAAGATATACGTATAATTCAATCAAAGTAATCTCGATTACTATAATGTTATTATATTACTTCTGGAGACTTTCTAGTTTTATAACAACACTTTCAGTAATTTTATATCACTTAAGGATATATAGTCAACCAACAGTTCTGTTGGTTGGATATTTATTACTAGGTATTTAAAGGAACCATTTAGTTTTGAAGGTAACTTCTTCATGTTTGCACTAAAACATTTTTCGCAATAAAATTCTGACCTATACTTTTTCAAATAAAGTAGGTAGTTAACAAAATAAAATGTCAGCTAAGAATTTTAGAGAGAAAGTGGAAAGCTGGCTAACATAATACGTCAAATAAGTGTACAAAATAGAAACTGTATTGTGATTGGGAGATGGAATGAGTAATGAAAACTTGATAACTGAATCCTTATCATAAATTAATTGAACACCATTATATGCAAAGTTTATAAGAGTAACCGCAATAGATGTAACTATATGTTATCACTAAAGGTTAAATGAAAATGTTTCGGTTACTATTGTTTATAAACTCGGAAGCAATAGACCGTTATTAAACACGTGCTCGAAGCCCTACTATAAACTACTCCGTTTAAACACTTTGGCTTTGATTTGCACCAAAATCATTTCATTTTAAGTAAAACTTGAAACTAAGCTGTGCTTAAGGTTAAGTGAAGTTAGTGTAGATAGCCATAAGGGGTTTATAAAGGAAGCAGAGATATTGCCGTTACTAAATTGCATAAAGTTTATATAAACTTATGTAGGACATACACGGTCTTCCCCGACGACGTCGGGGACAAGGTCGAGATAATGTTTACATTTACTGTAATTTAATGCATAAGCAACTTGTACTTCCAGCTGGACTGTTTATAATTAAATTATGAATATCGTATTTCTTTAAAACATCAAAATGAAAGAAAACATTATTGAGCATAATAAAATGCGTACTGAATCTCTTTCTTTAAAGTATTTTGAAATAGCTTATGCAATTAACAAAACTTTTCATAAGCGGAATAATATTGATATCCATCGGTAGAATTACAAATCAACTCTTTATTAGGAAACGAAAACGCTTGTTTTTTATTTATTTCATTCTTAATTTAGTTTAAAAATGGATATAATTGACGCAGGATTTAGGATTCTGGATTAGGAGTTCTGGTGCACAAAAAATGATTTCCTATAAAGGACTTTTGATAAAATTTGGTAAGTGATAATCGTCGGAAAAATATCATGTTTCTACACAATTTTATATTATCAACTTGATCTATTGCGTAACATATCGCTAAAGAAAACACTTTTAGTGATTTTCGCAAACATGAAACAACAGGAAATTTGTGCTCCATCGTAAAGTGGTATTTCAAAAGCAAAAAAATATTTTTCAGATCAAAGTCAAGTTGGATGAGGTTCTTGAGTACTCTTCTCCATCGAGATTACAACTATGGAGATGACGCCCAAAAGATTGCAGGGGCCTCAACTGAATATACACACCATTTTATACGGAGATTTGGGTATAAAGAAAGTGTGTGAAAGATACATATAGGTGGCGTGTTGAATGTTTGGAGCGGAATAAGCAAAATCCAAAGCACGTTCGCCCTAGACCAAGATAGTCAAAACAATGGAGTGGGAAAGGTAAACCTACACCAAAGAAGACGATGATATTGGGATGTGATGGTAGAATTTTCGGCGATTATCTCAAAAAGAAAGGAAAAATAATTACTAGCGAGTATTTTGCGAACTCAAGAAATCAAGATAAAAAGACCACATTTGGCCACGATAAAAATTGTTTTTCATCAAGACATTGCAATGGCAAAAGGGTTGAGATACGAATTGTTGCCGCAGCTACGCTACTTGCCAGATTTGCCCTCGAGCGACTTTTATCTGTTCCTAAATATGAAATAGTAGCTTGTAGGAAAGAAATTTCCTGCTGTTGTAAATGCTATTTTTTAGACGCCGAAGGTTCGTTCTTCAATAATGTGTATTATGTAGTAAGTATAAATATAAATTCAGAAAAGCTTGCGGGTATTTCGTTGCAATTCAGAAACATTCCAAGTCCAACCACTTTTAAATTGTATAACAAGATTATACCTATGTATTGTACGTCTAAAGGATTCTATTTTATTAAATAATTTCAATTTGTTTATTTTATAGAGCCTTGTATACGATTTGAATACAAATTATTGGTCTACCTAATAAACACTATGACCATGATAGATTAGAAAAACCTTGTTGAATATATTATTACGTGAGAACATTATTAACAATTTAACCAATGGAAAATATTATAAGTGTCAAATAATAATTAATTCGATTAATCCGTATGAAATTTTTTGATGCTCCTCTTCGGTATTAATAGAAATTTGCTGAAATCACTAAAACTAAGATGATCACAAATAAAATCGATTAAAAGCAATTCCATTATAGGTGTTTACATCCAATTTCGTATCATTGTTTGGTTGGTATCACAATAATTTGGTTGTTCGAGTGTATCCATACTCTCCTTCTTGAAGGCAGAAAGTCGACCGTGATTGGCCGCTTTACTCCGGATTGTGATGGGATTATTGGCGAAAGCTCGAAGCTTCTGTAGTCACTTACCAACATACGTACTACTTCAATTCTTGTTTCTTTGATCTCAAAATTTAATGAATTCATTCATTCCAGTGCGTTACGTTTTTTTATTCTTGAGAACAAAACTAGTATAGTCCATAAAATAAAAACTTTTTTTTTGTTATTGTTGAAACTTATTGAATTATCAGGACATAAATCTTTTTACGATTCTGTAGATAAGAAAAATATAAAAAGGAGAAAATTTTACTGATAATAATAACTATTTAACGAGGTCATGAGCGCGTGTGTGCATTTGTATTAAATACGGGTTATAAAAAAAAGTAGGTGCACGTCCTTGGCCTGAATAAGTCAAATTATTTTTAATTTGGGAATTTTTAAAGTTTTTCAAAGCTAAGTTTGATGGAGAATATGAATATTGGATAGAATTTTCTGTTTTCTGATACTACTACTGCAGTAGTATCTTATACAAGAGAAGTGAGGCAGTAAAATTTATGACATTTTTATCGGCAAAAGAAGAAAACTTGGCACAGATTAAATATGCTTTGAGTTTAATAATACAAAAGGTAGATAAATAAAGAGGAGATTTAATTTGTTTTCAATATTTTATGTATCGGGTAGGTACTTGTTATATTTTAGAAATTATTACAACGAATTTGATATAATAATAAAAGCGGACTTATGCAAGCAATATTCGCACAGTGTATCTATTTTTGCAAATAGTATTACAATAATAAGACAAATTGACGTAATATAGGTTAATATAAGATATATAATTCTTGCCTTACAGAATCAGGTTATTTTGGTTTTTATAGTATAAAAATATTTTGAAGTTTCAACTGTAACAATGTAAAGTTTTCTTAAAAGCCTAAAGTTCTAGAAACACTCCAAGCAACTTTTGTAGTCATCGCTACGTACCAGCAACTACCGGTGGAACTATTAGGTTTTTGCCACTAGTCACAAGTACGTAATAGCTACGGTTTTATTACGTGCCTGGAACCAAAATGGGAAACACCTCTTGGGTAGCAGATACGTTGCAGTAATAAAGTAGTGGGAACGTGGCGGCGTAGTAATTGCTACTTTCGTGGAACTTCTTTTCTCTTTGAAACATCGTGTCGCGTGGTTGCTCTCTCTTACTCTTGCAACTTAACAAATATTCTATCATTTTCTATACTAATACTGCGATCACAAAATGGATTACTATTTTATTTGTAATACGTACTTAATACAAAGAGCGATGAAATTTCGTCATTCCAGTATACCAAAATTATAAACCATTGCAACTTTTCTGTTAAATGTGATGATGAGAAATCGAAAAATAACAACGCGCCTTCTTTAAATATAAAATATGTCTTTAATAAAATATGACTTTTATTTGTTATTTTTATTGAAGGTTATATAGTAAAAGATCTATTAACAATCATAACAAATTGCAAATTGATTAATGGCCTGTATCATTTAACAGGTAAATATTTAGATGGAGTAGTTTGCAAAAAATTACTTTAAAGTGATTATCCTGAGTAGCAAAAACGTAAGTTTTACTTTCAATACTACTGTAAGGTTTCATTACGTTAAGGGTTAATCAATGGTTTCAGTCAGGTGGCAGGAATATTCAGTAGTACTTTAAAATTTTAAAAACTTTAAAGTAATTGTATTATATGTTAGTTAGTTAGATTCTTTATTTCCATCATATATGATGTTATTTAGATACATTTGGTTGCTTACATGCTAAAATACTAATTACTACCTACCGCTATATTTAATCTGTAAGTACACGTATAAATCAATTTAGTTTACATTACTTCTAATAAAATTACAACAGTTTCGCTTAAATTCTCTATTATTTTTTGAATTTTTACGACCTGTGGTAGTTCATTATATAATTTTAACCCCTTATAGAATACATTATTTTGTGAGGATGATTTTGTATGCAATGGTAATCTAAATTCATTAATATTTCGAGTGTTATATTCATGGTATTCCCTGTTATACGTCATGAATTTTGACATGTAATGTGGTAACTGTCCGTTCATTATTCTAAAAATTAAAAATAGTTTTATAATAAATTCTTTGTTTTATGGTGAAAAAATTGAGCATATCCAGCATAAGGGATATTCTAGTTCTTCTGTTACAACTCAGAATAATCCTCATAGCTCTGTTTTGTAATTTTTGAAGTCTTTGCATATCAGTTTCCTTTATTAGGAATAGAATCGAGACACAATACTCAAAATGTGGAGCAATAATACTCTTATATACTAATATTCTAGACCATATGTTTAATTTATTGCTTAATCTACCTAAGAAACCTATCTTTTAAGCTGTCTTCTTTACAACATAATCTACATGTTTGCTAAATTTTAGTCTATTATCTATTATAATTCCTAAATATTTCATTTCATCAACAATTTCTATATTTTCTCCATCAATGTTTACCCCATCCGTTAAATTAGAGCATACCTTGTTTGATATTATCATAGCTTTAGTTTTTGATGTATTAAGTTTTAATTTATTCAGTTTTAACCAACTTGTTATATTTGTCATGTCTGGATTTACTTTTTGTGTCGCTAGTTTAACATCTATGTCCGATGCTGTTATTAAGGTATCATCTGCAAACAGATTTATATCACAGGCATTAAGTTGCGTGTCTATATCATTGATATAAAGTATAAATAGTAATGGACCTAAGATTGACCCTTGCGGTACCCCCAGATTGCATTATCTTTTGGATGAATTGACTTCATTAAACCTGGTAATTTGATGTCTATTAGTTAAATAACTTCTAAACCATCTATTGGCTGAACCTTTAATCCCGTATCTTTCCATTTTTCTTAATAAGATATCCTTATCAATTGTTTCAAATGCTCTTTTTAAGTCTAGACCGCAGCTATTTTCTTATTTTTATCCATTTGTTCCTTCCATTTTGCTATGATCATATTTAATGATGTTTCACAAGAGTGATATTTTCTGAAACCTGATTGGTATTCCAAAAGCAATTTATTATTTTCAAGATAATCTACTAATTGAGTTTTAACAATTTGCTCCATAATATTTTCTAATGTGGGCAACATATTTATGGGTCTATACACATCGCATTTATTAGTCCCTGCAATTTTCGGCACCGGAATAACTGTAGCCGTTTTCCAATTTTGCGGAAATTTTGAAGTTTCAAATGATCTATTGATTATGTTTACCAACACGTCTCCTGTAATAGGCATCGAATCTTTAATTATATTTATTGTGATCCCGTCCGTCGAACTTTTATTTTTTATACCGCTAATGACTTTTTGAAGATCTTGAACTGAAATTGGAGAAAAGTTAAAAATTGCCTCACAGTTTCTTCCTATATTATTGAAATTGATTAAACTATTGCTGCTAATACTCGAATGAATTTGTTCAATGCTGCTAATAAAATAATCATTAAAATTTTTAGCAATTTCTTACGGATCATCAATTTTTTTTCATTAAAAGTGATATAATTAGAGCTACAATTTTTTTTATTATTTAATAGGCCTTTCAACATTTTCCATGTGACAATACCGTTCCACATACTTTAAAGGTTACTCCGAAGTATTGGAACTACATAGTTCCAATAAATAGTAGAAACAACTACATAATTACTAAAATATTCCGAACTAAAGTAATTAAACCTATAAAGTCATAGATTTAGTTGTAGTTACGTAACAACTACTGAATCAAAGTTACTGGTATTTAGATGCTGCTTGGGACATTTTGAGAAACGTTGATCTCTGTTCTCTTTTCCCTGCTATCAAACTAAATAGTGCATTTATATTTTGCAATTCAGTTTAAAAAGTGAAGTTAATTTTTAAAATTTAGCTCTTAAGTTGATGCAGTAAACCGGTGCAGACAGAATAAAGAGAAGCGCCTTATGTAATTAAAATTCTTTGTTCTTATTGCTCTGCCATCATCGCAGGCTTCCGCAAAGCATATTTTCCTCGTTTATTTACGTGATCACGGCATTTTATCTCATTTTAACGAAATATCAAGTTAAAAATTTTCTAGAAAAGAATTTTATACTTTATGGCAGCGCAAATATTTTTAAGGACTCTCTTACTTCTTTAGTATGTATATCCTTTACAAAATAACTGTTTAGTACTTATTTATAGTTACACATAGTAAATGAAAATTGCAGAATTTCCCACAGTGGAACCAACTAATGATGGTTGAGTAACCAAGGTGTATTTACCATTAAATTATTCAAAAGTAAAGCGGTCAATCGTTTATTGACTTGAAAATATTTAATTTTGTGACACAAGTATTCACTTCACCTATTTCGTAGTAAATGATGCAATTAGGGCCCATACAGGAAAGCGCAAATGCAAAAATACTACATCTGGGATTTGTTATGTCGGTCACGCTTTGAATTAACAAATATAAAAATATATAAATCAAGAGGGTTATGCCTGAACTCACCCCTAATGGAGTTAGAGCGCCCCAGCCTATGAGCTTTCCGCCCCTAAATGTTTTGTGGAAGTGGCTCGCTTTTTATACGCTGATTTTATCACGTCGGTTGATGGCTTTTGTCAGCGGAGATGTGTTTAAACAATTATTAGAGTTTATGCTTTTTAGAAAAGTTTAATAATAATAATAACGAGACTGATGAACACATTTATAGTTATTTAATAAATTAGTTTGTTAATGAAAGCGATTAATGATCGAAACTGTTTAAAGCACGAACGAGCGATAGGGAGTGAGTGCCTTTAATAGTTGAGATCATTAGTTGCTCATTAACAAACGAATTGATTACAACAGTTTTTCGTTGACCGTAAAATTCTTCGATTTTAAGATAGAAAATTTCAAATAATACCGAATCCAAACTTGTGCGTATATCTGGTTGCCCAAAGTAAAACATCATCAAAACGTCAAAATCACAAACGGGTTTATTAATGAAAAAGAGTGTATTAATGAGGTCCATTAATGCATCCTTTTTTCACAAAACAGTTACTTAATAAAAAAGAGTGTATTAATGACGTCCATTAATACATCCTTTTTTAGAAAAAATCATTCATTAATATTGACATTAACAAACGGTCAACGAAAAAAATAATTATAAACTAATATAATAAAGTACAACGCAGTGCGACATGTTCGTGTAGTGTGGTTTGAAAGCTTAATAAAGTCTGCAGTAATCAATGTGACAAACTGTTGATTTATGCTAAATAAGGCTTGTTAACTGAGTATATCATTCGCTATTAAATTTGAAACACTTCGTATGTAAGATGTCAATTACAATTAGTGGGCAATGACCTCCATTTTTTCAGTTTACTGTTTATCGAATTTCCTGTCAAAACCTACCATGATTTGGAAACGTGCTGATTTTGAATTATTGTTTTTTAACGAATTAACCCTAAAACACAAAGATCTGTAATTATTTAGTCGTAATCAGTGCGTTTTCCATTTCTGAAGATCATAGAAAGGTCAGCACAATTGCCATAACTGATATACTAAACTAATTAGCAGAATGCTTAAACTCAATTACTGGTTTTTCAACTGAGGACCATAATATTACAACATTGTATACGTTCTTTTATTATCTGGCAATTTGTCAGCTGATTAAATTAACCTCCAAACGCGAAACCTGATTTCCTTTTGAATTAGAAAAAGAAAATTCTCCTGGTAGAGCAACAGATTCAAAATTTAATATGTTTCAAGAATTTGATCTCCAGGTCTCAAATTATTTAATGTAACCCAAGTTGATTATCCCTCGGAAGGTCCCCATGTGGGGTAGAAGACAACCTCTGTTCCGAAGATGAACGGCTACTGCAGAAGAAAACTTCATAAACAATCACCTGGTAGAGGGCGGCAATTACTACTGGTACTCTTATCTCTAATAGGTTTGAATACTGAAATATGGATGATCTATTAACAGATTTTTCTCTGTTGTAACCACGAAATACTGCGGTGAAGAAGGTAAGGAGAAACCACTTCACTATTTTCCCAAGAATAACAACATAGTTTTAGAAATAGGTATGGTCCGATCTTCCGGCGCCATTTAGATATGATTAATATGTTATAGATGGGAACTTGTAATGTAAAAAATGCTATACCAAGCAGAAAATCTTGCTAATGTACCTACCTGGAGAATTAAAAAGACTTATAATCTAATAACTAGGCATTAACGAGATTTGGTGGACTGGAACTGGAATATGAAATTCTGATGATATAGTGACTTACTATTCTAGAAGCAACTATAACGAACATCAAGAAGAAGTTACAAAAACTGACTATAACTAATACTTGGTATAAAACTCCCAAGCGAAAACTATACGCATGGACGTCTCTACAACATACACCACCAACTATAGTCAGAAATCAAACAGATACCATGCTGTTAAATAAATGGTATTAAAAGTGCAAAAAGTACCTTGGGTCAGGCGTCATCTGTATAGACACTTATTGGAAAAATATACAGCAAATTTTCGCTGAAGGTGAGAAACAAATTCTAGGTAAAGTAACAATGCAGTTTAAACATAAGAGAGTAACTATAAAAATATATGGACAAACGGAATTATAAAAATATGGATAGCGACAAATATCAGAAGTGGATTAAGCAACAAGAAATACACAATTTAGCATGAATTTCTTATTACAGAAATGTAGAGAATTCCCAAAAAGAGAGAGGCCAAAAATCGATATTTGCATATGCATTGTAGACTTCTAGAAAGCTTTCGATGGGCTCAACATGAGAGGCTGATGAAATAATTAGTAGATATGACTAAATGGAAAAGATATAAGATTAATAAAGAAAAGGTTGCAACAGTGCGCATAGAGGAAGAAGAAACAAAATAATAACTAATTAAAAAAAGGCGTAAGACAAGGTTGTGTTCTTTCACGGAATGTTTATTTCAGAAGTACTGTAGGAGGTATAAAGAGGTATTTAAAGGTATTAAAATAATTGATTAAATTATAACTACCTAACAGAAGATTACGCGGATGATACAGCTTCTAGTAGAAGAAAGTGAAGAAATGAGATTAAAAATGAATGTGAACAATCAAATGCATGGTAATTAGGAAACTATCCATGGTACAGTGATTGGGCAAGTTAGTAATATTAAGCATTTCTGTTGCTGGATGGACAACGAATTGGATCTAGGTAGAGAAACCAAAGCTGAGATTAAAATAGCAAGAGGCACACCCTTAAATATTAATCTATGTTATACAACAATCACCTGCAACTCTCATGAACAATAAGATTCGTCCAATGTTACGGCTGGCCAACATTATTTAATACAGCATGGAGGCCTGGATGCTAAAGAAAAACATAATAAGTGCAAAAAAAGTATCGAGAAGCATATGCAAGTAGGAAGAATTTATTAAAAACATTAGAAGTAGAAAACTGAGTACTTTGGGCATATTCTCAAAAATAATAAATATAGTGGAGACGACTATCATGGCTGCATAATATCTATTAATTGGACAGGAATGACCACACGACAATAAATTGTTTAATAGTTGAAGACGGGAATCTGTTCAATCAAGTGGTAGTTATAAATACGAAAATCAACAACAAATTACGAATTAATCAAAAGTAGTATGTAGGTTTTAGCTTTGACTTTACAAGCACAGATTAAAAAAAACTGAAGATCAAAAAGTTCAGAGACCTTCATTTCCCTGCTCAATCCCGTTTAAAGTAAGAATTATAGTTTCTCCTCGGACCAAGACAATATGGTTTATGGGGTTGAATTTCATATTTCTCTTTAATTCAACTTTTAGAACCTAAGTCAAAATGCGATTTTGGAAAAAATTGATTTTCTTGCATTGCAACCTGTCCTACTCTTTAAGTTTGCACATCAATTATATTTATGAAAAAGAGAAATGGCATTAAGGAAATGCTATGACAACTCTGCAATTTGGAGGTCGAATTTGTCTCTATTCTTCTCCCCTCATCATAATTGAATCCAAAACTTATGTTTTTGACTACATTTTGCAAATGAAGCGACATATCGTCACGGACAGCTTTTAGGATGGAGTACAATGAAGTCTCCCATTACGGACACTCCCTATAAGAGGACACTTCCTGTAAGCGGATAGATTTCGTGGAACCAACGTTTTGCTATTATCAAGATATGATAAATAGCCTCTTTTAAATGGACTCTCTTATACGCGGACAAGAACAGTACATAAAGCTCATTTTTAGTAAAAAGGTTTTAGTAAAAAGTTTTTCCTTTATCAGGGAAATGAGTGGGATAGTTGCATCTTACGTGTATATAATTAAAAGGAGAGGAAACTAACATTAAGAACCAGAAACGTATTTTAATGTATCCTTGAAAAGATGTTCAACTCAAGTATAAGTTTATTTTATTCTTTCATGATGGGATTTAGTACCCCCCCTCCGCGTATGACAGCTAAGTGCAGTAATATTCTAGAGTTTAAATATAACGTTACTTCCTGTGTTACTGACTATAAGCCTCATGTAAATAGAATTGAGTTTATAAGGTCCTGCCGATTTCAATTAGGGCGGGATGAAGAGTTTTGTGCCCCGGGCAAAGAAGTCTTAAAATCAAAATAAACGAATTAAAAATTAAAATAGAAATGATTTTTTAATCTCTATATGCAGTGTGTCCTGCTAAACAATGCAACACCCCATTTTTGAATGGTAGGAGGCTTGGTATTTGAAGGGGCAAATGGTTTTTTAGTCATAAGTAATAATCTTTGAGTAAAATTTGGTTCAAATCAGACAAAAATTTAAAAAGATATAAGGACGTTACACTCTTAACTGGAACACAGTGTATATAAAACGCAATGTCTCTCTCTGTCGGTACGTTCACTTATAACTCGGGAACTATTTATCCAATTTTCATGCGGTTTTCTTCTATATATAGCTACATTATCTGGTCAAGTTTTACTAAAATCGTTTCAGTTGTCTCAAATAATAATAATAATAAATTATATTATTAGTTATATATATATATATATAAATTGACAAAATATTTAATTTTTTAAGGCGCGCCTTTACGATGAGCGCCCGGACAGCGGTCCAGTCTTTAATCCGGCCCTGATTTCTATTACATCATAACTCTGACATAATATTTGTCACACAACAGAAGCTATAATGGACTTAATTATTTTTAATACTACAAAGGATTAATAATCTCTAAGTTTGGCCAATCGTAAGGAATTTTTTATAAAACCAACTGTAAAAACGAAAAGGCGCATAGCTTGTTTCTTTTTCAACAACAATTAATAATTATTATTAATTATAATACGAATTCCTCTGTTTATAAAACTTACTATCAATTATTGCTACCTACTACCTCCAAGAATTTAATGTGGAATGTTTCGTCATGCATCAGTGAACAAAGGACGTTTGTATTTAATTATAGGTGTTTTGTTTAAAGTAATCTTGTCTGTTTATTGTGATTTTGTAAATAAAACACTTTAGGAGAAATAAAAATCATAAAACTCTCTAAAAAAAATCTTTATAGTTAAGAGAGTTACTATTGCGTAACGAAAATAAATTTTCCTGACTTTCCTAGGTTTTCCCTGACCAATTCAATCATTTTCCAGGATGTATTTTGAACGCTTACGGAATTTAAATCTTTCAAGGCTCGAAGGAGAGAAATAGCAGTTGAGCTTAATTTAATTTATTTTTAGATGCTTTATTTGTTAATGCACAATAATTATAAATAAATCCAGCTTGTAATTATATGATTATCATCTAGTTATCGAAAAATACTACTTTTTTAAAACGATTGGTATGGTATTATTATTCAAACGCCATGGTGGTAATGATGATTACTCTAATTACTATTTGAGTAACAATATTAAAAGACTAAAGCTTTGTAATCAAGCAGTACTCGCGATAATCTTTAAATAACGTAACATAGTATGTGCATTAAGCGAGAGGGTAATTAAGTAACTATCAATAATTTTTAATACTTGCGTACAGCTAATTACTTTTAAGTGCACCAAGACCATTAACTAACACTAACAGTAGAAAATCAACTACTATTAAAGATTATATCAGTCCTGGTTGTGATTAATTAAAAACTGGTGTCTGGTCGAGGCCGCGGCGTTGTTGCTGCTGCTGCTGGCTCCTTGCCTGCCTGCATTGGCGTCCTTTCGCACTTTCTCTCACTTGACTTTCACCCTTGAAGAGTTTTGATTACAAAATAAGAGAATGTAACTTGTAGTAACCGGAGTATTCAATTGCAAACTTCTTCAGATTTACGCTTCTTTTTGCGTGGCCCTTTTAAAAAGAAAATCCTTCCAATGAACGTTAGCTCGAGTAACACAAATTGGTTACAAATTCTTTAATTCGGATGATAGTTTTTCTTTTTTTTTTCTTTCTTTTGTTAAGTGGATCAGATTTAATCCTGATACAATTTAGTATCTAATTATCCATTAGGACCTCCAACCTTTACGTTAAAGCTCTTAAAATACACGATAATGTGTTTTACGTAAGGGATAAAACGATTATTACCGGACATTCTTTCAATAGATTAGATTAAGAGGTTCTGCAGTTTCCGTCTTGGCAATATCACGATTAAACTTGAACTTAACGGCTTAAAAGTGACTTCTATCTCTACAAGCTTCATCATTTATAAACGTTATATCTTGAGAATTTTATATTTAAAGTCATTCTTGTTTTTCTTGAATTAAATTTCTGATTTAATTTAATAATGAAGACTATCGAGTTCTAGGTGGATTAATAATGTAAGAAAAACGACTTTTTTCATGGATAAGTCCTTTCGTAATGGAAATGGGAATGGTTTTATATTTCCCGAATGTGTAATTTTAAACTTTAGCGTGCTTATGTAATTCTTTAACATTTTAAAATTCAATATTATTAATAGACAAACATAAATCAGACATCATCTTTTTTGAGTATTTTCTTATTTTGATAAATTATAATTTAAAGGTTAATGCTACCACAACTTCAGAGTTTGTCCATGATTTATTTAAAAAATTACAGAATTTACTTTAATTAAAATTAGAATTTTAATTCGCCTTGTAGATCATTAATTAGTTATTTTATAATTTTAATGTGTGCTTTAGGGTGTTAAATTAGTCGAGATGTTAAGGTTAATTCTGACGACCATTTTAAAGTTTGCAACTTTCAAGTTCGTACACATTTTCTTGCAGTAGAAGCAATCAATAATAAATACGGAGTCTTCCATTTCAATTTTTATTCATTTAATTTAAATTTTCTATAGTAGTTGCTCTTATAATTATTTTTAATGGTTACATACCCATGTATATCTCTGAAAATGCAAATTTCCTGCATATTTATGTTCAATTATTAAAGTAACACGTAAAACGCATTGACACCCTCGACAATTAGGCAACCAATCTTACATTACTGAAGTGAGTACAGTGAAATTAAGCTTATTTGCTGTGAATGGTTGTTGTATTCAAAATGTACTCTTTGCTCTAAATTTCTAATCTTCATCTTTTGTATACATTCTTATCAAATAAATATATTTAAGAAATTTTTGTAAAAAAGATTAATAAAGCTTGTTTAAAAAGCAATTCATTTTTTAAATTAGCTGTCTAAATATGTAACATTGATTGCATAGCTGTGAAGGCTGTGGCAATGCACTCGACATGTTATTTTAATCATTATTTTAATAATAATTTACAAAACCCGATTCTTCTGATTATTATATCAAGTATAGCAACATTATTTCCATTTATCATTTTTATCATGTAATAAATATATATATAATAGATTAATAAAGTAAACGGAAATTGAAAGTTTAATCGCAAAAAAACAATTATATAAACTATTTTTTTAGATTTTTTTCTTTGACTTTTTTACCTGTTTAAGTTATATACAATTCTATTTTAAAAATTAGTTAAAACAGTGAAAGAATAATGCTGAATTCCGATTATTAATAACAATATAAAATTCAATTTAACTTAATTTAACTTAACAAATTTTAATTTAAATAAATTTAATTGCATATAAGAAATATGTTAATATAAGCATCATATAAATAGTATAACCACTTAAAGAATACCGAAAGTCAAAACAATTTATCCACAAATAAAAACAATACCATAGTTACCAAATCTAAAATAAGTTTCAAGTGCTTGTCCTCACTCTTATTTTAAAATTAATTTTAATTCAATATTATTAATAAACAAACTTAAAAGAATCATCTTATTTTATTTATTTTTTTATTTCGATAAATTATAACTAAAAATTTAACGTTAATTGTAATACATATTATTAACTGTAAATACTTTTAAATTTTTGATTTGCTCTTATGATTCATTTTAATGGTAGTCATATATATATATAAGATATTTTTTACGAAATTACTCTACACGTTGCCCCTAATTTTCTATAATTAGAGTTGGAATGCAGTAAAGTACATTAGTAATATCTTTTATTATAATATTTTATCATTAAATTTATTTTTGATATAGTATGTAAAAAGCTTACTACCACTTAACACTTACAAAACCCGATTCTTCTGGTTATTATTATATCAAGTTAAGCAACATTATTTGCATTACTATTTTTATCGTGCCATTAATAAATATGTACAATAAAGTAAAAATAAATTGGAATCTATAATTTAAAAGAAATAGAAAAATCTAGAAATAGGATATAAAAACAACATCAAAAGAAAACAATTTTGAATAACCTGATATTTAAAATGAATCTATAAACTATAATGAGAATGAGAAAAAAATTGTAACATATAAAAATACATACAAATAATTATTATACTTTCCAAATTGCTGATAGTTTTTTAGAATTTTTAATTTTTCTATACTTTAGATTGTACAATTTTTTACAATTCTATTTTAAAAATTATTTAAAACATTTAAAAAATAATGTTGATTTATGATTATTAATAACAGTAAATAAAATTCAATTCAATTTACAGATTATAATTTAAATTAAATTAATTGTATATGAGAAATCTTTATAAAGCATACAGTATAACAATTCAAAGAGTACAAAAATTAAAAACAATACCAATAGCTATTGCAATTGAAGCAGAACCGAAATATAACATTGTTTGATAATTTATTTATTTAAAATAATTTTTAAGTTATTTATCTACAACATTTTTAAAATAATATCCCATATTATAACTTTATAGTTTTGTTTCTTCTATAATAATAAACTGTATATTACATAATATATAAAAAAATCTGTGATTAATATGTTGAAATATATTTTTGATTTAAAATATATTTTAATTCTTAATCTTCATCCCGACTTCATTGTATCGAATATTGACATTTTACTTTTAATTGGATATTCGCGTCAATAACTATAATGGTTTATTTTTTCAACATATATTTCGAATTATTTAAATTCTACTGTTTGACATGAGTTATTTATATAATTTATTTGTTATGTCATTCAAATAAGTGACACAAACACTACCATTGCTATTACGTACTACTTCCACTTATATATTGCTATCTTATTCCATATAATTAATTTTTATTTGATGTTAACAAATAACTATAATTTGAGTTTAAGCTTTGTACATCGGATTTAAAATTCATACAATGTTAAATTTATCTATGAACACAACATAATTTCTTGTTTGCATTCTCCTTTTTAAAAAAACATATTTTTGTGTTAATTGCGTCTACTATGATTTTCGAAATGTCTGGACAACATAACAACCAGTACAATCGTTACAAGGAATTTTGTAGATTAATTTAGATTGTTGATTATATCAGCTATTGTATCTTTTTTAACTTAAGTTTGGTTAATAAAAGTAGTATTTTACGTCACACAAATATTATAGAATTATTTAAATTCCGTCCCTAATGAATAATTATGAAAAGCTTAATTTTTGTTTGATTTTGATTGTATATATCTTGACATTTTTAAATGGTTTTTTGAAAACGTTTTTATATAGGTTGCTTCATTTTGTGTATGTTATTTTTCATTGAAGCATTTTATTGCCATGGCGCAACAATAACTTTTGTTCATAAACCAAACGATTAAATGTTATCAAAAGGTATAAACTATACATACCACAAAATCCATTCTGTAATATTTAATTACTTCATCCACTTAGAAAGTACTACATATTTCCAGTAAAGTCAAAAGCAACAAAGACATTTAAAAAAAGGCTTGAACACAGGTTATTAAAGCAGACTAAAGGTGTTTGCTATTAGTATGTAACGGTGCTTGAAAAACTTGTTGCAGGCGACATATACCTAGTCAAGGCCGCGGATATTACCAAAAAAATTAACGGTACCTCTTTTGCAGCGAATTTCAGGTTAATCGATTTTAAATTTTATTATTCGAATTTAATTTTGTCAAGATAACAGTTTTAGGTTACACGTTATAAATTTTGTGTGTGTTTTTTTTTGTTGTATATTTCTTAAATCGTCATAAATGCGAATATGTAATTATTATTATATTATTATATAACAAAATTATTTCTTCATAAGTGAAAGGATATACAAATTTACAAAGGCATCAAGGTTAAAAGAAATGTAAGTATTGAAAAATTACAAATAAAAAAATAGTTAATTTATGTCCGCCTGCATTATAAAGACGCACAGCGTCGGTGGAGTGGGTTAAACACCTTTGCAGGTATGCTTTTGTAGACCACACACATATTTTCTAAATAAGTATTTTATTAATAGGTTATTGGTTCTTTTGAACTGTCATAATGAACCTACTCGAATGTATTCAATGTATATTAACTCACATTACCTACGCTGATAACACAATTAAAAATTGCACATCAGTTTGTTGATTTTAATTAGCCTAAAATTAGTTACAATTCTCACAAAAAAATTGCTTACGAAATTTTAAATTTTATTCTTTCTTCACTTATACCATATTACACTTACATACTAGGTATAGAGAATTATAATAAAACCTTGGATAAAATAAAATCCAAAGCATAAACATAAAGCAGTTAGCAACATCGCGCGCGCTCTGTTAGTTATAACGCGACTCGAATTTTTACTTAATAGAGGTCAGCACCCAGCGTACGTAATTATTCATGTAATAGCAATTAAAAATTTTAATTGGTGTGTATATTCTATCGATAACTTGTTAAAAAAAGGGAGGGTGTAATCCCGATTGATTTCATAAACTTCAAATTGATTTTGTTGCTGCTGCCTTAATTTTGCATAGAAAACCCACCTACTGTAATCTCTCTCGCTCTTAGCCAACCTTGACAAAAACAAATTGGTTAGTCAAGGCCGAAAATGTAATAATTTTATATTAGTTGAGTGAAATGATAAACAGTTGAAATAAACGTGTATTTTACAATTATTACAGTTAATGTAAAGGTAAAATGCAAAGCTATTTATGGACGAAACTAAAACAAAAAGGTTATTCACCTAGTTTAGAATATTTCTGTGTAATCAGAGAGAAAAACAAGAAAGGATCTTTAAAAACAACGCGCAATGAGTGAGTGCTTGTTTACTTGGCGTTTCCTCCTGAAAAAATATTTTGAACATTTAAACTAAATGAATAGTAACGATTTTGATTAAAGTTTTCTATCAGCTCGTTAAGTTTTCTTTACAATGCATTGTTATATGTCTGTAAATAACAATAACTGATAACAAAACTCAAATGCAAAATAATACAACCAGGTTAGCATTTTTATATTTGTAATTTATAATTTCATATCTTGCTGTCTTCGTGAGAAGAGCCACAATTCTTTACAGATCTTACAGGTTATTTCTCAATTTTTTGGTTCCTCACTAGAACATTCATTTGTGACGCAGAGTTTTGCAAAAAAAACGCAAAATTTATTTTTCCCAAATTTCTCAAAAAACATATTCATTTATTTTATATTCTAGTTGAATATATTTTACAAACAACATAAAGGCAAAGCAAGACGCAAGAGCCAGATAACGCCTCTCATTTTGTTAGTAAATTCCAGTTGTTATGGAATCCTATAAAAAATGTAATATAAACGAATGCAAGAATGAAAAATGAATGATTACAGGAACTAACTAAAAAAAAAAGAATTTAAGAAATAGGGATTAAAAACACAATAAATATTCATTGCGCAGTGTTGCAATAAAAGGAAGACGACCCAAACTTCAATTCAGCCCGAATGACGTATGTTGTAGAACACGGGGAAAATTGTTAAATCTCGATTCATTTAGAAACATGCCAGTGAGCGTTTTGAGAATGATGAAGGACTACAGAAAACTAGAGGGATTAACCGACAATTAAACATAGGTAGCGACAAAGCATGAAATTCAATATAAACAGGCAAATTCATCGCGATTTTAAAGGCGTTGTGAGACTCCAGTCTATAAATCAAGTGTCCCAAGTTGTTTAACTAAAAGCTCGTAAAATATATCGTTGAGGTTAAATGGAAAACTTGGTCTTGCAATGTTTGAGAGTCGGTTACGATTAGCTGTGAGCTTTGTAGAGAGCTTTACCACGCTTAGAACACAAGCTTTGTGCAAAAATGTAAGCTCGCGCGCTTTGTTCTTCAAATCGATAACTGAATGAACTCACCTTCCCCGGAAATATCGAAGTTGTTGCCTAACACTCTTATTCTTATTAGCAACAAAGTAAAAGCTCTAAGCACAAGATGCTTTTCAGAGTACAGGTAATACCATCGACATCCGAGAGGATACATTATGGAGCGTTTTCATCTTTGAAAGATGTAGCGTTCACATGATTTACCGCGATAAACTAAATTGATTCGACGTTTTCGTATGGAATCGACCACTTTAATAAGAGATATAAGCGAAACACTACACCTTCTTGTCTTTTCCCTGCTCTAACCAACGGACGAATTACTTGTTTATAGTAACCGAAACTTTGGTAGAACGTAAATCGCAAATGAAAATGCGGGAGAGCGTATATATTAAGATTCTTTGTTCTATTTGTGCTCGTAAAACTCATTTCTCCGGTCTGGAAACAACTATTTTTAATACCGTTAGTTTCAAATAATCATAGTTCCAACTATTTTCGAGTTAGTGAAATTCCTAGATGAAACGCGAAATTTATCTGTAAATGTGGATGAATATTTTAACAACTAAACCGCTACCGACATCACACCAGCCTCTTCTACATACATTAAACTAAGTTGGATTGACGCCGGGGGAAAATGCAAATTTTACACCCGGGGGAGCCGAGAAATGCCGCCTTTTATTGTATTCAGGTGTTTGAACATATTTATTTAAATTCTGTCTGAATTTAAGCGCCCTCTACAATAAAATAATTAAGCTTCAGCTGGAATCCGTATTAAATGGTTATTAATTTACAACGGATATGTACAAGGAAATCGAAACACGTATAACTACAGTTTATCACCACAACTGTGTTTCTATACAAAACCTATTACATGAATAATGTAGCGCTGCGTGCCACTGGGAAGAGTAGGGATAGGAACTTGGGGAAAGAATCTACAATTTCATGTTGTTTATGGTGGGTAGAGTAGTGAGTGGAACATTCTGGTTTTAATTTAAATTGTGGCTGGTGGTTCACTTAGAAAAATATAATTGTTATATTCAACCAAAATAAACTGTTAACTAACCTATAAAAATGTTAACTTATTTTAATTAAAAAGTGTCTTTTCGGTGATTCAAACTATAACATTTCCTTTATTTACAATAACAAAGAGGGCAAACTAAAATGTAGTTCCAAGAATGAAGAATAGTTAGATAAATAATTCTTTCTGACTAAGTTGAAGGATTTTGTATGAATTGATTTCTGGTAATAATACGTAGGGTTTATCTTGTAATTCCCAAGTGAAAGATCTTAAGTATTATACATTACTTTAGATGAATAATCCAGTGTTAATCAGTCTATCGTTAGTAATCGGTTTGTTTAATGTTTCTAAGACTGTGCGATAAAAACACCATACAGATGCTTGTGGTATTGGTAGAGGCGTGTTTAGGAATTGTTTTCAGGAGGGGCTACTTCATAATTTTCAGCCCGATAGCCCTCCCCCTTTAATTAGCTACTGTGTATTGGTGATATTGTTAATCGGATAATTCACTGAAATGTATATTTAGAGAGATCTTGACTCGAAGAAAGTACATAATTGACTCATATTTTTTTATTTAAAGCGATTCCTGGAAATTATGGAAAAACATAAAGGTGATTCAAAGGTGATAATTTGAGATTAAGTGAATAATAAGTGATTCCGTAGCATTGCTTTGTAAAGAATCTTTTGATAATAAATTCAAAACAGACTATGACTTTTAGAAAGACCTGCCTGAGATAATTTGAAAATTGATGGCAGGACTTCAGAGTTACTGCTTAAATTATGTCAGAACAATACACCACTGCTGAATGGACGGAACTTATTATTTTATACGGCGAATGTCATGGAATTGCTGCTGCCACCGCCTGGAAGTATGCACTTCGCCTCCCCAACCTCCGTCATCCAAATTCACGTACAGTCGTACAAGCTATACAGAGAATGTTCAATCGGTTATACCCAGAGCTGGTGGAAGAGGGCGTAATCTGCAGCACCTTTTACTCGCGTTTGGCGTATTTTAAAAGGAAACCTGCGGATCATATTCCGCGAGTGCAGTTTTGCCAATGGCTAATGGAACGCAACCAGAAAAATCCTCAGTTATGCTGTTTCGCTCGGCTGGGGGTTTTCAATTCACACAACAGCCACATTTGGGCTGATGAGAATCCTCATGCTGTCCGAAGACATTATTTCAAGTGTGTGAGCGGGAATTTATCAAAATCGTTTGATATGAGTTTTAATTCTGCGCCAACGATTAACCGGTGACTGGTACCTACACTTTCTGGACAATGAAGTGTTCGACGGACTCCCATTAGTTGAACGGCCTCGGCTTTGATTCATGCGTGACGAAGCACCAGCGCACTTTGCTCGCCAAGCACGGGAGTTTTTTAATAACGAATACCCTAGGTGGATAGGACGTGGAGGGCCCATCGGCTTGCCTGTGAGATCATCCGACTTAACTCCCCTCGATTTCTGTATTTGGGGATAGTTTAAAACATACAGAAGACAAGCTACGCGCACGCATTGAAGCCGCTGCAAAAAAAAATCGCGCAAATACCGATATGTTTCGACGAAAATCGAACACAGGAAATGCAGCGTAATACATCTCAACGTTATTCTTGTCTTTATATAGACTTTGCTAACCTACTCTGTTCTAACTATGTTGTTTTTTTTCAGAAAGCATCTGCTTACTGTCGGTTTGTAACGAAAAAACTAAAAGTATAGCAAGTAGCACTATATGAAAGTTTTTTCCCTAAGCGTAAATAACAGAATTTCAAATAACAGAAATGTCAATTCAGGGCAAAATCGGAAATTCCAGAAGCTTTCCTAAAGCTACTTGAAGCCATTTATATAACCTACAGTTCTTCTGAATCTAGAATGAAATACTACAAATGATAATAAACTGCAAGTTCTGTGCTGTACTAAATCTTAAGCTACAGGCTCCAAATTTAATAAAAATGTGACTGATTACTTGCGAAATACATTGGACATTTCTAGTTCTAAAGACCTGCCTAACGATTCTACATAAAAAGTGCAAGCAACAAATCAAATAAGTAATAAATGGCATAAAGGGCAGTTTCTTTTTACGGGACCTCTGATATAATCCTGCATAGTCGCTGTCAGACTTGTTCGCAGTCTTTTAGCAGACATTTAAGACGGTCTTTTCGGATCAGTCACCAACAGTTCGCCGTTTCGAACGTTATGATCAGATTTTCTGGTCAAACGAGCTTTTTGAGCCAGAAGGATTTTAATCCTCTTTCGCCATATCTGACTTTATATTTTGGTTCGTTTTCAGGATCATATTGCATTTATTATAAGAATATCCACGGATATGCAAAATCGCAACGAAAGAGATGCGCAAATTCTAGATCGATAAAGTAGTCAATATCGCGTGACCTTAAAATGAAGGCTTCGCTCGCTCTCGACACTGTAGTAAGGAATTACCAAGGCGTGTTGTTTATAGTTTAATATAATTTATTAATATCCGTGTAAAATCCGCAACGAAGAAAACGGACACGGATGTTTCTTTTTGCGGATTATCCGCGGATACAGATACGGATATCTAGCACATCTGATAAAAACAAATAAGTTAAATTTTCTGGATCGAAGACATGATTATTTATTGACCAAAATAGTTAGTGTGATCATATCGTTGATATTAATTTTTATTAATGTTGATCGGAATACTTCTTGTTAGCTTTTATTTGTGCACTCTGGATAATCCATAATGTTAAATAGTTAATGTATTTATTTGCATACAATTAAAATAATAACCATCCAATTTTAATTAAACGATATCGATTTAACAACTAAAGTAGTTATTTCCCAATTTACTAGTTAAATCTTTTGATTGATTCTTACCAATATTTTTTGTTGGCCTATGGGTGTAGTTAGTGAGATTGTCATGGTGGTGGTAAATATTTTCCCAAGCCCGAAATTTACAAAAATGGATAACCGGATGTGTTGAAAGAACAGGTGATGAACATCATCATTATCCTAACTAACAACAATATCATTGTTGTTAAGTAGGTAGAATAAACAAACTTTTAACTTTCACGCCACCCGCATAGTAATAGATTACCTTGACGAATGAATCAAGTCGCCTCTGCAAGTTGCATAACCATATGTGTAACATCAACAACACCACACTCTATGACTAGCAACACTTTACACCATTACACGAGTACATAGGGTTCTTAAAATAGACCCAAGTTATGTCGAGAATTTAAGAAAGAGAACATTACAAGCACTAGTTGTAACGTTGATTCGACGCGATGGAATAATGAACGCGAGAACTCGAGTTTATTTTTAATTTGAAGGCTCATTTGCTTGCAATTAATTTCGTGCAGTTAAGTACACAGCCACGAAAACTCGTAAACAGACACGTGGATGGATGCCGTCGTTGTTAGTACTTTAGTACCTACTTTTACTGCAAAAGAGATTTTCTCCCGTTTAATTACATCTAGTATGATGATGATTATAGCAATTTGGCTGACACTGATTGGGATTGCCAATTTAAAACTAAAAAGAATAAGTAAGCCACAATTCGAACACGACTCCACTTCACTTTATCTATTCCTGTGTAGAATTATAAAAATGGTATCGCCATTAAACACTACATTCCCCTTATAGTTGTCATCTCTACGAAGTTTTGTAGTAGCAGTCACACCGTTATCGTAACTTCTTATTTGGTATCTAAATTTTTAAAAACATGATACAGAATTTATGATTCGTGCACATGCGTCAAGAGTACTTTTAATGCAATAGCCAGTTCTATAGCATGGCAATGAATATTAAAAAGGAAAAAACTGTAGCGTAGTCGTAATTTATTATCCAGGAAGGAGGAAAGAGGGGAGGGAATCATTAATTTATATGCATTAGGTGGTGTGTTTAATGAAATTGTTAAATGATCTAACCTTAACAATTGCGTATAACGAGAAACACGCTGAAGAAGAAACGGAAATTTCTAACTGTACAAACACTTTGTACTATTGGAAACGTGTGTGTCCTTAAAGTATGCATTAGCTGACTAGCTAGTAGAGAGCTACCCTCCCTCTTTTCTCGTAATATCACGTTATTGAAAACATTTCTAATTTGAAATATTCTCTTCTGCTTTAGAAATTTATCACTCAGAATGATAAAAACTATTTATTTTGAACAATCTCATGTTATGAATAAAATTTAATTTTCTATTCGTAATTAACAAACAGCATAGACAGTAATGGGTCCAACTTTGGTGCCCTGTGGAACCCCCGCTGCTTTAAAATTGCCCTGCACTTATATAAATAAACTAAATACATACTTCTAAGCGATAAAAATATACTTCTTTCCATTTCGATAAAATGTATGTGGCTATATATAATTAACTATTAACTTGTGTAGATGCAAGTTTCTGGTTAATCGAGTTTTTACAACCTGGATTCTCCGGTGAGTATTTATTCCATTCAAGTACATAAATACTCTTACTATTTTACACAGCTTTATATGGTGGTTATTGTACACCAGAAGGTCTCAACAAGGCTAAATTTCGCTATTATTTAAATGAATAATACAAACAAATCTAATAAATGCTAATCTTGGTAGTTATAAATATGTTTTTATAGCACCAACTGATTAGCAAGTAAATAAACACCGCGAGGTGATAATTTGTGTACTTTTAGAATGCAAATACGTTTTTGCACGGCTTGTTGATATTTCATTGGTTATTACTTATTATATATGACGACGACAAACAATTTTTCATTTTAAATATTACAATTAAATTCGTATTAGTAGTCATAATATTACATACAAACAATAGCAAAACGGTTTAAACTATTTCCCATGATACTACAATAAAATTCTCACATAGTTACTATAAGTAGACCTTTATATTGCATTTTCATTCCTTTTAAATAAATAGTTTTTACAAAATACCAGTTAGATTAGTCTTTTTATGAAACGTTATGTTTTTAAATTAAAATAGTTCATTTCGCTTAGAAAAAATATAACAATATAAAATATAGCACATAAACATACACGCTATAGTAGTGGGCATGTATATACGTTTATTTATTATATTTTTAGCGGCACTGTAATAATTAAACATCGACAACACACAATTAGCTAGCTTTTATAATTATTTTATAACAAAAAAATGATTTTTATTCTTTAGATCATTATTTCAATTTAATTCATTTTTTTCGTAACGTAAAGCAATTAATTGCTTTGTTGATTTTAATTACTTTATCAACAAGTGTTATCCGTGACGATTATAGGGGACTTGAATATAAATCTATAATAAAAATAAATAAATACATGTGCACGGTAAATCTAATAGGGGATGTAATCTAAATTCAAAGGAGGTCCCAGAACGCTAAACACTAAACGAACGTAGTACATTCATTATTCTTCGTTTAAATCAATCAGTAACTATCACGTTCATTGGAAACGTTACTTCTCAATAATACTGTAGTCTAATGCTCATTACCACATCAAATGGCTGACGAGGTTCTAATGAGTGGAACTGGATCTAATCGAAAATAGCCAGGGCTTTTATAGAAAATCACGTAGGGGGTATTAAGATGCATATTAAAGTCCCTAAACAAGGTAAGTAAATATTTTGTGTTTACTTGCAAATTAAATTGCGCATTTAAAAAAGCGCAACATTCCCAATATACAAACATATAATAATAAAATCATAATTAATTAATAATAATAATGATTTATCTTAAAATTTCTTGTTGACTCTATTAAAACTATTTAGTTTACATCTTCAATTAATGCGATTAAAGATAATTGTTCAATAGATAAGGTAAATGATGCGTAGTAAAGCCTATAATTTGGCAACAATCTAAAAGTAACATCAGTTTATCTACAGAATGCATCATAATTATCCTTCAATCTTTTCCAGAACTATAAACGCTCGGTAAATTAATATTATACCAACATAATTATAGCTCACAGTAAGCAATTAACCCCAACGCACCGGTGAATATGTATATATGTATACACACAAGCAGTTGAATTAAGGAGAAGATAGATGATAACTCCTGCATAATTTTCATGTAATATTACTTTATTGTTACTATTATTTTTGCATGTGCAAAATTTCATTCGTCCAAATATAAAGCACTCATTTTCACTTAGCGAATAACATGTGCCTTACCAATAAATAAAATTGCTTAACCAGTGGCCTACTAACCTAGATGTAACGTCATCCACTCGTTCCTGATCACGCTTTCCTGAGAGTATGATAAAGATAGATATATTGTTAGTTAATTTGAAAATGAAAAAGTAGTGATAGTTAATTCACTTAAAAGAAATACAAAAAAGTTGACAATTTTCTAATCTAAAGCAAAAAGAAATTTTTGCTCTATATATAACGTAATTCACATGACTTTAATTTAGTTGTTTTTTCTTAATAAATTATGTAATTAGAGGATTTGGAGGTCACTTCCTTATTAAAACTATTCTAAAATACAACCTACATATGCAAATGTAGCTGGCTAAAATTGTGAAATAATAAAAATGAGCTTTAGCTAGCTAGTAGAGCCGACACGAAATTCATTTAAAGAGTTTTGAACTTTTCCATAAAAAAATCATTCATTCAAATTATTTCTTGATTGCTCAAGACAACGAAAAATGTATTGTTGGGAAATCTCTTCTTAATTTAAAACTAATTAAACACTTACATGCATAAATAATTCAAAATGATCATTGTGTTTGTCAAAAAATAAAATTGATTGTTATGATGACTTTCTGTTGTAAAATAGGATTTTGAAATGAAACATAACGAAAATAAAAGAGTTTAAAAATATAGGCTTTACAGTTGGCAACTAAACTGAACGATTTATTTACAATTTTTTAAAATCGCTGACAAGATGATGCAGCAATGTGTTAACAGGGATGTTAATTGGTTATTAAAAATTGTTATTATAGGATTTAAGTATTCCCCATTATTTAAATTGAAATTTTAGTTTAATCTTTTGCAAATATATATTTTTCATTTTAGAAATCAGGGTTGACATGTTTAAATCATTTTGACTAAAACATCAAACTAAGTTTTAAACCATTTATTTTTAAATATGTTTAACACATGTTTTTTGTAATTGTTTTAAAAAGACTTTTTTTAAGAAAAAAATAAATTTTCGATTCTTAGCCTGCATTTTTAAATTAAAATGAGCAGTTTCCATCTGAAAGCAATTTTGCTGCAACAACATTAAATTAATATTTATTTTCAGATGTAGGATATTTAATAAAGGATGACTATAAATAACGGAAAGAATAATTAAAGATAACCTAGAACATAAATGCTAAGTCTAAATAAACCAAAATACCTGAAAAATGCTCTCCTTCAATTTGAGATATTTCTTATGCGGGTGTTTAAACTCATTTTTGATTAAAAACATGTTTTTTGTCAATCCTTCTAGAAATACAGAAGAATATTGGTCTCTTTAACCAATGTAAAATACTTGATTTAATAAATTTAATAGAATCTTGTTTATTGTTTTTAGCCTTATTACTTTGTGGAACTATAATCATGAAATAAATAAATATTAATATTAATGCTGTGAAAATTTTTATTAATCTGTATTTATTTCATTAATAGAATCTACTCTTGCAATAATTATTTAGTAAGAGATGGCGAGTGTAACGTAACGAAAAACATAATATGCAAATGAAAATAAAATAAAACTTAAAAAGGTAAATTTAAATTTAAATCAGTCAGTTATCTTTTTAATTATTTAACTATTAATATTGAAAACCTTTAAATAGAATTGTAAAAATAGTTTGTACTGATGATCCCAATTTGAAATTAAATATGACTATAATACTACAAGGACTATTCAATATGTAAACACTTATTGATATAAAGATACAGTAGGGTATCAAACTTCAAACGTGTTTTGCAAACAAAGACTCAATTCTTATTTATACATATTTTTATAACCAAATGTGTTTTGTTTTTTAACTGATTTAACTAATTATCTTAAACTATCATCATTTCTCAAATTATATTTAATTAACTGTTATTATAATTAATTATACCTTCCCACAAATTATACTTTTCCCAAAATCATGCGTACAAAATTGCGTACACGTGGCAGTTTTTTATGCAATTTTTTTCATCTATTCTACCTAAATTATATAAAAACTCATTCTAATCTAATTATTCCATTTGATTATTTTATTCGTAAAATTTCTTATTTTCACAGTCGCATTTTTCTCTTCGAACAATTTAAAACAATTTTCTGTGATAAAATGGCGTTGTCGAAGTTAGAAAAAGGAAATACCTACATAAAACCCATTTGATAACTAGCCGTACCACATCAGGGTTGCGTTCGCTTCACTTGTCATTGAAGCATCAGGCTTAGCCGCCCCTTTCATTGAATCAAGTGAGGGATGAAAAATATGGTTGGTGTATTTGTCTTGGCATTCTAGGATGTCGTATTTTTCACAGATATTAAGTTAAAAATATAAACGAAAACCAGTGATAAAATGTAATCTAGAAGAAGTTTTTCTTAGTTGTTTTTCTTGTAAGGATTCCATGTTAGTTGTTTCAATCTTTAATGAAATGAAACCGTAGTAAAGAAGGTATGATTCCAGCCAATAAAACTGTATTCTACAGAAGACTAAGAGTAACAGTATTATCTTTAGTTTTTATGCAAGGCGTATACACTAAACAGCTTCTTCTTTAATGTTTAATCTAGGCACACATCCAGCTTCATGAAATTTAAGTAATCTTAATAAGTTTTTGAATAATGAAATTGCAGTGGCAACCTTCGCGTGTGTGGGACCGGAACGCCTACATCGTAAGGCACGGCTCGTGTAAGATGAAGAGCAAGTGTAGTTCGCACACTTCAATATTGTTCAAACCTAGTTGGCAACTTCTTAATTACCTAGGGTCGATACAACGCCTTAGACGTCTAAGAACACAAAACAGATTACACAGCGCCTCCATCATTGCTTTAACTGGATCTACGAAACGCACTGCGTCACGGGAGACACGCGCTTACATATATTAATACCTACAGCCTGTCCCATTTTTATGTCCACCCTGATATCGTTCTTTTTTTTAAATATGAATTAAAAATTGAATAATTTGTTCTGCAAAAATTTCATTCGCGTGTCTAATGTAAATTATGAAAAGAGTATAATGTCCCTGTTAAACTTAGGCGTTTAAAAAAAGGTATCTGATAAACGCAGATATGGCTTAATTTGTAAATAATTTATTTGATAAGTGACAAATTCTAACACGCTTTTAGTTAAAGTTAAATAATTTTGAGAATTTGGAGTAAGTGTTGATAGAATACATAAACTATTGTGAAACCGTTACGGCCTGTATAAGAGGGGACATCCTGTATATAAGAAGTCTTTGTAGAAAAGAGATATTTGGTAAACAAAAATCTATAAAAGAATCATAAATTATGTTGGCTTTTTTGTATATGTTTACAAATGTGAAATACTTTTTTACCTATTTTTTGTCATACTATTACTACTAACACAAACACATGGTTAATACATGCTGGGGGGTTGTGTAGTATTTATAGAGTAGCAGAAGGGTACGGAATGAACCTAGCATAACAATGAACTTAAATGAATTATTTAAATTATTTTGAACATACATATAAAGTTTAAAAATAGAAGATATAAAAATCTTTTCAAATAAGGTTTTATTTATGACATGATTTTCAAGATTTAATTCGAAATTAACCTTTATTATGGTGAGCAAACTATAACAATGGAGAAATTTACTATTTCCATTTCATTTCATTGTTTAATTAACCGTATTCTGATTTCTTTATTATAGTATGTATTTCTCAGTCAACAAAAAAGCGTACCAACGTTATATAACAAATCATTCAATACGGAAATTTCGCAATAAACGACGGATTAAATAATCCAACGGAATATTAGAATTGTTTCAGTTTTAAAATTCAAAACAAAATCTAACAGCTTCAAAATTAACTATTCTTATGGTCTATAGATAATATGATCCCGTTTGATGAATAAAAAAAATAGATATTCTCTAATTATATAAACTCGCTGAAATTCCTGGAAAATTGTGATGTAAACTGCTAACAATGTATTTTATCAAATAATTATAATTAAACTGCTTTTACAATTTGATATTTGACAGTTTTCGCTGAATTTCATATTACATAATTTATATTAAATGTAAGTAGTTTTCTGCCTAGATCATTTGTTTATTTATTTCAAAATATTCTAGAGCATTTTTATACAGAAAAACATAGCTTATGATACAAAAATTATTTTACTAAGAGCGCTCTATTCGGATTATCTAGAACAGTGCTTTTCAAACTGTGGGTCACGCCCCTCGCGAAATTTCGGTAGATAAGCCGCGAATAATCATTACTACTTAAAAATCCACGCGATTTTGTTTTTAATTTATTCGTTCTTAGAAAATATACCCAAGCAGCATTTTTAGTCACCGCTACGTACCAGCAATCACCGGTTGGAACTATAAAGTTTTTGCCGTTAGTCACAAGAACGTAATTGCTACGGTATTGTTACGTGCCTGGAGCCAAAATGGGGAACAATTCTCGGGTAGCAGATACGTTGCAGTAACCTCTCCGGAACTTGTCCAGCTACCTTTAGGCTACGTAGCGGGAACGTGGCGGCGTAGTAATTGCTACTTTCGTGGAACTTTTTTTCTCTTTGACACATCGTGTCGCGTAGTTGCTCTCTCTTACTCTTGCAACTTCACAAATATTTTTTCACTTTCTCTACTAATGCTGCGGTCGTGTCACAAACTGGATTGCTATTTTATTTGTAATACGTACATCATACATAAAGAGATGAAATGTTTTGTTATTTTGTCAATCTACCATACCATAATTATAAACCATCACAACTTTCCTGTTAAATGCGATGATGATAGACCTAAAAATAACAACGCGCCTTCTTTAAATATATTTTTTAATAAAAAATGTCTTGAATAAAATATACACAAATACCTATAAATTGATAAACATGATAGAAACCATTTTATTTTATTCCTAAGGCACAATTTGGCATCGATTTGTTATCTTTATTGAGAGTTATAGTAAAACACTTTTTAACAATTGCAACAAATTGCAAATTGATTAATAGCCTTCAACATTTTACAAGTAAATATGGAGTAGTTTTGAAAAAGTCACCTTAAAGTGGTATTAACTGTAAAATGTGTGTCTAAAGTTTGTGTCACTTTATAAACAGTAACGAGAACTAAACAAATTCTACTTCTAGGTTGTTGTTACCACAAAGTATAAAATAAGTTAAAAAATTCTGGAACTTTCAAGTGACTCTTACTATAAAACAACGTCAACGTTTCCGTAGCCACTTTCTAGCTCCTAATGTCACTGCAAATTCCCATTGGAATTTAACCTCAAATCTAAACGTCAATCCTAAACAAACAACCAATATTTTTCTACTGATTGCTACTTAATAACAATTATTATTTTAATGTTGTAGCGATGAAAGAAAAAAGGGGAATATATTTCACCCTTGTTTACTACATGATGGTTTACCAGTGATCTCATCCCTATTTTTTTCTAATTTGTATTGTAAACAGTTGATTTTGTTAAGTTCTTTTTTCTTATTGCATTTGCCTTTGACATTTTTATTAAAAACTTGCAAAACTACTACTACTGCAAAAACACCTCTAACCTCTAACCCCCTTAACCTCTAAATTCCAAACTAATCTACAGTTGATATGCCTCTTTAGAAGTTACCGTCACTTCAGTGTAATTTTGTAATAGTAACTGACACTTTCTAGCAATTCTGATGCAAAATAAGTAGTGAAAATTACTATCAAGTCAAGTGATTCTCCTGGGTAGCATAAACGTAAGTTTTACTTCCAATACTACTGTATAGTTCAGTTACTTTAAAGGTTAAGCAATGGTTTCAGACCGGTGGCAGGAACTTTCGGTGCTACTTTAAAGTAGCTTCGGGCAAGTTACTGCTACAATCATAATATCACTTGAAGTTGCAACAACATTAAAGTAATTAATTATACTAACTAGCAATACCGTTCCACATGCTTTAAAAAGCTACTTAGAAGTAATGGAAATACATAGTTCTAATAAATAGTAGAAGTAACTACATAAGTACTAAAATATTCCAAATTGAAGTAATTAAACCTATAGTCATAAACTTAGTTGTAGTTACGTAACAGCTACTCAATCAAAGTTCCGATCTCAGTTACCGCTACTTAGATGCTGCTTGGGTAGAGAAGATATTTATTTATTTTTTATTAAATATTGAACTTATACTTCTACGTAGAAGAGAAATGTGAGATCCTTTGCTTTATTAACAACCTGTTTTTTGTTAGAAAGCTAGTACACATTATTTATTTGTTGTTTTTCTAGCTAGTATTTTACATTTAAAAAGTTTGGTTTGAAAAAACATAAGACGAATTTTTCTAAAACCTGTTGATTTGCCTTCAACCTTAAAATGTAGTTATGTAGTGAAAAGTCAATTCGAAAATTTTGTGTGGTCACAATACCCCCTTCTACAATAGAGTGAGCAATATTTCTATTTTTTTTTCGTTGGGAGAGTCGCAAGTTTTGAAATAATTCCAAAAAGTTTGGAAAGTACTGGTCTAGAAAATTGAAAATTGGTGTTTTATTAGGGTAGGTTTAGTTATTTAGAGTCTATCATTTAAATAATACAGGCAAAGAATCTTTATAAGAATGTTATATATTCATTTAACATTCGGGAATTCTTCTTTATTGTTTGATTATATCTCATTATTTACATTTTATATGAAAAATTCATAAAATAAAATGGTTTACAGGAAATAAATTCAAATTATATTTAATCTATATGTGTCGATCGGCTATAACTTAACAAGAAATCGATAATTCTTTATTAACTTTCCTTGTTAAAACAGCATGAAATAACCTTGGGAAAGAGAAACCACTGGAAGGAATTTAACAAAAACTCTTTTAGCACAATACCATTCAAAGAATGGAACACGAGTATATAATGTTTAGTTAAAGAAAATCACACGTATTACATAATTCCGCTCACGCAGATTAATAATATACAATTAAAAGTGATTTAAATTAATTAAAGATTTTTTTAATATCCGGTAAATATTCAAATGATCAATTTGGGCAATCCATTGATATATAGGTAAAAATGGAAGCAAGAGTGGATTTCTCACAAAAGCTGAGGAATTATTAAAGTTTTATACATATAAAACAGAATGGAGATTAACAATTAAATTACACAATTACAATTCCACCATAAATAATAATGTTACCGCAGTCTTGCGTGTTCGTAAAAGGTCACGATATGTTTTCGATTGTCAACTAAATTCGGAAGCGTCCTAAGGAAATAGAAGCTTTCAAACTATCTACAAACTTTGAAATCGTCCACAGAAATTGAAATGTGCGTCTTGTACCCATCTATATCTTTTATTTGCAAACCGAGAACTCTTTTATTCGGTCGTGTCTAAAATAAATCACTCAACTGTAGGTAGATGTATATTCACATATACATATCCATAAAAATATTTTTATATTATGTATTCTTCTTTATATAATACACTCTTTTGTTTTATTAGTTCAACAGGTTTTTGAACGGTTTATTTTATAGCGAACGTATAATAATAATTAGAAAGTTTTATCGATCCGCAAAAGTTAAATTACACCTTCACCTTGTTCAAACAAAGAAAAGCCCATTTACTACATGTAACTCGACATTTTAGATGTAGATTACACAATGCAGTATCTAAAGGGAACCAGGTGACCATTTTAAATATAAAAGCAAAGTTAATTTTTCATACAGTCAACGTTGTCAGATCGCTATACCGTAATTCTCTTTAATTCGCTATTCCATTTATTCTTCATGCTGAAGAGTTTTACTTTTGAAACCTTTTTAAATAGGCATTAGTGTTGTATTTAACTTAATCACATATTCATTTCACGTTTGTGTAGTTAATAATTTGCAAAGAAAGTGCTTTGATTAACATAATGATGTATCGGAGGGAGCTTAGAAAAGGTGTTCCTCAGGGGTACATACGAACCTTTATTACTTATTTGTAGAATCTATTTAATTAAATTTGTTTTTAATTCGAAAAAATGATTTCGGTACTAACTAAAATAGAATTCTAATAATAATATGATATGCTTACCTTTCTAACTCATGCGCAGGTTGATATTTTGACTCCTGAAATCAATAAAATTAACAATGAGTTATTTCTTAAATGAATATTTTTAAAAATGAAAATGTAAACAAAATATGCATTTTTAAAATCTTAATTGAACATAAACATGAACAATACTTTTGATTACTTAGAAATAAACCCTTACATATAGTGAGATTCTCATTATTCGGTGGCTACCGGAAGTGGTGACAAAATACGAAATTTATTTAATAAGATTTTTTTTACCACAAAGCAGTTAAATTATAGTTGGGTTCAAAAAATATAAAGAATGAAATGAGATTGTGAAAATTCTTTTGTAAAAATCTACTTTATAGCATTGCGCTGTTTCTAATGATCTTATTTTATAGGTAATATCAACCATTGTTTTATTGTTTTTACGTTTATGTTATCGAGTTAAAGCTCTTTTATTTATCATAAACCAACCAGATTAATTAAAACATTAATGTTTTAATTGCTAATAACACTTCATATCAATATTTATTACACAAATCGAACGCGATAAGAATAAAACACAAAAACAAAAGAAGTTGATATGAAAAATGATGTAAACTCAACCATAAAGGAACATATTCATACAAAGTTATATTATAATTTTCGTTCTCTCGGTCTGCAGCCTTTCAAAGCATACATCAAGTTGGAAGTCGCGATTTTGTCGAGCTAAAACCACCTCGCCAGCGAAGCTCTACTAAACAAAGGAGTAAGTAGCTCAGAAATAAAACCAAGATAAATTTTATGCTCGAATTGGATTTTAGATAAGAAAGAACTTCATATCGGTGTTGGTAGTTGGTAATAGTTGTAGTGGTGGTGGTGTATTTTTCGTTGCACAAACATGTAGCCAAAACGGGAAAGGTTTTTGTTCTTGTCGATTTTAATATTTGTATTCATCATTTCTCTGCTTTGTTTTATATATATATATATATATATATATATATATATATATATATATATATAAATAATTGTTTTAAATGACCTACGATAAACTTCGGGACGCGACAAATAACGGTTGTAGTGGAGTTTATCATGTTTAGAATTAAAATATTTTTAGCAAACTTCAGTACTACTGCTACTGACCTCGTTTGTGTTTAACGTTAGGTTAAAAATAATAATAGAAACGTAGAAGGTAATTTTCTCAGAATTATTTTGGTTTTATAAACAAACCTTGATGGAAGTTTCTTTTTTAATTCAATTAATTTAAAATATTCTTTTTATCGATTTTTTTGCAAAACCAAACATCCACTAATCAACTATGTACAAACGTTACAATTGGAATAAAGTGGAAATTTATGCCGAATTAAAATTCAACTTCAACAATACTTATCATGTATTTGCAAAAGCAGCAAAATAATGTAGTTTATATATATATATATATATATATATATATATATATATATATATATATATATATATATATATATATATATATATATATATATATATATATATATATATATATATATACAAAAAGCAAGGACAACATTCATTCTATTTAAAAAATTTTAACTATTCGATTGTTTAAAATAATAACCTTTTATATAGTGTGCTATGCACTATATGGACACACACAAAAAAATGCACTTTTAAATACTTCCAATACTCTCAAATACATAATTAAATCTTAACCCGTCTAACCTTCGGGTACGTGTTATGGAAGGTCAGGGTAAATTTTATCATTTACTGCCATATTTTATACATTTTTGTGCACTGCACCTTATTACACTGTGTGGTAAGGTTTCCAATTTTAAAATCCGCGTAGCCTCATGACGTAGTCGGTTTACTTTCACTAAAACGCGATGTTTTCAAATCTGGCAAGGCAGGCGAGATTTTATGCAGACCAGTCAGACGTTTAAACAAATAATTTAACAGAGTTTGGAACTTATTTAGTTTTACTGTGTTAAGGAAAAAATTAATTTTTATTCTATTGTGGAGAATTCTAAATTTTATCATGATTTGTCAGTTTTTTCTAAATGAGGTTTTAAAATGTATAAATCCCGACTTCCCATTAAGAATTAACAGAAATATTTTATAAAATAATCAAGTTTTTAAGAAAACTAACCTAGATTCTGGCTGTGTGAAATGGTGTCATTCTACAATGTAACCAATTTAAATAATCATTTTGTAATCACAACACTAAGTTTATATCATCACAGAGCATAATCAATGTACATCATTAAAAGTAAGAAATGCTTCTATCTATATATCCACATACTTAAAGCTGCGTCGGGAAACAGCAGATGGGGAGCGCAATCGGAAACTGCTCAAATTTTAGTCACCGAAAATATTTCGGACATCTTAAATAAAAAGCATTAATAGGATCGAAATTTTTATATTTATTATCACTTCATACAAATAATTCGGAGACGCAATGACATACTAACAGTATATTTGTAATAAATTATCAATAAATAATAAAATTTTATTTTCCTTCGTATTATAGCAAGTGGCGGTTTATTACCTTTAGCTGGATAAACTACCAGAACAGAAATAATTTAACAGGGCGATACCCCATTCCTACAAATATTGTGATAGAGAATTTCAAGACCATAGAGAATTTGTTACTTTAGTTGCCTTGATCATTAGATACCTGTTCAATTTTGGTTTTCTATATATCTTGGATATATTTGTTTGAACAAGATTAATTATAAACCAAACTAGAAAATTTGATATAGAGCTGTCTCGTATCATTTAACAATCCCATGAGAATGTACCAAGGGAAAATCTAACCACACTCAAATTTCCCTTTCAGTTACACCTTAGATGAAAAAGATATTGTTGCGACTAAGAATGAGAAAATCTTCCAGGAGTTGTTTTATAATAAAAATAAACTTTTATTGAGTGAACATTTACATTTAACGCTGCAAACCATGTCTGGTGTATGGACTGACTCAAATCGGTTTCGTATACCATATTTACATAGGGCCAAAAAGATCCTATCAACATAAGACCGGTCTACTTCAGTGTTAGACCACTACTTGATAGGTTGATAAGACTGTCAACTCTGGGGGCATGTTATGCACATGTGGAATATTCTATGACCTTGAAGCTAATGGTGCACGATTCCAGTTAGAGCTCGGTTCCATGCAAACAACAGGGCCGGCGTAAGCTTCTGCGGGGCCGAGTTCAAAAATGTGCTTGGCCTAAAAAACTTCTAAATAAATTATTTATTATAAACACATTATTACAAATTACAGTAGCATCATAGAGTATCACTATAGTTATTTACGAAGTACGCGTCTTTATTTGTGCATGAGCCCATTTTTTGAGCGACGAAGGAGCGAGTGATTTGTAATTTTGAATCGAACATTAACAATAAAAAAAACATAATTAACCAAACTGTTTAATACTCTTTCGAATTCAAAGTAAATATAAAACCAAGTAGGCAATAGCATTCTCTTGTTGCCATGCCAATAAATGGCGCTCGCACATTTGTCAGTAGAATTATTAGCGATTGCTAACCTTTCTTTTGTGTCTACTAAGACCCAAATAGGAAAAATGGCATTTTCTAAATTAAATTTTAGGTATAATTAAAGAATTTCTCTACCAAACAGTTTTTGATCAAACCGGTGTCATTTTAACGGAAATTTTATGCTGATTCTGAATATGTCGATCATTTTTGAGGCGAACACCCCAGATTTGGGAAATAAAAGTAAAAAATGCTTTTAATCTCCATGACAATGAATAATAATTATATTAAATCTCTATGATTGTCAAATTGTGTAATTTACAATTACACAATTTAGTTAGGTTAGGTTAGGTTTAGTTTAGGTTAGGTTGTTAGCAACCAATCTTAGCAAACCAAGCCAATTTTAGCAACGGCTTAGGGGCGTTTGCCTCAAAAATGATTTAGATATTCGGAATCAGCATAAAATTTCCGTTAAAAAAATGTTTGTTAGGGGAATTCTTTAACTGTTCCAAATTTTATTATTATCAAGTCAAATTATTTTTAGAGCGCCTAAAAGGACCAGTGCTTTTTGCATCTTTTTGAGTGCGCGAACGCTACGTTTGCGTTTAACTGTTACATTAGCAAAATGTCATTTTGAAAGTGGTGAGTTTAAAAAAATTATTTCTTTGGCATTTTTTGTTGCAAAGTTTTTAATTACGACATCAAAATTTACGTAAGTTGAATGGTGGGAGTTTTCTTTGTCAGGTGACACAGAAACACATTTTTACTCATCCCCGGTTAACAGTCTATAGGTGCTCCTTAGTAACTTAGCTTTTTAAATACTTCATGATCAATCACTGCGTTTTTAACGACGTGTGAAACTAGGCTTTAAATTATAGTTTCACAGGTCTATCTAAACATCAAGGGAAAGAAAAAGCAACATTTACACTATGGAATACTGATTGTCCTAGATTTATTTGAAATCAGCTGTACTTTGGAAATGAACCCTTTAACCTGACACTATGCACTAGCTAGACTTAAGTTATTGTATTATTATTCTCCATGTTCGCAGTTCCCGTTCAAGTGGTTATGCTCAGCTCTTGTTTCTCCGTGCTCAATGTTCTGAAACCTCTATATTCAAAGGTTATTTTATTCATATGAATATTTTTAGACCAATGTCTTATTTTGAAACAAAACTTTCAAAGCCCAAATCTACAAAAAAAATCTTCATCCCCTTAGGCAAGATTTGTTGTGTAGAGAAACTTTTACAAACTATGTTACATTGACCTTCTAATTGTTTTTGTCAAAAAAAACTAAATAAATCCTACTCGTTGCCTACATTTTTCTACTTTCTTCCAATCACTTACATAATTATGATGTATCTTGTAGTGCTAAATAAATAGTAGGTACTAATATTTGTTTTGCTGTTCTTTGTTTTTACTGTTCATTGATAATTTTTTAAATCTGTTTATAAACAATTCTGTAAAAGAGTGCAATGTCACAAGGGTATGCCTCGCACTGTATAAATGAGACTCACGGCAATTGAAAAGAATACAATTGTTACAATTTGTATCAACTTTAAAACTGATTAACTAAATTTAGAATTTGTTTTGAATATTCAACTGATTAGTTTTTCAAACCATATTGATGTCGTTCAATTCTTCGCGAAGTTTTGAAAGTGTGTTTATCAAAAAACTGTTTTTCCATCGCATCTCAAGGCTCGATTCTATTTTTTATACATGTCTTTTTTATCTTCAGCAACTTTTACAAATGTCAATATTATGGAAATTAGTTTTTTCTACGCTGGCTTAAACGTAAAATTTAGAAAGGAATTTAGTTTTTTTACAATGCATCTTATCAATTAACCCAGGTCTGAACATATGCAACTATTACGTTGCATTTGAAAAATTTGCATATTCTACATTTGCATTTCATAGTGTAACATCATTATCTTCATCGTCGCCATTGGAATCATCTTACATTCAAACGCAGTGCAGTTTCTAATTTTATAACTTTGAAAGTCTTTTGGCTGAAATTTGCATTTTACACAAAGAGCTTGGTACGTTTGAGGAAAAGCTATCACTAAAATAATGGAGTACATACATCGGTTTAATTAAAATGAAGTACTAGATGTGGAATAAACCTAGGGTCCTTGGAACAATGTAATTAATTATGTAACCCCAGGATTAAGAGACACCGAATCCTGGTATTAATTAAAAGGCGATCTACATTTAAAACAAAATCATTAAATTGTAAACCAAAATCTCAGACGAAACAGATTTTCTCACTTGCATAATTTCTTATTTATCGTATTAAGGGAACAGTTAATTATAAAGATCGAGTCTTGCTCAACCGCAGATAGTCGAGGCTCGGGACCGAGATACCATCAGCTAAACACTACATTGTGGGTATCTCCCGCTTTATTCGCAGCAAATGAGCGGAACATTTACACTAATTGTTAAATGCGCACTCTATGGTCTATGTCATAATATTATTACTTGTCACACAGACAGGTAACGGTTTATTAATTTAACAAAACATGCTTTATTTATAAAATTTATTATTATGCTTTAAAAAAATATATTATTTTTAATTCCGCAAACTTCAAACATGAAGGCAGGTAATCGATTTATGCAGGAATGCTTTTCAAAAATTCTAAACGCTACATAATGTGCACCGTTTTTAATTATTACTACAGAGTATTTTGTGTATATAATGTATTAAATTGCATTTTCGCAGTCGCACTGAGAATAGTTATTTATTTAACAAGAACGAAAAGTGAATCTTTAAAGTATGAATAAGTTGTTTTCGGCCGAGGCGTTTAGCCGAGGCTGAAATTACTTGTGAATACTTTAAAGACACTTTTCGGTCGAAGTAAATACAAAACTTTATTTCATACTGGACTGTTACCGTATTGAATTAGTACGAATCAAAAATTTGAGATTTCTAAGTAATCTGTAATAATTAAAGTGCGCGTTGAGTAATTTCTATATAATAAATTAAATTCGTTACCATAGAAACAATTGACGTAAAATTTTAACGTACTAGGACTTTAATATTTTACTTTAAAGTACTAGTACTTTAAAGTAAAATAGGACTTTAATATTTTACTTTAAAGTCCTAGTACTTTAAAGATGCATTTTTCGTACTATAAATGATCCGAAAAACGTCAAATTATGAACGGGTATGAAATAAAATATTTTTTTAGTTTCATAAATGGTCGCTGGTCAGTCATTGCACCCTACTACTTTACACTTACATATACGTAATAGTGGAAAGTAAAAAATTGTCCTTTCAATTAGTGTAAACTATTAATAACTTAAGCATCTAACCGTCAATGGCATTCGTCGATAAAAGCAAAAGGTCAGTATGAATTTTAAATAGACTAAAGATTGTAAGCTTCTTTTTATGTTTTCAGTTTAATTCTATCAAAATAGCTCCTGACAGAATTAGGAGCAGCTTGAAGGAAAGCTGATGGAATCAATCAATATCCATGTTTACCTTTTATGATATTCTATTGCATACTATAGATAATAAAATTTATAAATAATTTTGTCTATAGTGTCCAAATCTAGCGCGTTTCCTGAAATTCCAAGCAATTTTTTTTGTAAAGCGGGCGTTGATTTCATGATCGTTGTTAGAAGTCACGTCTGATTAGAAACTCCTACGACGTCTATTTCTGTAAATGAGTTTGTTACACAAATCACACAGTCTGTGTACATAATATTATACAATATACCTCACGCTTTAAATGCATTATAAGAGCGAACGGCGACATTGCGTGGTGTAACCTCAGCATATAAGGTAAGATAAAACCAGTTGTTTTGTATGTTACGATTACCTTTTGCTCGTCACATATGAAGTAGACAGTAAAACACAGCGAGCACAAAGGTCAGGGTAACTACGCGGAGTTTCGAAGGTAAATATCGTTGAGTTTCCTTTGAAAACAGCCAGAATCGTAAAGACCAAAGAAAATCTCGAGCAACGAAACGTTGCATGCCATCGCGACATCGTTTCCCCTTAGTAAATGACGAAAGCTCCGCACAATCAAGTTTTATTAAACGCTTAAATTATTAGTAGTACTTTTAGTAAATAAAATAAATGAAAAAGGAAAATGTTTTCTCTTCTTCCGCAATTTTAATTAGTTACTTACTCGACTTACTCATAAAAATTAAGGACACCGTAAAAAAAATCTTCGCAGTTAACGTTCTTGTTAAAAAATATGTTCAAGAATAAAAATGTATAAAATTGTTATTTCTAACATTTTTATCGTTACAGTAACACATAACTGTAAATGTCTTAAAATTTAAGACGCTTTTATCAAGCAAACGGAACTAAATGCCTCCACTTCTGCGAGTTTACAGACATGATGTGGCACAGGACGACATAATCCGACAAGATTAGTAGCTGCAGACTAACCGGTGTAGAAAGAACACTAAACATGCACCTACAATAATAATAATAATAATAGTAACTGAAACGGATATTTTTAATGAGGACCAAAAATAGTAGAAGAATAAAATGGAAACAAATTGGTATGTCAATAGCTGCAGGGAGTAGAATTTATCGAAATCTGAACTTAAGGATATTATGCAGTGACGCGGAAACTTCAAAAGGAATAAATCCCGTAAGTTGGATTGATATCATTGGATATGATTTTTAATAAAAACACCGGAACTGATTTTATTTTAGTCGATCAAACAGGGACGCACTGCAAAAATGGGGCATGCAAATGATTGCTTTTATTAAACGGAACACCCTGTATATTCTCTTTGTGTATGACTGTATGATTCCTCGGCTGCTGATTGTTATAATCTAGGATTCATCTAGGAACCAGGATGTTACTGTTTCAATGTAATTCAAATATTTAGAAGAAAAATTGTTAAATTTGGCTGAACACAATGATTTCGGTAATTGAAAAATTAGAATAAAAATACTACATATATAAAAACCACTTTTATGTTTTTACTGTTACTTCTGTTATTTAATTTCTAGAGTTCGCATTGAATATTTTTATAGGGCGATTGGAAAATGTGGATGAAGAATCTCTGAAACAAGAGTATTACTTTTGAAGACCCCATTTAAACAGAGAATACGGGTTAAGATTTTTATATCTTAGCTATTTTTTTAACAAGCTATTCCAAAAATAATTGAGTTAAAACGAAGTAATTGGTGTAATAGATGTAAAAATTAAACGTCAATAAGTTACCAAATTAATTCAATTTCAGAGTTCCACCATATACATATACAATAGATATTATATGCAGTTTGTTTAATTTAAATGATATATGTGTTTATAGGAGTATCCCGCATTAATTAATAACTCATTAAAAAGTAGTTAATATCAAACGGGGAAAAATAAAAAACCATCGTTGGATTTCATAATAAAGCTATTTTATTATGCGGATGTCAAGAATCTTGATCAGAATAGTTTGATTGCTTTTGAACAGGTTGTCGCGCATTTTTCCAATAACTCTATCTAGTTAACTGGAATCATATCAGATGTTATTTAACGTGTTATTAGTTAGATAATTTATTGTTACTATATTTATGAGAGATTGACGTTAGAGTAATAAATTAATAGATAATGAGTACCTTTTTACTTTACAATATTTTATGGAGTGAGCTAATTGTACGCAGTAAACACAAAAATAAATTGTTTGGATTATAGATATAAGGTATTTAGATTCTTGATTATTATTATTCTATGGAGTTTGTAAACATAATTGATTTGATTTAAATATTTGATTAAATCTTGGAAGCTGATACGGACGAATCTAGTAATCACTTTGGATGTTGAATTATTATTCTTTCGGTACTACCAAAAGAGTTGTCCTACTAATTTTATCTATTAGTATATCCGCAATTATCTATTCTAGTATACCAATTATTATTTATGTTTATCTTTATTGAGCAACTGGGTTCTACAAAGTAATAAGATGATAATAAGTTTTTTGTTTAAAACTTAAAAAATGGGATTTGATTTTTAAGTATCTAAATTAGCGAATAAAAGAACTTTGAATTTAAAAACTAAAATGAGGTTAACCTTTTTCAAATTAAAAAGTCATGAATATTTAATTAAAGTACGAAGTTGCTGAAATATCAACGTGTAAAATTAAAAAAAAATCTTATTTTATACATATATAGTATGTACTATATCACTAACCATTAAATCAAATAATTTAATTTAATTTCAAATTGTTTAAAAATATGAAATTAGATATAGGTACATATACTATAATATACAAATCAATAAATCAAACATACTTGATTAAATTTACAAATTTGTTATAAATTCTTGAAAGAAGTTTTCAATTTGAACTTTTTAAAAATATATGTTAAATTTTATTAATTTAATTAAAGACTTTCATATTTCTGAAATGCTTGTTATTTATTATGCAATTCTTGCAATGATTATGATTTTTTTTATATTCTTTTTTTCTTAACATTAAAAAAATAAATCTATCTGTTATGATTTTTTAACATTCTTCAAATTAAAAAGCAGAAATAGCTAATTAATTTTATTAAAATCTAACAAAATGTTATATACTACATATTTTTATTTCTGCGGAGTTTAAATTTAAATTGACATTCTTAAAAAATGTGAGGTTAGATATCCTTATTTCTTTTTTTATATGAAAACTCAGGAATATTTAATTAGATTTTAAAATATTTAAGATAACGAGATTATAATCTCCGTGAGATACCGTTATGGTGAGATATTTTTATTAAACTTGTATTACACAGGACGTTTTAAACAAGTTACAATTAAAGGTAACTACTACTAATTATAAAAATTTAAGGATAAAATTGTTAATTTAAAATAATACAGGGAGGCATTTAAAGTATCTTCACTAGTTAACCTAAATAATAAAGGAATGTAGGTAATAAAAAGTGAACACAAGACACCGTTCGGACCGCTATGTATACCAAATTCGCGCTTGCGTTTGTATTTCAACCTCCTTTACGGCCCAAAAGTGGGCCGCTAATTCTAACGCATGCGCCGACAGTGAAAGTTCGCGCGATCGGCGGCTAACAACGTTACATTATACATCACTGACAACATTCAGTCAGATTATATAAACATATTGATACCTGTACTTGAGATGCTTAACACCCACACGATACGTCGTTAAGGTGACACGACAACATTGCCTACCCTACTACAAGTCTATCAAGAGATTTATTTGGTTGGCAATTCTCTTATTATTCGGATACGAGTGGTGTTACTGCTCCAACTGTATTACAATTTGAGCTTGCACTTTAAGTACATAATTAGCGGTGAAAATTAACTACATGAAAATAAATAATATTTACATTTACGTGCGAGAGAGTAATTTTTCTTTGTAATAATAAATTACATAGTTATACACCTTTAATCCAAAATGTATAATTATTAAAATTATTTAACATTCAAGTTAATGTTATCAAAATTAACTTATGGATCAGACAACCTTGAATAAGATCTTTAAATTACAATTCATTACTATTAATAAAAACTAACATAACTAAAAAAGGAACTATATAACTTTTAAATAATTGAATAGACTCACCTTTTTACTATTACATTATTTAATATCAGTGACGTATTTAATTTCACACTTGAATGTAAAAAAATGATGAATTAACCCACGCAAACGTGTTCAATGATTGTGCAAAACGAAAAAATTTAAAATGTTAATATTATTAAATGCAAATTGGAACAAATTACATTTTCGTGTTGTACTTTTAAAAAATACACCACACTGAGGAACACAATTTTCATACCATTTATGTATCATTTCCTCACATTTTGAAATTTTCTAGTACACAAATTAACGTCATGAATTTTAGTCACGTTCTTATTGAATGTAATCGTTGGCAGATTTTAATCTTGGGAATTTCACAAGTCTGACACATTTATGTTTCTTTATAGAAAATTTTCCCTTTTCATTCAGTTTCAGGTTTGAATTATATTTTATGGATTGCTAAAATACTACATAACCCCAAATATTCATTTATATTTACAAGGACGAAGCAACCGTCATTTTCTATGGGTAGGTATGTAGAAACATGTATCAACCTTGCAGGAAGTTGTCCGAAAAATCAAATTATCTGCAGTTGTCAAGTTTATTATCGTCTGCACTGTGTTGAAGTTTGTAAGATTTACAACATACAGTTATTGGCAGGTCTAGAAATATTTCAAACCCCAAAGAAGAATGGAATGCTGGGCTTCCTTTAAACCAGTAAATAACAACAATTTGGTTACTTCGCAATTGTGTTTAAAAATTCTCCTTGGGAATGTTTACAGATTTTATGTTCGACGTTTCGACTTATTTTGTAATCCTTTTCTTTGTCGGTTTATCATTTGTAAAAAGGTTGTCAAGAACATGATTGAGATACATTTTCAAGTCCCTTCTTGTTAATTTTTGTACTTGCTAAATAGTATTGGTTTTTTTTTATTAAAAATGCAGATAATTCAATATTTGACTTTTTGTTACATTGCTGTAGAGGATATTAATTATTCCTATATTATTTTAACCAAACCTTTTGTTTTGTTATTATAGGAGACACGACCTCCTTTATTTGACGTTTCGTTTGACGAAGACGTCAAACGTCGAAATCGAGGAGGTCGTGATAGGAGATATAAAGAAGTTTTGTATAGGTGATCACGTGGTACAAAATGTATATGTATTTTTCTAAATGAAACACCCTATATGTATATTATTGCATTTTCGAATAGCCCTTTTTTCCTGGATTCTAAAATATACAAGTGCTGTATAAGTTTATCATTAATCATTTTTGCAAAACAGCCTTCTTATTTTCAATTAATTCACATTTTGACAAATGCACGTGCCTACAGTGTGCTTCCAATAGAGACGTTTTCAGATTTTTCTAAACATATGTCATACATCGACGTAAATATATTGTCATTTTTAATATATATACATACGTCTTTGTCAAAAAGTATTTTTGATAGACTTTTACATTATAGTATATTTAGAAGCAGAGATATGGGGTGTTCTAGTTAAGAAATATATCTATACATACAGTTATTTTTTCATAAAAAAATAAAGATACCTACCATTGCGAAAAAAATAATTGGCACGGCAGATTTTTCCTGTTTAAATAGGACTTTCTCCTTATCACTCTTCCGTAATAGAAATACAAAATTTGAAACTCTCGCTGTCAAAATTGATGAAATATGCCAAAATTTCTAAAAATCCGACTACTTTATAATTCAACCGCATCAATTATTAATCTCGCAATAGTACAACAATAAAACTTTTATACAAAAAAATAATAACAAAAATAAAGAGGTGGTCAAAACATAATAAATATAATCCTAATAGTACTGACATCTTGCTGAAAGTACAACCATATACAGATTTTGCAAAAGAAACGTACTAATTAGTTTCTATACAAATCTAAAGCCTCTTGACACCTTCTCCAATCATTTACGCATTCTATATTGCGCATAATTTAATTGAAAGCATAAAACAACAATATTAAAACAATTTATAAACATTTAGAAAACATTAATGAATTTAATGTCTTATTAATGAGCCGAAGAATGAAACAAAGTTACCGACCTTAATGGTAACACGTGCGTTCTCACTAGTGGGTGATTTGTTTCTTAAAAATTGATATTTGTAATGGTAGTCAGAGTATTTTCTCAGGTGAAATGGAAATTCCGAAATGTAAATGTCATAAAATCAATTTAACATCATAAACAATAACATTGTTGTGACAAAGTAGGTTAATTACAGAAATAAAATTTAATTTTCAGCGACAATTGTAAAGATGCGCATCCTTTAGTATTAGCCGATATTACCTAGTAAATATTGATTTGTTCTCTTGGTCTATCGCTGTTGCCTAAGTTTTGTCTAGCATTAATTATCACTAGTTGCATATTGCCCACACAAACAAACATTCCCACATCAATACTATAAAAAATCATTATCTTGGAAACTATAAGCATATACAAGTATTTTATTACCGTAGTAATTACTAGGCTTAGATCTTTCCATAGATTCAAAAAAGTCAAGGTTCCTTAACTTTATAGGTTGCCTCGGTGAGTATTAGCCAATGAGCGCGCGAAACGTCAGAGGGCTACCCATTCTATCTCACTTATATTCATTTGATATATGGCATCCATCTCTGTCTTATAGCTTTTTCACGTTATTTTACAGCTTACGTACATTTTAGTATGCAATGAAGTGTAAAACTGCCTTGTAAGCCAAAATGATATTAACTTTATATTTATTAAATAATTTACTTGAGGCATTACTTAAAGAAACTAAAATAAATAAATTTGCCCTGACGTTTGACAGTGACTGCGAGCGCTGCATAAACACAACATGAGTGCAAGCGAGAACAAATAGGTCGATGGGTAGTCCTAGGTAGTGCTCTGACGTATCTGCTTCCACCCTTCCGTCTCAAAGAGGGGTCTACTAACTGCTCTACTGAGGTAACCTATAAAAGTTAATGGACCTTGCAAAAAAGTAACAATCTACGTTGTTACCATGTGAAAAAACTAGACAGCGTGTTCATCATTCATCACTCAACGAGTTTCTATCATCTTTTTCATCAGAACTATCTCTTGACCAAAGGATGGTCACTACTCAAACATGTCTACACACGATTTTTGCATGTTTTGGGCAAGGGGCAATCTTGCTGATTCTAACTGTATGAAAAAATATCTTAGATAAAACGCTCACGGATGGCATCGCAACGCGAGAAAATGACAGCTTTATACAAAACTGTAACAGATTGGTTGAAAGTCTTGAATTAGTCTTTTTATTTTTATTATATCTTATTCCTTTCTAAATAATCAACAACCCTTGACGCTGAAATATTTTTTCGTTGAAGCAGTTGTCAGGTAGGTAAATAATAGGCTGCGAAACATTTAATTAGTTAACTAAAAAAACTATATTATAAATAAAATTATTTAGAGTAATAATTCTTCAATGTGGGTTCAAGTGAAAATAATCTCAAAGACTACTCCCACAAAAGAGAATAAATGTGTGCAAACCGCAAATGATACCCCACAGACAAACTGCTTCGAGCTTAGTTGCTCTCTGCAGTCGGTGATAATCGTCTCTAATTTGCACAAACTGTCCAGGGCTTGGTACCCTAAATAAACTTAATACCAAGAAGTATCAATGGCGACATCTGTGAAAGACCACTCGCATAAAGCGAATAAAATTATGGTTTCACAAAATGTCCAGCTTGGTCGTCAACCATCTTCATATACTAAAATAAAATTATTTACAGTGATAATTCTTCAAAGTGCGTTCAAGTGAATGTAATTAAAAAAATAATCTTAAAGACTAATCCCACAGAAAAATAAATGTGTGTAAATCACAGATGATACCCCAAGGCACAGACTGTTTCGAACTTATTGACTCTTTTCAGTCGAAGATAATCGTCTCTAATTTGCACACAGCATCCAGAGCTTACTTACTTATTTAATTACATTCACCTGAAACCATTTTGAAGAATTATTACTTTAAATAATAGCTGGTTGACGATCAAGCTGGATATTTTGTGAAACCATACTTTTATTCGGTTTGAGCGAGCGGTCTCTCACAGATGTCACCATTGATACTTCTTGTTATTAATGTTATTTAGGGTGTATATACTGCAAAATGCGGTAAAAGGGAATGGATTATGTATGCATGTATGTATATAAAGCCCTGGATGCTGTGTGCAAATTACAGACGATAATCTCCAACTGAAGAGAGCAAATAAGCGCAACACAGTCTGTTTCGTGGTATCTTCTGTGATTGGCACGTATTTATTCTCTTTTATGGGAATAGTATTTCACATCAAACGACAACGATTTTATACGACGATTGGCCTGATAAACGTCGTCATCGATAAGTTTAATAAAAATGTCAGTTTTATTCGGGGAGCCGATTAAGTAAAAGCAAAGCATGGCAGTTTCCTGAAGCAGATTTTGTAGAGAAGGGCAAAAATTCGTTTAAATCAAGCTGAAGATACCCGAAATTTACAATTTTTCTAATTATGACTTTGAAGGGCTTCTGACAGTACCGAAGTGTCGTTAAGTCGTTAATTCTAAATGGTTTTGGAATTTAAAAAAAAACAGAATTGATAAAACAAGTCTAGTGTTAGGTCGTGTAATACCATCACCAAGACCACTAAAAGTCACTATTAATATACATTAGTTGGCAACAATCAAGCACACGGAAGAAGAAACGATGAATATTTAAGGAACTTAGGTTTACAACCACTGTAATGTGTACTGTAAAAAGAATATATGTAAGTGAAACTAATAAATAAACAAAGGAAAATGTTTTGAACATAGTCTGGTCTAAATAAAATATCCGGAGATTAGTAAAAAATTGACACACCGTTAGAAACTCCAACACATAGAAGAAAATGGTTGCCTTTGGCTAAATTCTCTCCTATCTCTTCTTAATTTTAACCTATTACTTGAAGGAATGAGTACCTCAAGGTGCATCTTTAGGTCCTATACTGTTTGTGCATTGGCCTATTAAACAATTATAGATATTGCTTCTATTAATTGAATAAGGAACAGCAAAAAGAAAACGAAGAACCTGAAAAGGTATGCAAATTTAATTACAACTTCAAAAGAGGTTATCTTGGTCACCAAAATAAATACGATATTACAGGTAAAGAAGTTCAAGTAAACGGTTTTAAAAAGGTCACATTTCGTGTACTTGGCATGTTTTATTGCTATCACTGTTCAAATATGTACGTTTGGAAATAGCAGATGTTATCTTACGTTTTAATTATATTGATCAGAACAAAATGTGCTTGTGATGAGGCCTTTTAAAGATTAAAATTAAAATTCAGTTAGAATATCTAATGTTACTGTAATGGAAAAAACAACAACACAAAGAAGTAACCGTATAGCAACGATTTACAACAATTATCACTAATTACAAGGCAATTAGGTTTTGTATTATTTCGTTTCCTTTTTACCGTTTTTGTAATTAAAAAAGGTAGTAGGAGATCTCAGAATAAGCATCGAGTTTAAAAGAAATGTTAAAGATCAAGAGTATCTAATAAGAATTTTTGTAAATGTAAGAAAATCACGCACGTTTTCGTATAGTTAATACAAGTTTAGTTAAATTTCAGATAGGATTCTAAAATTAAACATGCTGTTGTCCTTGAGTGTCACGGAACTTTTACCATATATCCTGGAGGTGTAATTAATAATAAGAATTTAGCAACAATTTCTACATTTTTAACCCACTTTAATAAAGAAAAAAATCTTGCGAATATTGCCACTTTTAATTTAAACCTTACGCGCGTAGGTATTATTTTATGTACAGATAAAACCACACACGCCATTTTCAACAATGTACACAGTTGACGTGATGTGTTTAAAATTTCTCAAGAGCTACTTTTCCTTTGATATTTACGAACTAAAACAAACATAAATATATCTGGACAAACAAGTGGTCAGTCACTATCCGTTGTTACTGATGCCCTACGATAACAACAGTCTTTCTTGTGATTCATGTACAGGTATTCATCATCATGTTATGTGAGTGTGCTTCACCATTGTGAATATTTCAGAAGACAATAATTCTGAACCTAACCACGTTTAAACGAGTTGGGAATTCAAAATCGATTCAGTACTATTAATTCTTGGGCCGATGTACGCTAGCGGTAGCTAAATTATGTGTTGCATAGCGATATTAATAAATTTATCATCTGATTTCGATTTGATTATATCCAAAAACGCATTCACGCAAAGTGATGGTGAGGATGACGAGAGAGAGCATGAAGTCATTGCATTGCTAGAAAGCAAAGCATTCACACCGTTTTATTTCCGATGAATGTTCGTGACGTTCATATTCCTGTTGTATTTATAGTCTTGGGCGGCATAATCACAAACAGGTTGTTCCTGGCTCGACAAATTGTGTGCATCAAAAGAATTCAGAATTTATCCCAGATTACTTTTACATACTCCTGTGAAACACAGGACAGAGAAAAAACAGCTGTTGAAATACACACACGAGGAATGACGAATATTGCTATTTTTAAATTTTGCTCGGTACAACTACAACTTTATATTTAAAAATTGTTTCAGGTTTAATAGTGAAAGGAAAACTATGAATAATAACGAAGATTAATTTGTCCAATTAATGCTTTTCTTCAAACGTGCTATAAACTATGCCAGGAATAATATTCTGACTTTTCCTACAGCTATATTCGGTTCTGGAGTAAACTTCTTAGAAACTATAATATGTATCTTTGAAGTTTTTACGAAAATCGTTCATTGCTCCATAGTGGCCTAATCGCACCAAAAGTTGGCAAAGCATTTAATGACCTAAGAGTTTCTAAGTATGCTGAATATGCGAATTCCTTTGTGTCAATCAAAATTAATTATTAATAGTTTTATTACTTACAAACGTAATTGAACTACTTGGCTATTTGCAGAAACTCACCTGAAACAAAAGAAAATATTACTGAGTTTTCATAGCAAAATGTTTTTATACAATACCAAAAATATATTAGTTACATTTAGTTTAGTTTTGTTAAAATGGAAGACTTATAGAGTTAGCATGAGAAGCAAGACAGATATAGAGATTACATAATTTTTCCGTAATTAGCAGTTTCAAAATACAATTCTTGTGATCTATACGTGTAAATGGATCAAAAATGTTAACCTTTTTGCAACAACGAGCTAAAGAGATGAATTGTAATTACATTATGTTTTGGGTTGCGTGTATAGATATTTTGAACAGCAATATAGATTGTTCAACAAGTCACTATCGGCTGAATTATTGATAGTGGAATGAATGAACCTACAAGCACAAGTGGATTAAATTTTCCCAATGTTTTATCAAATATAAATTTTACAAAACCTGTTTGTAGTTGCTTGGAAATTCTTAGTCCTCATCTTCTGTAATGTGTCTACATCAAGAAAGTATACAAAGGTACAAAGAAAATGCACACAGGAGAAAAATAATACTACTAGAGGGGAGGTGTAAATATTCTGAACCTTCAATCGACTAAATATAGTCTGAAAGATTTCAATGGAAATGTGTTACATTCAAGTTACTAATGGGAGTATGGAACCATCGGGACACTAGGCAAAAAACGGTTACAACCCATACCTCGACAACTGAAAAGGAGTTAAATATTTTTGTTTATTGACCGAATAGAAACATTAAAATCCTTTAGAAAATTAACACAACAGACTACTTACAAGTTATAGGATAGAATAGCATAAAGACCCTGTACGGTTTTAGCTAACCTTATGAAATACACCTTTTCTCATACTTCTAAGACTCAAATAGTATAAAACTTGTCGTTGAATGTTTTATGTCGTTGTTGAATGTCTTCACATCGCAGAAGACTATTTGAAACTAAAAGTGATCACGATATTATCACAGCTCGACATCAACGACAGATCAAGACTAATAGTGACATAAGTCTGTACAACCTTATATATTAAATTATTGATTGACATTGGTATGTTCAGTCTTTATCTTAGTCTTGGCAAGTAATCAAAATTGTCTCAGTCACATTACTTTGATTTCAGAATGAGGCCAAAACAAAAGCTAATTTCAAAAAGTTTTAATTTCAATCTTTGGGGTGAGTGTTTTACATCCGAGTCACTATTTTACCCTATATCTACTAATATGCTTCTTCTTCTCGTTGACTACTACAGCAAGCAATAGATTTATGACTTGATTACCCGAGTAATTAAGATTCTAGAAATCTTAACTAAAATTACAGATAAAAGTAATTTTGCATCATAAAATTTCTAGAAAAGAAATGCTTAAATCTGGAAAAGCTCGAAAAGCACATCCACACATCTATCCTAAATATGTCGCTGGAAAGATAAATTGATTTTCAGTAAACTCCCCGAGTTTCATGAATCTAAAATTCTTAAGAAATCAACACCGCCAATTTAATTCCTCGAAAATTTCTTGCAAATCTAACAAACTTCGTAGAAAATCGACAAAAGCAGCGTTTGTTCAATAAAGCTGTTTTCTGTGTAAAGCTCCATACAGTCTTTTTTATTTCCCCGTTATGAAATACGCGACGTTTAAAAAGTCTACAAAATAATAAAAGCTAATTTTTGTTATCATCGCCGCTATCGTCCGCGGTATTTATTATAACAGGCCGAACGTCATCAATTTCGCTTTTTCCTTTCCTGTCACTCTTCGGTTTTTCGCTCTGTTTTCTCTCTGTATTCGCTGTTCTTCATTCTAAAACGCTGGATTCCCTGAATGCATGTGAATTTAGTACCTGTCTGTCTGTTTTACGTCCGATTAAAACTATCGGGAAAGTCTGTTCACGAAGGGAACTCTGCTTTAAATATTCACACTTTCCTCTCGCGCTTCCCTGTTGGAATAATAATTTTGTAATTTTTAATAGAATTAATTTAGGAGCAATACTTTTATGATGTTCTACGTTTTAAATTAGATGTAACGTTCTACGAAATATTACTGAAACCTTGGCTCTTTACAGTCTCCTCTCATTGTTAATATACCAATTCCATTTCTGATTTTAGTTGAGCAATGTTACGTCAGTACACAATTCAAACTTTGCTAACTTACCCGTGATATATTAACCAACGAACATAATAATTTCAGTACCTACTAATTCAAATTGGGGGCTAAAGCGTAATGTTTAACTGTCTGTCATGTTGCTTGCTTTTGATTTTGTAGTCGAATTTCTATTATTACTAAATTATAAAGGTGGGAATACACATGTACGCATAGTCATGCTTGTAACTGGCATACCGGTGTACGACGCGTAGCAGGGATCAAGTCAACTTGTGCGTGTATTCGTATAAGATTGACGCGTGACATACACAATGCCGCTTCAGCTCATGTCCGTGTATACGCAGCTTCACAAGCAAGAATTAATTTAGGGAACTTACCAACAGCGCTCACTCATCTCTATTATTATTTACTACCAAGGTATTGATTTGTTTTTACATCATTCAACGGTCGTTTCGACAATGAATAATTTACATAAACTAACAATAAGTGCTAATTTGTAAAATAATGCTAGGTAGTAGTAGTTTCGTAGTAAGTAGTAAAGATCAGAACACAATATAACACACAAGGTAACAAAGGATTATTAATCCTTATCTTTTAACATCTCCTTTGACATGAAAATCCATTCTCATTAGATAGAGAATGTAAGCAGGTATTAAACAGGTCCGCATAATTTACATCGTACGAGCTCGACAAGAAGTGCAGTGTAATAATATTTATGGTAAATGCTCCGAACAGTTAGTGCTCGCTGTGCGAACGTGTTCTTCAAGAAGCCAACTAGTGCTTCGCTTGCTTGGTTACGAGAGAATATCATAATACCTACAATTTACTTTGTCTAGCTAGGTTGTTCGCATAAATAGCAGGAAGCTTAGGCATTTTAAGTTCAAACACTTTGATTAGACTCTATACATCGTTTTATTCCTTATTTGAGTACATAGAAATTGAATTTGCATAATTTTAAGAGAATACGGCATATTTTGTACAGCAAATTCCCATTTGAAATTGTAAATGCAATAATAGTGGAATAGTATCAAAATGTACTGGGAAATGGTAGAAAGGATTCTTGATGGAAATTCTAGGGTGGTTAACAGATGGTTGATACTTCTCTGATACAGCTAAAAGAAGTTTTCTGTCAACCTTACACTAATAATTAGCTTTTATTAGGCTGTGCATATTATGTGGTATCACCTTATACTATATTATCTATGTCTATTTTTTTGTTTTTGATCGAGAACATATAGCTCAATTTGAAGAATTCCACTCTCAGTAGGAGTTTTTAACCTACGGTTTACTCCTTCTTTACTCCAAAACTTTACTTCCACTATGAAAAATTACCAGTGAGACCTTCTTTTGCTCTACACGAAATAATCTATAGTACACATTCGTTTGGTTTTGCTTACTTGTTGGCTTAGACATCAACCATAGATGACCAAATGTCTCTTTGGATACAGGTATGACGCTAAAAAGTTCGCGATATTTACAGACCAACCAAAATAACTGCAACAAAATTATTTGTAAGTCGACTTCAGCATGGTTTCATCCACCCAATGACGCAATAAGATCGTAGACGATAAGAAAAAGATTGATTTCTTGCGATTATTAAGGAAACGGTTAATGCTAAACTGTAAACCTTCAACATACGATTCACACGCCTCGTCGCATGAGTATGTGTATCTCATAGAATTTAACAGTTATAAAGCTTTTTCCGGATCACAATGCGTGATAAGAATTATTGCTTCCCCAGAATCCATTTTTATGCAATCGAGGTGTAATTTCAGATAGATTCTGTTCCATTTCTAGGCAAAATACTGGTTTAGAATTAGCAACTCGTTAAGAATTAGGACGAATCTTGCAATTCGATAGGGGTCCATAAATAACAATAAGTTAAGAAGTTAATGTAGTGGTGAAGAAATTTTGAAAAGCTATAGTCGGTGTCGGAATTTTAATGTTTATGGTTTACAGTTCGGCTTAGAATATTGGAGTGATGTTATCTGAAGACTTTTAGGTTTTTAGGTCTTTAAGGTTTTTAATGTCTCTTGCACACATTTTTTACGTGTGGATACGCAATACAAAATAGCAAAACATTGTAGAAGTAATGACTAATTAGTACTAATGGCTACCATACTTTGAGATTTACTATTCGTCCGAGTTAATTGATGTAAAAAAAAGATTAAATATTACATGAACAAAGAAAACTTAATATTATACATTATATATGCATACAAAACAGTTTTTCTTATCTTTGTTAATTAAATCTGTATGTAATTTTGTGCTATTATTCTTTAGTAAAGTAAGACCATAGACTTTCTCTTTTAGCATAAATTCCTATTTAAAGCAAAACTACACCGAAATTGTTTATAGTATAACAATGTCATTTTTATAAATAAAACCTTAAAAATTTACAAAAGGTTCGATTATTTATTATTATGATTTAAAACTATAGTTTGAATGTTAAAATAACTGTTGATTAATACTTATTTATTGTTATTTCTTTTATTATTGCAACTAGTAATTTTGCGACATGCAATAAAACCTTGAACTTTACTAATTTGCTAAAACCCAAGGTGTTGTTCAGTCTAATATAAATTATAATTTATTTATTATTTAGAATTGTTAATTTGAAAGTTATTTTTGGTGCATTACTCTGATGATACTTAAGCATTTTTTACAGGTCTATCTGTAAAAAGTAACGTTTTCATTTTAACACGAAGGTAATCTTTTAGTTTGGTGCCTATTTAGGAAGTTTAAATTGTTACCAAAAATAGACTGGTAAATTAAAAAAAAAGAAAATTACGATTTTCATGCGTTATATGTTCATTTTCCCCCTTGTCTACTACTTAGTAAGTTGATAAGCACGCAATTTTCTATATATGCACAGCACATGTTAAGGGCGTGCTTTAACAAATCTCGTGAAGTATTGTCAGTTTTAGTTACACAATTTTAGAATTTGTTTGTTAGATAATTTATAGATAAAATGTATGGACGTTTAAAAAAAACGATAGGCTTCAATAAATGTTGAATAGCTAAATTGATATACAGTAAAACTCCTATAAGCGAATAGTGACGATGTTCCAGACGTGTCCCTAATGGAGTTTTACTGTATACAGTAATACAGAATATAAAATTAAAATTAATTCATATTAATTTCTTAATTTAAATATTTTATACGTCAATTAAATGTTGCAATAAATACCACAATTCTTATATTTTATTGAGTTATCAAATTAGATTATGCTTCAAAAGTTATTCATTTTAACATTAGATCTGAAACAATTTTTGTGTATACGTAATTTTTTATAATCTTTAGAAAATTAAAGAAATTATGTTACTTATCTACCGTTTAATAAGCAAAAAATCAGAACCGTGACAAGTGCACATTTATTTGTGATGACTCAAGATTATTATTCAGAATTTGCAAATTAAGCTTTATGAATTATGAAAGTGTGATGTTTTATAAAGATTGCATCGAATCTTTATAACTTTATTGTACTAAAAATATTATTTTTATTTATAATTGAAAAATTGTTTATTGGCAAAATGTTACATACGGGGTCGCAGAAAAAGTACTTACTTTGCTACTGGAAATTTAATTTAATTTTAATAGTAAATTTTAATGAAACAATTTGGAATAAAAATCTATCTCGAATAACAATTCATTCAAAAAAGTAAAAATTAACTATGAGCACGTATGTGTGTAATTACATAATAATTGTTTGCAATTAAAGGTCAAAAAATCAATAACATTCAATTACAGTACAACACACATTTTTATTCAATCAACACAAAAAACTCGAAAACGATTTAACCTCTTTTATGTATTTCATTTACATTAATCAGAGGATAATTAAAATATAAAAAAAGTTAATTTGTATGCAATTATCCATGCATCAAGATATTCCACCTCGGGCGCTAAATTGTTTGTTATGTGGCTATGATTTTCATCAAAGAGCACTGTTTTGTATTTCAATATGAAATAAAGCCTACCAACCCACGAAAAAAGTAAATAAAAAGTTCTGATGTACATATTTAACCTGATATTTAGATATTTTGGTTTGGTGAATTTTTAAATTTGAAAGTATAGAAAATCCGTCAGTTCACCAATACAGCGTTCGATGCAGTGAAAAGGAGATAAATAGTTCAATATCGACCTGCCGATAACTGTTGTGAGCAGTACGTGTAATAAACTGCCGCATTTATCAAATAAACGCTCATAACTGAATAATGGTCACTCGTAACTTGTGTTTTATTAAATTTATTTATTGGTAATATCGATTCCAGCGACGATTTCGATTCTTTTCTCTTTCAATGGGAGGGAGATATCTGCATGAATATTTTATTATTTATATGAAATGTTATATGTATGCTTGTTAAACACGTTAGCTTTGTGTCACTCTAACCAAGCAACAACGTAAAGATGCGTCATCCAATATTTAATACATGAATTGCATTGCATCACAATGTTATTTATAACGAAAAATGACGGCGTGTATGGTTTTTACGTCGTCTAGTTTTCTACCATCATCGAACGTAATATAGGATAGAAAAGGAATTTTATAATTCTGATTCTGATTCTGATAAATAGAAAATTTAAAGAGACTTTTTCTATTAAAGTGTCTGCCGTCTTATCTTACTTGGTGCAAATTGCATTATGTATTAAACACCTACAATCTATTTGATTTATTGTGTCTGAAACGTTCGAAATGGGGTTTAATTTTTCATGTTTTTCCCTTCACCACTGTAATAAATTTCTAGTTGTTCCTTACAAATTTATATTTTGTAGACTTATAGAACAATTTTAAAATTCTGATTTGTAATCACTTTTCCCTAAATGTCTTTAATTTCTAAAATTATCCATATACATTTTGTTAGGGGGTTTTATAAATAACATATTATTTAATTTGAGTAATATTTAGGGGATTTGTAGAAATGTTTTGGCACGCAAATGTCGCTGCACTCAACTATCGTCGAATATCATCTATTTTGTGTGCATTCTGGTTATCCAAAGATTTTATTACTTTATCATGGTAGTAATTTACTATAAATTATTTTAGATATCATCAGACGTCTTCATAATACCAATTCAAATACAGCTGAAGAAAAACTCATGTACTTTAGGCAAAAAAGGAGTCCAAATAAGCAATTTGCATGGGAATTTTAATTAATATATATATTTTTTTGATCTTAAGTTCAAGGCTTTGTTAACAAATTACATTTAAACAATCTGAACAAACAAATATTCCAGGTGCATCAAACTCTGATATTTGCTACATAAGACAAAAATATGTAAACAAATTCTTAAAAACAGCTATTAATTAAAGAAGTTTAATCTTTATGGAACTTGTTTGAATGTACACAAAATAAATCCATAAATAAGAAGTACATAACTAATATAAAAAAATTGTGACACATTCCTAATGAAACAAGTCTTAATTATTATAATTATTAGCTAGGCAGTATAATTGTTCAACTTTATTATTTCACAAATAATAATTGGCCATAAAAATTATTTTTTGGGAATTTTCGTTTTGTATTCAACTGAATTTAATTTTTGTCACTCAATTAAGACTCTCTTGTTGCATGCGATTTTGTTAATTGCGGTTAATTGAGAGATTAATACTATTTTAATGTAATTACATCAACAAATGTCTCGCCCCCTTGCCATAAACGTTATAATACAGATTTTTTAAATTTTATGTGCTTTGCTCTTTTTATATATATATATATATATATATATATATATATATATATATATATATATATATATAAAAAGAGCAAAGCACATAAAATTTAAAAAATTTATATATATATATATATATATATATATATATATATATATATATATATATATATATATATATATATATATATATATATATATATATATATATATAAATACCAGACGCTAAATTAGAGAGGGATTTTTTTAAATAAAATTGAATTCTTTTCTGTTTCTGTAATCTTTTGTAATTACATAAATCTTTTATTAAGTACAAATATGTTTATAAGAAAACAGTATTAAGAAGTAGTAATATAGATAACCATTAACTATTAATATATTTGAACTTTAACCTCGAAATTTCCAAACAAAATTAAATTTTATCTAAAGTTATGCTTTTTAAAAACTTATACTACACAAAGTGACTATTAATTTAATGAAAAAATTAATGAATTTAAATAACTTATAAGGTTTTAAATCCAAACGCACAAAAAATTAATATCATCTTTGGTTAGAAAGTATAATTTCGTTGGAATTCAACACTTTCACTTGTTCCTTGTACTTATTTTATTACCTTTTTATGCATCACTTCGTTTAAACATTTACAACGTTTTACTATAATAAAATGTTAAAATTCATCGATGATAATAATAATAACGACAACGACCAAGGTTTTAGTTTTCTGCATCACAATGCAAGGCGGCTGTTATTGACTTTTAGTTCTTGCATAAGAAGTACGTAACGCGTTCATAGACAATGGCTGTTTAAAGCTGATTTTTTCTAAAGTGGAAATTGGGTAACATTTCACATTCATAAATTATTTACGATAATTAATACAAACCGTAAAATTATAAATAATAATAATAATACGAACAGTAAAGTGCAATTGTTGCAATGTTCATTCGAACTGATAGAACAATTAAGACATCTGGTCACATTCTATGGATACTTTGGTGAAGGTAAAATGATTGTGACCCAGTTCTTTCAAAAAGACATTCACATATTATATTGGAGATTTTTATAAAAATACTCCCTTTAGTTTTTAAAATATTCTTGGTTATCGATCAAGATTAAAATTTAAAAAAACAAATAAATTAAATAAATTTTGGGATTAATTGGTAGCTATAAAAAAGTAATCAAATATGTAAAAAACATTATATGTATATATTATTATCAATTTAAAAGAAATTCACTAATTTTCGAAGAAAAACTTGTAAACCACATAATAATTTTGTCTCACAACGATTTCGTTTCTTTTATGCAATATTTGAAGTGAAAGTAAGAACATTGTATTACAAGACGAATTCCGATTGATTTGTTGCATAAATTTTGACGTTTCTAAAATTAAATTCTCAATTTAATTAGAATTGTAAAATACACCGGAAATCATTTTCAAAATATTTCAGTGAAAACTTGTATAGTGTGAATGATCGAAGATTATTCTCCTGATGCTCATTATTAGTTAACTGTATTCAGGACTAGTCTATATAATATTACGAGGGTGAATACAACTGCAGAACTTCTCAGGTAGTAAAGAAATCTGTTCTATTAGTTGCGGCAAAACAACCTTGAATTGGGAAACCCCTTAGGCTATGGAAAACGTACTATTGTGTTAAAGTAACCTATCATTTCTGAGATATTAGAAGTTTCGACTGTATAATGGAATAACCAGTTTATATAAAATATTGCTTTCTAAGAGATCACTAAATAATTGGAGCCTTTTTCGAAAACCTCTGTCTGATGTCTGGTTCTGAAATGCTTAAAGATGAATTAGTATTTTTTGTTTTTATTGTATCAATTTCATAAAATAAGTACATATGTAGTAATTATAAAATTCAAATTAAATTATAACAAAGATCTATAAATCTATAAATGGATTGAAAATCTAAATACTATTTATAATTCTGCAAAATCGGTGAAAGCAGTGTGATCCCGTGCTACAATAGGAAGTAATGTTTTTATAGTAGGTACACATATTTCCTGTCTACTAGTTTCTAGATTCGAAACTATATCTAATTATTCAATGACGCTTTAATCTTTTAAGAAATTAATGTAGAGTAATTTTCACTACTATTTACTTAATATTTCTTTCCCCTTTAGAAAATGACAATTATTAGTGTCACAACAGTGAGCTTATCTTCATTGCTATATTATACAGTATGGTTATAACATCTGGCGCCCAACATGGAGCACCGTCAGATTCAAATATTTACCGTTATTATTCATTCTGCTCTTGCAATCATTAGTAAATGTTGTGTTTAACTGTACCCTTTTTTAACTCTTTATACATTCAGTAACAATTAAATTTTTAAAGCTTTTTCATTAAAAACCACTTATAATCAATTTAAATTAAAAAGTTCCCGAACATATTAAACAAAAACGAAGGTAATTTGTAATAAGTGATCATTAAAAGAGTAGCTTGCTAAAACCGACCTTGGTAAAAATATTAGCTCGACATGACGTCACAATAGAATAGACACGGAGTCCGGAGTAATGGAATGTCAGCGCAGTTCAAGTGATACTTGGCGACTGTTATTTATGTGTTACCTTCCTTTCATATCTGTGTCACTTCCGTAGATCGCTTAAATTAAGTTTCCGCTATCGGATACCGTGTTTGCTTGCTTTTACTGTTCAAGAAGTAATGTACTCCGGACTTTAACAATGTTTATTCCTCATGGGTTTGGAGTTTCCTAAATTACAGTCGACGTAAATCAAGTTTATTTTTGGTTTTCGTCTTCCAGACAGCCTTTTTCACAAAAGGGAAGAATCCCGGCTTTTATTATTATTATTATAAACTACTTAAATAAGAGAAGGTTCATTAATATATTAATTGTATTGTGATTTGCGTAAAACACTTGCTGGAATGATGTCATGTATTTGCCAAAATGTTAAGGACTTTAAAATCATGCGTTTTTTTTTATGCTACAAGCCAAACTTGTTTGCGGCCTGTTCTTTTTCATTTGATTTAAAATGAATGTTGCTAGTATTTTTATTAAAATAAAAGTAAGAATATAAAACTATAATAAGTTGTTGCTCTAGATACTTTCATAATAACAAGAAACAAAACCAATCAGAAAACCCTTCACTTGCAAGATTCAAAATGTTCACCTTGCAAGGTCATCTAGACTGGCAAGGCATTCATTCGTCCAGTCGTTTTGTTGAATAGAAATTTATTTATTAATCAATAGTCTCACCTTTTATTACAATACACGATGGAGAGACTTTTACGTAATTTAATTAAAGAAAGAAATCCCCAGTTACCTACAAACATGGTATGTATATGGATAGTGGATCAGTCTTTTTGGAATTTCATAAATATAGTTGTTGGTAGATGTAAATTATGGCGATGTAGTTAAAAATTTAAAATGAAAGCCATCAGTTTTCAAGTTTTAATGGATACGAAGCGAAGCAGAAATAATTGAAGTTGACTTTATACATTTTTATTTTAAACGCGGTGTCGTAATAAGTTTTGCGGTTGTTGAAATCGAAATAAAATTCTGTTTAAGATTAACAATGAACATTCGATAACTAAAAGTGGTTCATAACAGTAGTTAATTTACTTCGCTTGGATCCATGGCCATTATAATTTTATGGCAGCTATTGACTTCGTATTCACAGGCCTACGCTAAGTAAACATGACATTAATAAAACATAACCTTGCGACAACTTAGATTATTGGCAACCGCGAACCTGCCGTAAAATGTACCCGGGATCTAAGCTATGGCATATTACGGGTGCGTAAATTGCTATTCAAAAGGATGATACTTGTTCGAGAATAAGAAAATTCACATTTAAGGTTAATTCTAGTTTTTCTCTAAATACAAAAATTTGAGGTCACAGGTATATATATATATATCCATACAGAGAGTATAAATTTCGTGATTATGTACCGTTAAAAAACTAGAATCCGTCCGGTAGTTGTTACGCCTTGCAGAATATATTACGAATTAGGTTTTGCAATATTAATAAACCTGTTTAGTTCAATAGTAAAACCTCTGTTATTCTTTAAAAAATAAAACTGGTTTCTTTGTTATAAGAAAACAACTAGAATTTATTTTACTTTTTCCTTGATAAGATTTTATTAAATTTATCCCATTTAATGGAGAAAAATACTGTTAAATCCTTCACACAAATATGAGTAATGCAGTGAGGAAATTTTATTTAATATTTGACATTTTCTTTTATTACGACATTAATTATAATTTGATTAGAAATAATTATTTTATTTATTATAATTTTCTTGCACAGTATTTCTAATAAAAATTCAATTAAATCGACGGAAAAACCCTAGAACTCTATTACTAATTTTTTAAGTTCAACTGAAAAGATATTAATAATTGTTAAAAGTAGACTAACAGGAAATGACTAAAGTGTAACAATTAAAATTTTTAAATTAGAATTCCAACAATTCTTTAAATTTAGGTCCTAGACTATAAATGAACGCTCATTAATTCTGCTTATAATAAAAAAGATTGATATACGAAAAAAAATTGCGGTTAATTCATTTATAATATAAAAACGATAAGGTTAATAAAGTTACTGCATGCAAAAAATAATAATAATGAATTCCTATGTTGAAATTTCGATGATACAATATTGAATGCATCGAGGTTGATAAGAATTTATAATTATAATTAATTATATTCTTATCGGTGTTTTCATTAGGACACAAAAACAAAAATTATAATCTGTCTTTGTATAAATAATATATTTTCTTATTATTATAAGCCACAATTAAAAAGGATGTACATATGTACATTTACAATTTATTCAATTATTTTTAGCTTTTGGGTATTTAATAATAGATTTTATTTACTTTTTTTTTAAAGTGAAAAGGCATTTATTTATATTATTAACTTCCAATTTTATTTAATTTTATTTGAATAAAATTAATTTATTATTATTTTGTATGTTTTATTTATTTAAATATTATTCTGCTTCTTAAATTGTTTAATCCACTAACAATTCTAAATTATTTAGTTTTTATCCATTCAATTTCTTCAATAATGAATATACAGTGGTGGCAGAAATAATAAGAAGGCGGTCATTTTTTGCATGTGCTTGATGAGAATCAAACAGAGCTTGGATAAGACAATAGTATATTATTCAACGAGCATATAATGATGGCTATTATTCACAAGGATGGAGTTTACAACACGAGCGCTACGCGAGTGTCGTAATCATCCTTGTGAATAATAGCCATTATATGCGAATAGAATACTATAGTTTGTCCATAACTATTAAATATTAATGTTAAAAAACGTCAAAATACTTTTAGAAATATGTAGTCGCCCGCGCAGTAGATCTTGTAATTTGCATAATTTGCAATAAGTACATTCGTCTGTTTTTCAGATAGCGATATGATTTTTTCACCAAAAAACTTCTTTGGACTTATTACTAAATATAGTCTCTCGTAATAAAAAAGTTTTTCATAGTAAAAGTATGACAATTTTCTCAGATTTTAGTTCCTCAAAACTGAATTATAAATAGTACGTTGCAGTCTACAACTTTTTGAAACAAAACAAAATTAATTTCCTAGCTCCATACAGGACGAAGTTATGAAAATGCAAACAGAAAAGTAGCGCGTTTTTTATTTTTCAAAATTTTACGTAAAAATGGTTTTTAATGGTCAAGGCCAAGCCAAGCCGACGAGCGCCCCCGGGTTCGGATTCAGCAGGAAAATCTATGTAGTAAATAGTTTTCAAAACACGTGTCATCGAGTTCGAACAACCATAGTCTGGCACGAAGACGTTTGAGATCGCCAGCGGTTGTTGACAAAGAACCTAACACGTGCTAAACGAGTCGTAATCGCCAATGATTCGTAAAGTTAGTGGACGGTATTCAGGAATAATTTTAACAGTATAAAAATTAGGCACTTACTTTAAAATGCTATTTTCTAACTGATTACTTTTTAACAACTTTAGTTGTTAAAAATAAAATAAAATGATTTACATTGCTTGTAACGATGTATAATAACTATAACATATTAAATAATAACTATAACATACGTAATTTTAGATTTGAATACAAATAATTATTTGGAAGCCATGATTAACATTCGTATAAAATTGGTAAAAGAGCCAGGTTAAACTATTTAACTTTAATTATTAATAATTATTAATTGTGTGCATTTATTATCACATTTATACTACATTCTGCAGTTTTGCTTTATACTGAATTTTTTTCCTTGTTTTGTTTTGTTTCATTTTTTAAACAAATACAAATTTATAAGATGCGTTGCTTGCTGTGTCAGCCTATAATTTTGTCAATTTTAAACATATAAATCTGAAATTACTGTCATTCGAAAGATCATGTATGAATTATGTTAGAACCTTTAAAAAGTCAAAATCGTAAATTTACCCATAAGGGCCCTTTCTTCGGAGAACTTCATATATGTAGTTCACGTTTATGTATACAAAAATCATTAAAATTTCTTTTAAAAAAATAACAAGAGTAGAACTTCTTTAAAATATGCGTTTTCAATGTTTAGTTTTCTGCATTTTTCCTTAGCTGTGACACAAATGTGGGATTTGCGCTGTTCCATCTGTATGTCCGCTGCAGCCGCACGTAGGGCCTACGTAATAATAATAATCGCCCCCCTTCCTCCCGCACAAGCTTATAGCTTCTGGGGTCTGGTTTCCAGGTTATGGGTTGTAGCAATTATTAAGCGCGGATCTGGAGATGGGTGTAATCTGGGCGCCAACTTTCCTGCTGCATTAATCCCTCATGTAATTGATGCAGCAAACTTAAAAATACTCTTTAATCCCACTTGTAATCTGGGCACTATATAGGGTAACCTTGAATTAACTAGATCCTAAATATCGAATTAGATAATTATATTTTATGTTGAATATTACTTTATATTCATAGTTAACACCAAGTTGTATATTACACCCAACAAAGAGGTAGCAAAAATGCTATGTAAACACATTTTTAATAACATATCCTGTCACTTTAAAATAGGATTTTCTTATTTGTAATTGATCTAAATAAATAAACTTCTAGGAAACATTAAAAATGTAAGAACTTTCAAATTCATTTGAAGTTTATTCAGTTTTTAGTTTATTCATGACCGAGTTGATTAAGGAATATACGAGTATAATAAGCGCTCAGATAAAAATGCACTCAAGTGCCAAAATTACATAAAGAATTAAGCACTTTCACTGCGGACACTACTAGCTACCCACGCCTGGTGCCCAGATTACACCCGCCGGTCCCTGGAACAGGAATCGCACCACAAAGTAAACCGGTAACCTACTTAGAAGATTAGATAAGCAGTGCCTATACCATGCTGAACCTTTATTTGTGGTAAAAGTTCACCCATTTAATTTAAACACTAAAAAATTAGATCGTCCCTCTACCATCTTATTATTTTTGCCACAACTGTGTATATGTATGCATTTTTCTTATAGTTTATGTATTTTATATGATTTATAATTTAATTAATATTTTGTACCGATGCGTTATTTGGGAAGGACAAGATAAATGTATGTATAAGAATATGTATACAGTGAAATCTCCCATAACGGACATTTCTCATAAGTGGCCAACCCTGTTGTCCGGATAGTTTTTTTTGCATCGATAAAAATATTCTCTAGTTAGCGGACACTATTGAGCGGATACCCTCTTGGGTGGACAAAATATCCGGAATCGAGACTGTCCGCTCAAGAGAGATTCCACTACCTATATAATCATATAAAATCTCTTAGTTCGGTTGTGTTGTCAGTGGAGAGTATATTCGCGTTAAGTTCTATCTCTTAGTTAAATTATACCAATTTTGGAAATGTTTAGTTTATCCATGATTAATACAAGCAACAGGGTAGAATATCTCCCCCTCCCCCATCCAAATCTTATTGGACGCATCAATCTCACCTTTGCAATTTTAAATTGTAACCAGACCAATTGATGGGAAATAGAAATCAGAAGTGTGATTACAATATAATTACCAAATATCTAAAAACAAGACTTTTATCACACATACACACACATTGTTGAAAAGGTTTTATATTTAAACCCTATTAACGCTCCTATTTGCGTTACAGGCCTACCCACAGCGATTGTGATTTCAATCGACCATTCGTCAATCGAGTAGCTACGAATTGGCAGGAAAGGTTTTTAAAAATTTCAACGCTTCTTTTTTCAATTGCTTGTTCGTTAAATCGCTAATAAGGCTCTTGAAAAGCTAAAAGCTTCCATGATGTGATTTCATATGGCGTTTACCTTCAGTTATCACTCAATCAAGGTAATCAAAAAATTGTATAGAGTAGCAGGCAATAACTCTTACATTTTTATACGCTCCTTTCATTGGTCCCGACAACTTGTACTAGTTAGCGATTGCTTAAGTGTACAAAAACTGGCACGTCAGACTATCACGGAAATAAATTGCTTCCACTGCCGCCGATAGTCTTATTAGACTAGCGCCTCTTCTCTTGTCGCTGTTTCAATTCACATAAAAATTCTAAGTCCACATTAATTAAGCGCGTTATACGGTAGTTTACGGACTAAATGTGTGTTTAATTAAATTCACAAGTCTAAATAAAATCACCAACCTTAATTAGTACAAGCCTGTGTCTACTCAAATATAAAGAGCTTATCTTCTGTAAAAATCGAGAGATACGGTCACCCAAGATCAATATAAATTGTTGAAAGAGGCAGATCAACCCCTAAATTTTGCCTGAGCTGAGGAACATATACTTTAGACGCCCCTCGACAAAGTCTAATATCCAATCCCGATTCATGTGAGCTCCCTCTTTACTCACACGTGTTTACATATGGAATCAAGTTTTGGAAGTTTCAAATAAAGAATACCCTTCAGACGTCGTTTACGAATAAATTGTCTACTAGGCTGACAGATTAGGCTGCTTTCATAATTTCTCTTTTTGCATTTCCAGAAAGATCATTTTCGTTAGATTTTTTCATTCTGAAGAGAAAAATTAAAACGCGTTTAATTGATAATTAAAAACGAATAGGGAGAGCTTGTGTTCCATATTTATAATGAGCACTTTACAGAACGTTAGGTTAATGTGTTGGAATATTGAACACGCATTATATATTCATTAAATAGTCAACTGTAATATTATAATGCTTGCGCGTAATCTTTAATATTTAACTATTATTGAAATTTAAATGACTGTGAATTTCCAGTTTAATGAAAATGAAATATTTAGAACAAACATCGGAAATTAAATTGCACCATTATATTAACATATAAAATGTATCAAAATACAACCTTGAATATTATAGGACCAATGATGGATTCCTGCAGTATGCCTGCTAAAACCTTTAATGATAGTATTTAAATTATATTACCAAATATATTATTTAGAAATAATAGACGATCAGGGAATTTACATGAAATCGCTTATTTTTATCTCACAATCTCCGTTTTCTTATTTCATTAACTTTTCTCGTTGCTCAGCAACAAATTTGCAAATCTTAAAAAAAAAGAAAAAATTTAGTACGCAACAAAAATCATTATTTCCTTCTTAGCAAATAAATAATTGCCAATTAGATATACTCACGTGAAAATTTTCCTAATAATAATAACTCACTTAATTTGATAGAGCAGTAATAATAATGATAAAAAAGTAGAAAGTGTTCCTGAATTATAATTATTTGGAATTAATTAGGCAGAGATGTAATTAAGCAGTTAATTCAGTTTATTCGGTGGAATTTAAGGAGAGAAATCGCGGGTAGGATTGATTTAATTTCATTAGCAATTATATCAATTTATTTGATTGGATGCTGTTAAATTAATAAAATGTTATGAATTCAATTACGATATTTGATTTTTCCCGATATTATTTATTGCTTTAAAGTCCTCCAAGAGAAGAAAAATATTATTCTTCACCTTTTTCCGTCTTTATATTGTGGAGGTTAAATTTTCTTTTGAAAAACAAAACCCAAAACAACCTACACGTTCTAAATATTCATAATCTTGTTTTTGAGAACTTTCTTTTAATCGCACAATATATTTTAACGAATTAATTACTCTAAGCTTTTTAGTCTTTGTTAAATTCTCAAAACGGTTCCATTAAAAATCTGTCTTAATATAAACCAATTCAAATTAATACAACCTACACACACCTTAACAACAATTACAAATTTAAAATTACATTTACTGTTGATAATTACTTAGGTAGAGATTTAACGAATTAACTTTATCAATATTAAATGAAATTCTATTAAGGTCGTCCCTACATAATAAACTTCTAAAGCGGCATTATAACAAGTTCACATGCATTCACAAACTCAGTTATGATGTTTATATTAATACATAGATACAATTAAATGAAGCTTTCTAAACATGTTTACATATTGTGAAACAAATACTTTAATTATTGTCACTATCATTATTATTTACATGATAGAAGTGTCACTCAAAAAAGGTGACTCGTAAAATATTTAATAAACACAAAAAATCGGGCCGTAAACGTCATAAAACAACCCCTAAGATACTTTGAAAATTACCAAACACGCATCGTATTGGGGGCAACCATAAAATGTCCTCGTTTCTCTAACAATATTGAAAGCCCTCGTGCAAAGCTTGGCTCGATGTTCGAACGCCAAGCTCGTGTAATAAAAGTCTACGTTAGTTTAACGCCGTAGCATTACAGCGTATTCGTTTTCTATCATTTTAAAAGTAACGACATATTAAATAAGTTTCATTTATCGGATTAATTTGTTTTTAAAATTGAGTAATTAAGAAATCCAAGATAAATGAGTTTATTCATGACCGTTACTACTTTTTAATATATACAACATGTCCAAAGAGATGACAATTTTTTTGTTTTGTTTTCAAAGTTAATTATTAATGTAGTTGGAAACGTTGTTAATCTTAAAATCGATTTTAAGTTGACCATCTTAATTATCGGTTACTTAAATTACTTATTTTATTGTAATTTCATATAAACAATTGTATATACGAACAATTTAATATATTTTATAATTGAGTTATATTTATATCTCGCTACATTACTGTCTGAATGTTCTTCAAGCAGACCAATCATTAGTTGTGGAAAAAAGAGAAGAATGATTTCCGATTGTGTGTTGATTATCGTCAATTAAATGCTGCCACCTGCCAAATAAAGTGGTATCAATCTACTTGGTATATTAATATCGCAAAATGAACTAAATGGCTCAAAAAGATCTACAATTCCATCTGCTTATAGAAACTCTAATAATCTGACGCCTTCAACAAAAGAAAAGATGATATCAACTTTTATATCGATATTTTAAATTTGTGTTTGGTAATATCTTTATAAGATTTATTATCAAGGTCGACGCGATCCACCGTCTATTTATAACCTCAAAATCTATATTTAGAAACTAAATTAATGGAAAATCTCTGAAATAAAAACAGGAAGGTTTTTAATTTATATACTGTTAATTCTGACTTCGGCTCGTCAAATAAAAGCGTGTTAATCAAATTATCTGTCCATTATACTTTTTTTTATTTATCGCTTTATAACTAGAAATGTCAAAACTTTACGCCTTTCAGTAGCGATTCTATAAAGCGTTCAGGAATTTCATATTTCTATCCCTCTCTTTCTGTAAAGCAGTACTTGCAAATTAATTTCAACAATATGTCATGAACAGCATATGATCTCCTAGTAGTAAGTGAACATCATAAATCACTAGTAAAACGAGTCTGCAAATATCACACACTCCAGCAGTAGAGCAAAATTTTACTAAAGTTCAAAGGTTGTGCGTATTATATCGATACCATAAAAGTAAGGAACAGCTATTTTAAATGAGTTCAAAATTAGCCTCTTCTGTCTGTAATAACGTTAGCGGCGCTGGTAGCATTATAATATATAAATAAGTCTAAATGAGTTTATCCTTTTAAAATTTATAGACTGAACAGCTGTTTAATATGAAATCCAGTTAAATTGTTATTTAATATAAAAGATAACTTGTTAAAGCAAAATTTAAAAGCGTTAATTGCTATTATAATAGAGAAGTTAATAAAGTTGTTTGTCTGAGCGGTCTGCAGTTAACAGTAGTTGGGTTCATTCCGCAAAATGCAATCTGGAAAACTGTTTAAATGCGGAAAGGTATTTCCTTGTATCTGAGAGAAACTTCTGTTAGAGCCGTTAAAAAGTTCGGTCACGTAATAATGAGAGAAAAGAAAACTTAGGGTCCAAAAACGCACCACCAAAACGAACAATACTTTTTATATAAAAATGCGGAAAACATAAACAAACTAAAATTTAAAAAATGCAATCTGCGAAGTGATTCTTAAGTGCAGTTTAACTAGTAGGTAACAAATTAAGAAAAAACTATAATTAACCAAATCTGACAAATTGAAAAAATGATTTGCATTAATTTTTTGAATCAAAAGAGTCCAACCATAGACGACTAGATTCTGCTTAAAACACATAACGGAATGAAACCGATGATTTATTCCAGCACAAACGAACCGTGCAATTTATACACACAATTACAACAAGGTAATTTTTTAACTAAAATCCAGATGAACTTACAAGATTGCGGAAGTGGATTAATTACTAAAATACTTAAAGGCGAATTCATTACAAAAATACAATAAGAAAATGGAATAAAGTTCGAGAGAAAAGAAAGAAAAATAAAATACCACCGAAAGAAATCGTTTGCTTGTGGTTTTCCTATTTCATTCTCTTGTAAAACCTATTTTTAAATTCTTTGTTTTCCGAACGAATTCTTTTTTCCTTTCAATTTTAAAATGCGACTAGACGGCTTTTATACATATTTCTTTGTAATCGATGCAAGAAAAGCACATCCAACAGGTTCGGTAATAATTCTAAAACGAAACAAAAACCTTCTGATTCTGTTATTTAAAGTGCTAAAGTTTTCACAGTATTTGTAAGCAATAATTTGAACGAAGCGGATAGGACAGGCTATCTAATCTATGTAAGCTATTGTTTTAATTTCCTTTGCTTGGAGAGCTTCCAAAGCAATAATGCCGGGCAGAAGTTCAAGTTTCATGCAGAACAAATTAGTGGATTTTCTCCTCTTTAAATATGCAGAAAGTTCTCAACAAAATTGGAGATTTTGTCGGTTTTATCCGTCGGTTACTTTTAGTAGGTAGTTTGTTGTTTGCTTTTGCTCCTTTTAAAATAAAATAATTATCTTAGTCCCAAAAGACATGAAAGGGTCGTTTTTGATTTTTTTTCTTTTTACCTTATATTTTTTCATATTCCAATTAATTGATACGGAGCGTTCTTGCTCCGTTTTAATGATTGACGATAAAACAAGTGCAAACACATTTTTGCTCTTATCGGACGAGGTTTTTTTTGCTATTCATTGACATTTCATCGCGGATTTTTTTTTATTTATAAGAAGGCTTTATAAATTCATCCTGCTGATTTTTCAGTTTCTAATTTTCGATTTAAATATACGGATTCGTGCTGAAAAGGAAAATTGCAAAATTGACAATTTTTTATGGAAAAATTCTTTTTATATTACTTTTATTGCGTGTAGAAGAATTTCTTCTAAAAGTTGTGATTTGGATGTGAATTATTAAGAAAGGCTTTTGAAAATATCACAAATTTGTAAGTAACCGTTTTAAACTATCACCTATTAGATTTATGCACCTATACTATTTTGCTTTTCGATTTTATTGTAAATAACCGCTTGGTCATGTCAAGAGATTCTGATTAATTTGGCAGAATTTTTGAATTTGCCACGTTGTCTTCCTAGAAGCTGTGACGTCATCGACATATTTTTTAATTGGCAACTCCAACTTTTTCTTATCGAATCCGAAAAATAAAGTTTTTGAGAAAAATGGAATTGAAGTTAAAATCAATAATATTTTAAAAAATGAGAAAAACGCAGGGGTTTTCAAAAAGACTAAGCGATCTATGCCCTTTTTAAGAAATATTATTTACATCAATTTATCGTTTTGTGATAACAATTAAAAATAAAGTGAAAGGGAAATAATTCAAATCTTGATGATGATTGGTTTTGACAATAAAGCACAAACACAACAAAGGGTGTTCCAATAATTGAATGAAAATCATCCTGATCAAATCCGATTTCGTTTGTAGTAAATATAGTCAAAATTTAGAAAATTGGGCACGTTCGTGATTTGTCAAAGTCTGGTCTACGATAACAAAATGCAGACGACCACATTAACGTTTTGTCAGTACAAGACAATATTCATAGCTCATAAAATACTGTACAAACACAGTTATCATCCATACAAGGTATTTCTGGTGTATTCATTAAGCAAAGACGACTCTGATAGGCGAAATCAGTTATGTGAGCAAATGCAGCAAAATCTAATTAAAAAATATTTTCTCAGATGAGGTAATCTTGTATTTAAACAGTAAAAACAACATGCACAGTACAAGAGGCGGTATTGTTAACACACAGATAACAAATAAACGTGTGGTGTAGCATAGTTGAGGAGAGAATTAGTTATTGGTCTTTACTTATTTGGCGAAACCTTAACTGGCGATAACTAGATACCTGCAGTTTCTTCATTATGATTTAAGATCCAATCCAAGCTCTGGCAGTTTTATATCCAAACCAATAAGAACCCGATATGCCGTATAATAAACACGCGCACTTCTCTATTAGCTAACCAGAAGTACCTATCTATTCCCAAGTAGATAGATTGGAAATAGAAGACCAATAGAGTGATCTACTAAATATATTACTAGATCTGATCGCTCTTGGTTACTTCTTAGGGGGATTCAAAACAAAACGAGATGTTTTACAGGAAAATATCCGAAGTACGCTGTATAACTCTAATGCCCAGTGGGAATTTCTCTATCGTCTTGGATACTATCTACAGGCTGAGAACGGAGTACAGTTTTAATTTGTGCTGAATTAAGATATTAATTATTTGAACGCCATTTTTCTCAAAAATGTTCTTATATAAAACCTACCTTCATTATTTTACCTTGTTTTACGTAAAAAGGAGCTCTTTGGTATTCCTTAAGAAAAACTGATTTTGCCATTTAAAAAAATGTCGATGTCGTCACCGTTCCCAGGCAAACGACCTAAACCTACAATTAGTTCAAACATTAGGTCAAAACGTTAATCGGAATCTCTTGACACGTCCGAGCAATTTTCCAAAAACAGTTTTTTAAGAATCTTCTGGATTTATACATTTATTTTTGAAAAGTACTGCAAAATTAGTAATTATTGCTATCTTAATATCTTAACTTAAGCTAAATGCAAACTTACTGAGCAGATTGACGAAAACTTCAAAATGAAAATGATGGCACTATCGGAAATTGCAGCAACCACTTCATGTCGATGGTTAAAAAAGATGGTGATTTCAACTGTGTATTTCTTTCGACAAATCAATGCATATTCACATACCAGTCACTGCGACCATGACTATTATAGACCTGTATTGTCTAGATTTGTATAAGGCCGATCACTAAGGTGCGTGATCAATAAATTAAACCAATAAAAAAATTATATTGATCATACCAATCCCACACCATCCAATCGCGATCTACCATAGACAAATCTGATGATGGTCATGGTCACATAGAGACGCTATTAGAAACATAATATTTACAATTCTTATAATTTGGATTATTTTTCCAAAGCCTACTATTTATCTTTGTCTCTATTTAAATAAAAGTAATTATCTCGATCCTACAAGACGTGCACAGCTATATTATTTATTATTATTGTTATTTAAATTAATTAATAGGAATCACTTTTGCTTTTAAGATATTATAAAACGGTTCGTACAAACAATAGTGGGTGACTAACATATGCGGGTTTGATTGAGCTTAACTAAGCCAAAATACTTCGCACTAAATGGTTGACTAATGCTATTATATGAATAATTAACTTATAAAACGCGTAGAGTATTTGCGTTGTCATTTCTATTTCTTTTTACATATTATTTAAAGTGCACATTTATTTAAAAAATAAGGAATTAATAAAAACATAATTATATATATGTTTTAACTTAATAGCTTTTTATTCATTCATTCACAGAGTGTTGTGTAGTTGACGCTAAAAATATAATAAAAGCTAGTTATATAAATATAATGGATTTTGTGACGTCACGCAAGTAAAGTTTAACTGGTGACATAAAAAGAGTGTTTCTAAATATTTTTCTCCTCCTAATATTATATAAAAAAACAGAATAGAGTTTATATTCTGGTGTGTATGTATAATAATAATAATAATATTTATTTGTTTAATTTAAATTTATAAAACGTTTTATTTGATTCATTCTATTTAAGGTGGCAAAAATAATCAAGATCAATGTCGTTTGTTGAGGTTATACAAAATAATGTAGAAGCTAATAGAATATTCAATGAAACAGATTTTGGGCGTCATTACATAAACGATTTACATATCATGGTAATTACTTTTCGATAAATTTGTAATGGTTATCAAAAAATAATTTTCTTACGCTATAATATATCCTAAGTATTTAACTTCAATGCAACACAATCTAGAAATGTGGCTTCCGTTTGATAAATACTTGCAGCTCAATGGTTATAAAAGGCTAATTCTGTTGATAAACGAATACATGTACTATAACACCAATACCAACTTGTTTATCAAAAAACTAGAAAATTGAAAATAAATACAGATATTCTAATCCCAATTCAATTTCTGTTTTCCAAAAATATTCCATTTTTAAATTCTTTTTATCGAAATTGTTTTTCCCAGTTCAATTACCTTTCGTTTTAGCTGTTTTGATCAGGACATCCTCTTACATAAAGATTACATTTTCTATTTTGACTTTTAATCATATCACTTTAACAAAACAACAAACATCATCAGTAATTACGTCATTAAATGTCGTTGTTTGTTTAGTAAATAATAATATATAAACGATTTAAATCAACAACAGAGAAAATTTGAGAACTCTTTTGTAATACAAATCGCATTGTAGTAGGTATATGAATAAAGGTAAAAATTTTCCCACCACCTTCAAACCATCACTTATGCAAAATCGAAAATCTCATACACGTCAATAGAGAGGAATTTGTATTGGTAATAAATTAAATATTAACCGCAATATTGATGAAGTTTATCGTTTGCAAGTATGATTTTACTACAAATCAAAGCACGTTCATATGGGAATGTGGTAGTAAAACGGTAAGTATGAATAAAATATCTTTCAGTTATGATTTTTTTAGAAAAAATTAAGATTTGTTTGTGTGATCATACAGGGTATTGATTATGTTGTGCGTGTGTAGGATTTACGATATGCAGGAGACATTACAATAAATCTTGTTTTAAATTAAAGTTTTATTTTTTCCTTTGATTATAAATTTTTGGGGTTGATGTGTTTAACAAGTCCGTTTATTGTTAGGTGGATGTTTCTACAAGAAAAGATCGAGATGAAAACGTCTTTCATTCATATACAAACCCGTTTTCGATTTCTAAGCAGCTGTTTCCAGGTAGCAACAATATGGTGGTGTGGCAAAACATATCAGCTGATCAATTGAGGTGTACCACAGGGGAGCATGATGGGTCCGATACTATTTAATTCTTAAGATTTTTTTTATAATTTAATAGAGAATTACTATACTGTAAATTTATTGCAGAATTTAATTTTACGCTTCTAGAATTCTAAAAAGCAACATATTCGTAATTGAAGCAATTAGTCCAAATAAGGCTAAAACCATCCTACCCGCTACCGTATTGTCCTTCTTCTCTAGGTAAAACGACCTGTCTCTGTGGCCTCTTCCACTCAACAATTACACGATTAGGTAATCGTTGGCGTCAACCATCCGTGTAACGGTGAAACAGACAATTTCAGTAGTACGTGAAAATCATGTGAATATTTTTAAGGTTCATGCAAAAGGAATTGAAAATGTATTGAAGCAGGTTATTACACTTTTATAAACAACGACTATTTAATTAAATACGCAATAACAAAGGAAAAAATTACATCGATATTATTAAACCAAAATAAACCACCTACCAAGAACAATGGAACTAAAAATGTTAATTTATTCGAACTTGTTTAATCGTATGCCATAACACAGGGCTTATTTTAATATTTTTGTCAACCAAGATTAAAAAGAAACACACCATTTATAAATTCTCTTCTAGCTTATCTGGTCGTTTTTGCCCTTGGAACATCAAAAAATTAACGAAGACCCCACATTAGAAATTTAGAATTGTGACTATTTTACCTTGTGTTGTGTGTGATCTTGCATTCCAAACCTTCTACCTACAAGTCTACGAGTTTTGAAAGTTGTTTCCAACTTATAACCATTAAACCATTTTCTGCATTTAATGATTAAATTAATAATGTTTAATTGGGTTTATTTATTAAATTACTGACGCATAATTTTAATAAATTGAAAACAATTATTATATAACAATATATTATGATGGATTTTCTTTAAAGATCAAATTAGCATAAACAGTTAAAAATTAAAATATTTAGATTTCTCTTCGAGTTATGTCAAAATATAATTTTGATGTCAGAAACACTAAAATTTGTCAATATTTCACTTGCCACTAAACAATTTTAAATAACGGCTACAAATTCCTTTTAGTTCGGCTTTTTTGATTGATCCCACAGGTAGGTAGGTATGTATAGGTATATATATAAACCGACAAGCCACGCTTTGAGAGTGACTTCGAAGATTAAAACATTAAAAAATTCTATTTTCTCATGAATTTTCTCTGTATTGTTAAATGTCAACTTTTTATTATTTACATGATAATCTTTTCAGTGTAAGTACTTTTGAGAATTTACAAGAAAGAAATGAAGCTAAAATAAAAAGTAAGGCTTTATGGTGCCCGACCTCTTCTATAGGTCTTTGACTTCGACATACTTCTGCCCAAAAATTATCCGGCAACTACCGTGCTGCTGTCGGTCTGCCAGATAAAAAGCTCACACACAAGTACCAGCGCTTCTGGTGACCTTACAAAATAGACTAAGCTGGAATTCTGGTGAATTTTTTGCTGTTTGAGAGTTTAATTTTTTAGTTGAAATGTACCGGTTTATATAGTATAATCTCGAACAATAAAATATAAATTTTATAATGTGTCACGCTGTGATAACGGTGTGACGACATTAGAAATAATTATGCAACGAATGTAATAATAAACACAAGAAAGAAAAAGGAAGGAGGAAAAATTCCAGAAAATTGTCGAGTTAACACGATACTAATAAGATAGAAGACAATTCAAATACCAATTAATTTGGTGTAAGGTAGATAATAACTTATTAGGGTGCGTGGGTTTCATACAAACCTAATCTTTCCAGATATTTCCTACCCTCATTTTCAGTTAGTTCAGAGTTAAAGTCAGACGAATAATTAACAAGCAAAAAGCTCTTTAAATACTTAAGTATTATTTATCCAGTTATTACAATTGGAATAAAATAAAAATATATACATATTATCTCTCTAAAAATGAAGCATGTAAAAACACAAAAGATATTTACAATTTTATAACAACACTACGACTACAAAGATGATAATAAACTTGTTTTTATTTGATTAAACACTGAATCCGGTTTGAATACAGCTTATTTAAGTTCTATAGAATGAAATCATGAAACTGTAATATTACTAATAGCGGTAAATTTTCTTTTAATTTTCCTCTCTGAAAAACAAACGAAATATCAATTGAATATCCCCGCACTATCAAACACGTATTAGTGATTTCATTTCAATCGCGGAAAATTAATTTTCCTCGCAAATTGTGCCCTTTAAAAAAATTGCACCAAAAAAAGAAAAGCTTCACTGATTGATAGGAATTGGTTTTAAAACTCAATTTGGTAAAATCTGTGCCTATTTTATTTGAAAACGGAAAGGTGTTTTCTGGAATGTCATTTGTACCTACTAATACAACTTTCTCTAAAAGCAAAAGCAGTAGCTTTAATAAAATCTAAATAGGAGGAGAAATGAAACGTTCCACTAGGCTTTCCTTTTGAATGTTTATTGTTATAATTTTAATTTATTTTAGATTTTAAAATTTCTGGTGAGTATTAGAAAAGATGTTTTCTTGTAATCCTATTACGTATGACAGATAAAAATAACCTTACATGTGTTTGCCTAAACTAACGTTATTATCAGCATTTTTCTGATTTTTCAGGAATCATAACGGAAAATGTTATTGTTTTTCATATATAATTATAGATTTTCCAGAATTGTTTATATTCGAGAAAATGAGCTAATTATAGGTGTGGTAAGGAATGTTTTTGCAAACGTTTCATTATTTACAGTAATTTTTCTGGTGTATTGATTCTGCATCATCATTCGTGGGTTGGACCAAAATTTAAAATTATTACTGTTAGTAAAAAATTGGCAAAACTTATAATATTCTCATAGAACAACTATAGATCGCGTCTATGTCGAGGGGTAGATTCCTTGATAAAGATCTCTACCAATTTTCTCAATTTTTCCCTGCCTTGCGCAGTTTTTATCCAATTTCTTCCTGCCTGGAGTTTCTTCCAATACCATCCGTCCATCTTTTCTTGGGTCGTCCCAAACTTCGCTTTGTTTCTCGTGGACGCTATTCTCTAATCCCATATGACCAGTGGTCATTGACCACCTGTCATATTCCTATCTGGCTACATGCCCTCTCCATCGCCATTGTATTGATGTTCATTTCTCTGTGATATGCCTTATTTTTGTATATGTTGTTGTCTTAATCATATATCAAGTTGTAATGCCCTAAGTTTGTTTGCTGATGTTTTTGTCAACGTCATAGTTTCCAGACCGTAGGCAGTAACTATTAGTAGGACTCATATTGCAAACTTTCTTTTTTTTCAGATTGATCTTTATATTCTTAAGAATGTGCCGTGGCTTCTCGAAGGCTGCTAATAAAAGACGGATTCGTCTTGTGATTTTCGCACCTTGGTTCTCTTTAACCAACTTGATGGTGTGGTCTAGGTAGATATACTCATTCTTTTATTTTATTGTAATTATTTTGAGACCTATCAAGTTCAAGGCCTGATTTAGTTCTTCTAACATTTCGCGTAGGTCATTGATATTTGTAGCTAATTTATTAGAACAATGTCATCTGCGAACTTCAGATGACTAATATATGAGTCATTAATGTTAATACCCTTCTTCTCCCAGTCCGGACTCTTGAAAACGTCTTCAAGAACAAGTGTGAATAATTTTGGTGGTATATTGTCCTCTTGTCTCACACCTCGTTTCATTGAGATTTTGTTTGTTCTGGTGTTGCATCTATTTTAACCTGTATTATGACATTCTCATAGACATTTTTGATTATTGGTTTATATCTAGAAATCAATTCTTGTCTTGTTTAAAGATTTTTGAAAAGACCTTGTTTCGACAGAATCAAATGCTTTATGAGAGTCAACAAAGGTCATGTGCAAGGAGACGTGATGCTCTGTACATTTTTCTATGAATGTATAGGTATTCAATAGTATTGTGACCGAATTGTAGCCGTTTCTGAAGCCGGCTTGCTCGACAGGCTGGTAAAAGTCTAGCTTTGCCATCAAACGGTTGATCAACATATTTATAAATAATTTTGGTTAATCGATGTTGGTTCCATCTCATTTTGTAACTAAATAGTAGTACAACTTCCGAATTGTGCTAGTAGTTTCGAACTTTGCCTTCATATCCCCGTTTAACAGAACCTTCATAGCATTTTCAGTTGTGTTTTCTGCAAGTTTAAGCATCTCTGTAGTGATTTGACCTTCTCCTGGACTTCTGTTATTTTTATTTTGGCTTAGTGCTATTCTTATCTCAATTTTTGTAATTTCTGGAATTTCTTTTGATCCAGCGTTCAGAATTTTGTTTGTTTTGTGTCTGCAGTTGACGAGACACATATGGGTTTGTGTCGAATTGTTCAATAGTTTTTGCGATTTTGGTCTTTCCTACAGAAAGCTTTCAGCGCAATACCCTCATTTTGCGATTGTTGTCGATGGTTTCCTGTATAAGTTTCGTAGTGTGATTTCTTTTGTCTTTGCGAATTTCTTTCTTTGCTGTTTTATTTAGGTCTTTGAAGCTATCAAATGTTCGAATGATTGTGTTTCTTTTTTCTTCTAGTAGTTTTAGGATGTTGGGGCTTGATTTGATTCTTGTTTGTCTCTTTGTCTAGTATCATAAAAACTTCATAAAAAAAGGAAGAAGTTTTCCTCGAAATTTTCCATTCTGTTACAAAGTAACCATTTACAAAGTAACGGTTATTTTAAATGCAACACCGTATATGTTAGATATAGTACAGCATATTAACACACCATATTTATATTATTGTCTTGCTGAAAACTTTTAATCCTCAGTTATCAACCTTCTCTTGATTGGTTTGATTCTGCACTATCTGCTTCCATTTTCTTTTATTTTCGGCCAGCCTTTTCAGTTCAGTGTAAATGCTGCACTCAATGTCTTCAACTATCTGAGAGACATATATTGAAAAGTATTGGCGTGCTTCGTGAATTTCGTCCACCTATTGCTCCTTTTACAACAATCTTAAGAATCCCTCACTTCTTAGGATATGTCCCATCAACGTGTCTTCGTTTTTTTTTCATTTATCATTCTCCCGTTATCTTGTGCTCTTTCTTTTATTTCAAGCGTCTAGCATGCGTCTATAGCACCACATCTCGAAGGCTTCATTTCTGTTCCTATCAGTAGTGCTGATCGTCCATGTCTCACATCCGAAAAGTGCTATAGACCACACAAATGTTTTATCATGTTTAGTGCGATTTTATTTGATGTTAGTACTTGAGAAATATGACTTTGGCTTGCATCTTCCGTTTTTTATTATAATGGTTCTTCTATTATATGTCCACTTAGTCTAATTTGTGTATGTTCTTGCCCGTTTCTACCACATATTGGTACCTGTTTCAGATTGAATTACCTTCAAGTCATTCTCTCTTATCAGTATACTGTCCATTTCGGCTAGCGATGCTTTAAGATCCCGTGCATTTTCTTCTAGTATCGTCCTTATCATCTCTATTTTTCTCCTTATATTATATGTTGATATGTAAAAATTGAATTTTTGATATTTGCTTGTAAACACTGTTTGGGGTTAACTAGAATAGTTAGGCAATTTTTGGGATTTAGATTAAGCAAGAAGTTATTAATGATAGAAAAGATAAGATAGTAAGATAAAAAAGTGCAAGGTACTTTGTTTTAATATATGTTCAGTTCATATTTTATGAGGGTGGGGTAAATTATAAATATCGTGTGATTTGTCGTTTTCAGAGTTTTTAAGATCAATTTTTTCTTAAAAAAAACATCAATTTTATTCTAACATACAAATATTGCGATTTTTAACACTTTTTTTCCTAAATCGGCGTCATGGCAGTAATTCAAGCAAAAGATATTGTTAACTGAAGAACTACTTTTATTATAAATATATTTAAATAACTTTAAATACATATAAATAACTTTAAATAGATTCAAATATCTCTAAATACATTTAAATAGCCATAAATAGTTTTAAATAATTGAATATTTACTTTAAATATTTGAAGAAGAAAATATTGGATGAGTAGATCTAAATATGTGTTTATAAGTGCAACTGGTGAAGAACCATGCAATATGAATATAGAACTACATAACCCTTCTTTATATATCAACGTTTTGTCGTCTTCGTTGCTATTTCGTTGTAGTTTTCACAATCTTTAACATATTTTATAAAAATGTCGATTGTATATCAGGTTTAAGGGACCATCATATTGGTAGGTCTATTTATAGTATTTGCTAACAATGAAACGTACTTCATGTAAGTAATTTAAATTAATCTCAATAAAGCTATTTTGGATGTTTTTACTATTATCACAAACTTTGCTTACAGTGTTTTGCCATTAAAGTTGCACATAAATAGAAATATATAATCGGCGAGTGTACGGACAAATTTCGGCATTGAGATTCTATTTGCATAACGAGTCTACAGACGATATGGTAACGGCTACATAATGATACAGTAGCGATAGTAGGCAAATTTGTAGACATACAGATAAAACTAGCATTTTGAAATTTAAATCGACTTGAAAAACAGTCCTTAAGATTATAAAGTGATATGATGAGAAATGGTACCAATCAAAGTAATTACTAGTCCTTGAAACATGCGTGCTCAAATATCTCAAACCTTCTTTGACACACATTGCAAATGCAATCAATATAAGTGTTAGTTGTAGCCACTGTTTTTCATACTCATACTTATGTATTGGCCAAAATAGTAGAGGCCATTACAATGTGCCAAAATCATAAGACTAAAATTTGTCATATTTTTTATGCAGCTTGTAACATTTTGGCCCAAAACGTTAAATTGAAGAACAACATGGTATATGAAATGTGTGATAAGTGATTTTGCAACCTTGTTCATATTTGACAGACCTTCAGCAATATAATTTGAACTAATTAAAACCCCTCTATTTGATGCGCTATAAAAGTAGATCAAGTCATTGGAAAGCAAAAGTAATCAATAATTTTAATATATTTTTAAAAATTAAATATTCATAGCAATTAGAGTAGATTTTTCCTATGCAGTTTCTTTGTTTACTTTTCCCCAAGCAACAACTCAATTACAATAAAACTTGTATAGCCTCGAAATAAAAGCAATCAATTTTTATTCCAAAATGATATTGAGTCAACTTTTATTTCAAAAAAGCGAACTAATCAACAAGTAAAAAGCCAAATAAAATATAGGTTAATGAATACTTTTCATACACACTCACTAATGCATTTATTATCAACCGCCCTCCATAAAATATTAGATACATTACTACCCCTAACCTAAATTTTGTCCCATGTCCCAAATTACGCCCATGGCATTAATTAATGACACCCATTTCTTTTTAAAATATCACCGAGAGGAAGAGGTTACATAAAAAAAGAAAAATTATAAAATGTCATGTTCACAAAAGATAAAAATTACAGGGAAAAATTTTAATTATATAAAAAAATAAATATTAATTTTATTTTGTCACATAATAATTTCATTACTAGCACACCACAACCCTAAAAACTAAAATGATTTACAAACTCGTACAAACAAAAGTGCGATACGATCTTTTTATGGAAATTCGGTGAAAACGCGGCCTAAGGAACTATAAAAAAAAGTAATATTATAGCGTAGTTATTAACCTGTCCCATCCTAGATCCGTTTATTTAACCTAGTTCTAAAAGAGGGAAAAACTGAAAATCTAAATAAATCTGAAAAGTCGGCATATTTTTATTATTAAATGGTAAATTACTAACACATACTTATTCAGCGAACCGTAATCCGCAAATATTGAGGGCGAATATGGTTAAAGAAAAGAGACGAGCAAGAGAGAGAAACGTGCCATAGAAGAGAAGTTTATTGGGTAGAAGTAGAGAGAGACCAAGAGGGTTGGAGGCCAGTTAATATTGTAACGAGGGTGTGCGTAAGAAACGCTAAGCAGTTTGAACATGAAGCGATCTTAATCCACTAAAACTGGCTGTCGCCCACAAAGTTATTCGATAAGGCAATCAAAACAAAGATCCGGCCACTTCCGCTTTTATAACTCGTCATTTATTCAGGTTAGGTAGCTGTTGTTTCACTATCTTTTTCCAACAACAAGCAACACGAGCGAGTGTATAATAATTATATTTATTACGTACGCGCGTGTATAAAAAGAAAAACGTTTTGCATAAAATCTGAAATTTGCAACACCTGCAGCTCTCTTTCAGACGCGAAGGGATATTTAACATTGCGGAACGAGGTGCGAAAAGTTACCAATAAATTGTTGAAAAAAAGAAGGAAAAAAGAAAAACACAAAAGCAATTCAGAAATCAGTTTTCAAGTGGAATGTAAACGACCTTGTTATCTCTAATCGACAAATCGAATCGAGTTTCACATACACAAAGGATATGTATTTGCTTACGCAAGGAAAGTAACGCTTGAATATGTTATAATAATAAGATAGACACGGACAGACGTTCCTTTATAGTTTTCTCTATGAAAGAATTTAGTGAAAAACCGAAATAACATTTGAATAATATTCCTATACACTCCGTTATACTCCATTATTTATAAATCCGAACGATTCGAAAACAATTTTTCATAATCCGAAAGTGGTTTCATACAACCAGAGACCTATAAAGATGGAATTTCATAAAAACAGGTTTTTCCCGTAAAAAAAGTATCCTGCGAAATATCCTGCTTCTCGCTAGTTGAGCTAATATTACCGAGCAAATCTAATTATACAAATTGATAAACCTTGTTGTTCATTTTGTTATCAGTTTTATTAACATAGAAACCCAAGTGTTTATTGAAATTATTTCAAATACACCACACACAAAGGCAAAAACTACTAAAAACAGGCAATTGTAATTTCTTTTGAAATATTTAAATTTAGTTTAATTAAATTTGAAAACTTTTGTTATTATGTAAGTTTATTGAATCGAGGCGATTCCAATTTATTATTGAGATACGATATGATTTTTAATTTAAAGAATGCGATTGGTATTATAGAAGAGAGTTACAAGAAAGCTCAAAAGCCAATAAAGCTATTCGCGACGCGTCACAAAAAGCTCCGGCTAATCGCCCATCGAAAACAAGCAGAAAATAGAGAAGGGTTGCCCCATTTGACTCAGTCTCGAGGAGATGATAATTTAATATTATTTTTACCTTTCTTCTTTAAATAATATCCTTGATTCCGTTTGCAATCGATCAATCATCCAATTTCCTTATCTAATCGTAAATAAGAATCAACAAAGTTTTAATTGTTTGATAAACTAAAACACTTTTTCGTTTACACCTTTCAACAGATGTTCGCCTTTTAAATATTCTTTTTACACTTATTTCCAGATTGCTTCACTAATAACCAACTAAAAAACACTCCTGGTTAGTTTTAAAACAACTTTCTTTTCTTAATTTCTTTTTATATATTTATTCAAATGAAGTTATCATTCGAGAAAAGTTTTAATTTTATCCATTAACTTTTCGATTGCACAAAGTAGTAACTAACAGCACACATTTTCATGTCCAAAAAATAAAAACGGCAAACAAAAATGATTAAAAAAATATACTCCTTATCGGAACACCACCAAATTAGTGTGTCGGTCCGAATCACTTAACACTAGAAAGTGTTAGATACACTAACACAGAGAGCGCACTTACACATGCATAGGAAGATTGAAATTGCCTACTACCACTGCCAACGAGAACTTGCGTATAACTGCTTTTGCGCCGCTCTCTACACTCTACTCTGAGCTTTGAAGCTTCACGGACTCTAGTTTAGATAGCAGCCTTCGTGCAAATACGCGTTCAAGTCCCTCAAAAGTTTGTTGGTATCAATATTGGTTTCCGGTTGACGACGTGAGGCGGATGTCAGTTTTGAGTTTACCTCTAGTCCGCACGTGGACATTTCTTTGGATACGTTCTACCCGAAGTCGATCCTTTCGTCCGTTTCAACAGTATTAAATGAGAAACTCTACATTTGAGACAGATTTTTGTGGAGATTAGTACGTTTTGCGGAAAATTTATACGTAGCTACTACTGCTTACTCTTTGCACTTTGTAGCCTTTGTAAATAAGAGACAGCTTTCAGAAACAAATTTAATTATTTGTTCTTATTCGTATAATACTGTTATGTTAAATTATGGATTAATAAAATACATACCGGTTTACGACTTAATTATTATTTAACTTCCTCTCACTAATCTGATTCTCTTTAGTAATAACAAACTCACCAAATTGTACAATTCGAAAATTTATTCCCTCAAAAAGTACTAAAATAAAAACCTGTTTATTAATTCTTCTAATACCATAAAAGTAACAAAATACCAAAACAAAAGCCGCAGTTAATTTTTTTTAGCTTTAATTAAAATGACACTTTATTTTTTCCTACGGTATTTTTTAACTTCGTTTGGATTAAATAAAATTTTATTTTACTTTCTGCTTGCTCACTCCTTACTTAATACTCGTAAAGTTGAGAATTTCACTTTTAAAGAAGTTTTAAAGATTTGTTTTTAAAAGAAATTTCTACAAAAAAACAATTTTTTCTCTTTTCAAAGCAAATAAAAGTGTCAATTATCAAAAAAACTTCCAAACGCGTCTCCTTTTCATATTAAAAAAATTTTTGTTTTAATTAAAAGCGGTTTTCTAGACCTTTTTAAATTTCTAATTCTACCGAGAAATATTGTTTTGAATGTTTTTACAATGTGGATTTTTTTTTAATTTTAAAACAATAAATAAAGTGTTATTGAAGTTAATATTTTAATATTTTCAGGAAGCTCTAAATGACTAAAGCTTACTGATAGGGTTGCCATAGTCACTGTCACTTCTTGTGTTTCGTAGTCCCATATGCCATGCAAATTCTCCCGCATAAGTAAAATGGTGATGAAACGTTAGATAATTAGGGGTTGTTCATAAACTACGTTACGCATATTGGGAGGGGAAGTACTTAGCATGACAATGTATGACGGGCACGGGGGAGGGGTTATCAGATAATACGTGATGTATGCCACAAGTGCATTTATGCCAACAAGGTAAATACCGTAGATCAGGTTTTTTAAAACTAAAAATTTATGAAGGGGTGTAAATAAGTATAGTGAGAAATTACTGAAGTAATAATTAAGTATCAGTAGTAATATTGTTGAGAAATAACATTACCTTATTTTAAATTTTCATACAAATTATTCAAATATGATTTGTAGGAAAACTCTTTATAATGACCGTCATAAAATAATTTAAAAAAATAATTTTCCTCTTATGATCCCCATCTGGGGACACATTGTATATTTGCCATTCAAGCATTCGTTATAAAATCTTATTGGGGGTCCGGTACAGAAAACCGTATAACTCAAACCCCAAGCACAATGACTGAAATGGCGAATTTACATCTATCAAGAGCAATTTCTGTGAAAAAAATTCACGAAATTCACAAATTTTTATTTAATAATCAAATACCTTTATTTAAAGTTTCAGTCTTTGGAGATTATGTTAATCATTTTCCTATACTAAGATTTTGACATTTGCTGCCACCTTTGGTAGCGTCTAAGTTAGCTCAAAAGTAACTTTACAGCAAGAAGTTTCAAAAATTATTTGTCGCTCTTAAAATGAAAAAACTGCCACCGTGAGAGACAGTAAAATACCGGAATTTTGTATAGGAATACATTAACTGTTGTGATCATTTGTATGAAGCCAGAAGGGGCTGGAGCAAGAAATGTACATACATGGGATCTGAATTATAATAGTTATTTACGTGCCAAGCTTTGTAAATTAATCTTTACGGGTGAGCTGGAAAGTTTGTGGGTCGAGCGACGAAGGAGCGAGCCTCCATAATCCAGTGAGCCCAGTAAAGATTAATTGCAAAGCGTGTCGCCTACAAAGTTTTATTTCCACCTTCACCAGCATTTTTTTATAAATTGTATATTTTTTAGAAAAAGTTTTTGTAATCAAAGGCGGTAGCACAATTTATAGCTGGGCGTTGTCATGGTGTTGTATTTTGTTGATGAGCAGTGTAAAATTTTACACATCTCTTTTAGGAACCCGTAAAGTCTTACAGGGCTGTAGTTGTAACTACTCATTTACTTAGTTACCATAAATGCCTGTAAAGTGTCATTTACATAGAAAGTGGAAATCAATAAAATAAACTTGAATCAGCATTATCTTTCTCAAAATGGATTTTAAGGAATAGGATGTACATTGCAGTAAGTATTTGATAATGGAAATGAAATTAAACCCACTACTTTAACTATATATTAATGGAATCGACGTTAATGTTCAAGATTAATTGAATGACTAACTATGGTAATCTATATGTCTTCTGGTTGTAGAAGCTACATAAAGCAAAGTTTTAGTAAAAAATAAATTTCCTGCTTTCTCACAGGTACCATACTGTCAAACCAAAACAAACCTAATCTAACCTCTAAGTAAACGTAACCCTGTCTCTAACTTATATTAACGTAACGTAACCTCAAACATAATCTAACCTGTAATAAAATCTTTAACCATACCTCCAATGTAATCTCACCAAATCTTTAATCTATAACTCAATCTACTCTAAACAAATCTTTAATGTAACCTAACCTTATCTTTAATCTCACCTAACCTCTAATGTAACGACTAATCTAAACTAACTTCTAACCTAACTTAACCTAGCTAAACCTAATCTAAGCTCTCACCTGAACTCTAACCTAACCAAAACCAAACCTAAAGGTTTACTGTCGGTTTTAATGTTCAAGAATAGTCAAATGAATGGTGCTCTATTATGTATCCGGCCAAGAATATTAAACTCTTGTGAAAAGCTACAAGCAAAGTTTGGTGAAAAATAAATTCCTTGCTTTCTCCTTACCTTACCTATATCGTCGCATACTCTAACCTAACCTAACTTCTAACCTGTTATTTATTTAACTTAGCTTACAACTTAGTTAACAACCCAATTTAACTAAATCCATCCTTTCATCGAAACTATAACCTTACTTATGCAAACCAAATCTCTAACCCAACCAAACAAACCAAAAAAGCTTCTTACTTAACCTAACCTAATCAAAGATATAACGTAAGCCAGCCTAACTTCAAACGTAATACTTGATATAACTTTTAATGTAACATCTATTTTGACCTATCCTCTAACTTCACCTAACCTATAACCTAATCTATATACTAACCTAGCCTTGATAGTGCATTGTCTAGCGTGCTGGACTTTCACCCAACCGGCCCAGATTCGACTCCTGGTACCGACAGATCTGTCTTCTGCAGTTTTTTCCTTAGCTATGTCAAAAATGTGGGATTTACGCTGTTCCATCTGTAAGTTGGCTGCATCCGCAAGTTGGGCTTGCGTAATGATAATAATTGCTCCCTCCCTCCTGCACAAGATTCATAGCTTCTGGGGCCTGGTTCACAGGTGATGAATTGCAGCAATTATTATTATTAGAACTTAACCTGTTACCTAAACTACAACCTAGCCTATAATATAACATATAATCTAATCTAGTATAACCTAACTTACAACTAGATCCATCGTTACATATTTGTGCTAACGGGACTATGACCCAGGCCCATTTAGCTTAGAGGGAGCTTAATACGTTAATAAGTGCTCTTTAAGAGCACTCAAACATAGAAACTCAACAAATTATTGTAAAATGTAATTAAATTAAATTTACGAATAATCGTGTACGGATACAAGCGGAAATATATTTATATATAAATTATATCGAGTGTCCCAAAACATATTTCAAACTATATGTCCTAGGACCGTTTGACACCATGCAAGATTTTATATAAAATCTTGTACAAGCTTTGTGTAATGTGTAATAAAAACTATAATATGATTTTTATAAGATTTGATGAAATTTAGAAACAGTCTAAATATTTGTAACACAATAGTTAGGAATGACAACAAATCTGCCCACAAAATAAAAAATCAACTAAAAACTTGATTTTACATACGCGATCTCTCTTAACCATAAATAGTGAAAATATCAAATTGTTGGTGCTTGGTTGTGATGTTTTTGAGGTTATGTCTGCCGTAATTTACGCGTTTTTATTGTTCTAATGGAAAGCGGAAATTATGAAGGTTAGGTTAGAATGATTTGTTTATGCAAAAGCTTTGGGTAAAATAATTTGAACTAACTGATTATGCGCACGTTTAATACAAAAATTTATTGGGGCATTAGCAGACACAGTAAATATTTGATATTAATTATAATACAAGAATTAAGTAAAGATATGTATTCATTTCTGTTAATAAAAAAAAATTTTTGTACTTTGCGTTCACAATGGGCTCATTGTGACACCGAAAACGATTTCATAATAGAGGCTATTATAACATCGTTTTTGGACACTATTTGTTTTTTAAGATTGGTAACATTTGTTTTATATTACATATAAACACATTTAATCTTGACACATTCTAACCTCACAAAACGCGAAAAGTCATTTTATAGTGTTACCACATGTTAAACGCAAAAATCACTAGATTGTAATGCAATGCTTTTAATAGCTTGAATTTACAATTTCTATAAAATTAATGGCGCAAAGTACAAAAAATAGTATATTATACTTTAATATTGTCAGGTATATTTTAATAAAACTGTGAAACTTTTAATAATCTTTATTTATTTCATGATTATGGAGTTCCACAAAATAAGGCTAGAAACAATAAACAATATTATACTTGTTTTATAAGACGTATTGTAGCACTCGTTCCTTTGGAACACTCCTCGCTTCTCTCGTCGTGTCCCAAACAACTCGTGCTACAATAGACCGTCTTATACAACTCGTATAATAATATACTATTGTTTTTGATAACAAATGTTATATAGTTGTCAAACGAAATTACTTACTATGTCATAGTTTTAATGGCAATGCAATAAACGATCTAAAAATAATGAATTAAATGAAACATATTTGAAGCAATTTTATTATTTTATTAATAAAACGTGACCAGACGTATCATTTCGTAATCTGACTGCATTTTTTCTTTATGCAATCTTACAGCGAAACTAATCGCGACCGGAAGTTCCTGCTTTGAGAAAAATTTATCGACGATTTCGCAAGGATCGCAGGAACACTTCGAAATTTTGACATACGATATAAAGAACACGTATGTTGTTACAGAAATAAACATCCTAAAAAATCTAATTATGCCAAACACCTTTTAGAACAAAATCACACAATGGCTTCTACATTTTTGTAATAACAAACGCAAATTAGATATTTTAGAAGCTTTTGAACTAAGAGAAATAGTTCATTATAAATTTTAGAACTTAACACGTGCATAGTACCTAGAATACATTACAGTATTTTAGATTAGTAAGGCCTAACGTCATTAATAAAGTTTAATACCAAAATTACAGGAGTCGCAGTTCTTTTCGTAATGTTTCCTACTTGATAATTAACAACAACAGTAACCACAAGAATAAATAAGATTTATCTTTCCGAACAACACTTCTATTAAACCACCATGAAGCTCCTTAGCAAATCGCCAGCCACCACCCGGAAGAGTCAGTAACTACAAAATAAATGCAACGGTATCATATGATTCGCAGATGCCACGTTTTAGTTTCTCCATCCAACTTATTCCTCATCAAGTTATTCGGAATATTATTATGTTAATTCCGACATTGCCAGTCAAAACTACTTTCGAGATAAATTGTCTACGTCATAATTATGAGCAATAAAACTGTTCAAGTAATTATTTTTATATCTCTGCATCAATGTTGGTTTCTTCGCATAAATGACGATTTAGATAGAACCTTCATTGATATAGTAGTATAGTATAGTATAGTAGTATAGTCCAGTATTCAAGTAATATTGGACACACCAACATTGTAAAAACACATCTAGGGCCAACATTGATAAACCCAAACATCGGCTGAAACTAGTTAATCAATGTTGGGATAATTTTGGTTTACAACATTCCCAAAACAATATTGCGTCAATATTGGTAGGATATTGTAATAACAATAAAACTGGATCAATATGAGGCCAATATGAAAACAATGTTTAACCAGTACCATGTGCTACTTGGGTTAGGCCTCGTCTTGACCTATGCGTCATCTTGTTGTTGGTATTATTATAATTACTGTTCATTCTTCAAAGGTAATCGACAATATAAAGCATTCTTCAAAATTTTTGGAATTCTTGGAAAAGGATTGACTGCCGACAGAAAAAGCTTATCTGACTGCCAAGTTCTGTAAAAATTACGAATCGAATTCTTCAGAACATTAAGAATCTATTTGAAAACAATGACTTCATTTCAATCGTGCAGTCAAAAAATATGACGCTTTTTTTAAATAAAACTTAAAAGTATATTTTGAGACTGAACTCAGGAATTAGTTAACCGATTAGGATTAGAGTTGTACATTTTCAATCTTGAAATCAACATCTCGTATCGTCTTGGATTTCGACATGAGAGTCGATACGAGATAAGGTCGCAAATTGATATCGTTTTGATAAACCATAGTTGAAAATCCGTGATGATACAAAAGTCATTAGTCGAGATTTTCGGATTCTTGACTTTTTTGTGGCTCTTTTGATACATTTTCACTTAACTCCCCAGCTACTTCGTGGAAAACTTTGAAAACGTATCTTACGTCAAAGCGACTTAAACATGTCTAGAATCTCGGAGAACACGGTTTGAGTAAAAAATAACTCAAAAAATATTGAGAGGTCGTCTTCAAACTGGTGGCCATGTTGAAACCAACCAAACTGGCGTGATAGATTATTAAACTAAGTCTGAAGATATTTTCAGTTGTAGCGTTTTAAAGTAGTATGTATATTCTTCTTACTACAATTTTTAAAATGTTTGCTATGAGTATGGCCAATACCGTGATGGGTACTAAAATCAATTATTTTATATTTGCACTACTGTAAGTACCAAATATCAAGATTATATGCTCACCTCCCCTCTGTCAAAAATGCAAACACTTATTGATTAGTCTATTGTCTGGCAGATATTTGAAACTACAAACCTTCACTCTGACGCTTATCACTACATTGTATGGCAATATATCAACACGCTACAGCCACATCACTTACCTCATCTCGTTTATACCTCACTTTTCAGTTCACTATTCTGAATGTTTGTTTGCTGCAGTATCTGCTGGCTGTTACAATAAAAATGTCAATATCCGTTACAGGTTTGGAATAAGGTGGACCTCGATAATTTTGGGGATTCAAACAACTTAGTCGTCGTTTTACAACATGCGTTACATACTTATTACTAAGTTGCTGGACAACTTCATTAACCACTCCCCTAATCACAATAAGTGTCTTTTTTTACTTTCAGGTATCATCTTTATCTTTTCTTCATTTTCGTAGTATCTCTAGACCGTTTCTAAAAATATGTTTATCAAATTATCAAAGAATACCAAAACAACTAATTCATTATCATTTCTTGGAATGCATTGTATTTGGCAGACTCGGCAACTTCTGAAATGATAAATTTTATGTTTGCACGGAGAACACAAATACAAATATTGTGTAGCATTTCTAACGTAGGTAAGATGTGCCTTGGACTAAAGAATTTAGCTTGTTTTCGGGTGGACTTTTAAGCTAAGATAATAATTGCTTGAATTTCATAGATAGGCATTTGCACTGTACTTTTTTGAACATTTACTTTTTAGAATATAATTTGTAATTCTAGCTGAGATTTCACCTATCTTTAGTCTGTTATTTTACTACTATCGATGTATGTATCTGCCACTAGTCCAGCACTGTTTTACTATGGAGTATAAGATTTTCAAACAACGTTACCAATGTATTTACTTTTACTGCTCCTGCTACTTGAGACAAAAGAAAGACAAAATTTTATATTTTTCCTGTAGTCCAAAGCTAAATTCTTCATGATAAATCCCGAGGGAATCTCTAAACAGAACATCTTTAAATACAATTCAAGCAATGACAATTGTAAATCCTTTAGTTAGAGAATAAAACTTTATTATGGGAAAGGTTTACGTTAATCTCTAGACTCACTGAGTCTAGGAAGTTTTCACTGTCTATTCACTTCACTAGGCTATGAATTCTGGAACGAGAAGCCATCCATCAGTGGTTCGATACTATCCAATCAGATTAGTGATCTTTCGGAGATATATCCAACATTTTTTGATCTAATGTCTTTAATTCAAAGCTTTTAAGAGTACATTATATCTAACTTATAAAATGCTATTTTAGTTGCACAAAAATAGCATGTTCTTGCGAAAACTAGTCCAAAAATTATATTTGTATTAGATTGTATGTAAAATCACGTTTTAGGATTAGAAAATTTGGACGTAAAATTGATTTTTTCATCAAAAGAGTGGATTTCATTTGTTTTTTGATTCATGGAAAGAATTTCTCGGTACTTGTTTAAGAGGCTGTTTAAAGTTTACAGGTATTATATTATCAAACATTAAATTAAAAAGTAATTACATTAATTAAAACTGTGTTTTAATAATTAGCTTCTCATCATTTTATTTATGTTTGTTGAGCATTATATCCTCATCCTGTCATGTGATTGCCGGTAAAGTAGGTAACGATACATGTAAATTGATAGATGACATAAAAACACCCAACTTCATGCCGTATGATTAAATTAGATAGAAATCTTATTATAAGGTTTTTTATAAATCCTTTAAATATTACCTATATGAAATATTATACTATTTATATAGAATTTTTGAAAGTAAATTTAAAGCAAAATACTTACTAAAAGACACATCGAAAGAGAAATTAGGAGAGTTTGATAATATGAAATAAATAAAGATTAATAATAAACAAGTTTTATAATATATTCATTTGTTTTTTATCTGTGATAAATACACGCTTGTCAAAGGTTACTAAACGAAAGAAAAGGCATGAAACGGAAGAATAACTTGCCGAATATCTTTTAACATAACTACTAAATTATTCTTTAAAACTGATTACAATTGAATAAAAAATAATGTATGACACACAGACGAAACCATTTTCTTTCGGAGTCGTGCGTCACGCATTCGTCCGAAAATTGTAGTTTCGTCCTTGCATCATAAGTAACCACTTCGAGAATTTCGCGTTTGAAATATCAAATCTGATAGAATACATTAGATGTATCGAATCTGAACAAATAGGTGATTTATTGTATTTATTAACGATAAATTTCTGCACTTCTTATTATAGAGGAGTTTAAAAAAAGTTTAATTTATGTTTTTTCATATCACTAATAGTAAATGCAGTTTTATCTGTTTTGTGTGCTTTAACTTTTCACTGAAATCTGATCTTTAACTCTGTACAAAGGTGTATTGAGTTAAAATTTGTATGCAGAAAATTAATTAGCATTTTTAACATATAAATATAAAAAGGTTAGGTTATGTCTTCTCTTCTCTTTCAAGGCTAGTAATATTTTTATGTTTACGTTTATAAAGTTACAATAGATATATTTATATATTTTTGAAGCTAAGAAGCCACTTAACTCTTTTTAATAAGATATTTTATTATAAACACTTTAAAAAAGTCAACGCCAATACTATAGCACAAAATTACAGTTTTCCGTATAATATAAACCAAAATGTTAATGTTCATGTTAACTACCTGTTGAACATAAAAATACACTATAGATACTAAAACTTGATTACCCATTGTATTATGATAAAAATAGACAAAAATGCAAATGGTTTGAATATCGGTTTACTATTATACCAATGAATACTAAATAATCATGATAAAGATTAATGAGTTTAAATACACCTTAATACGTACAACTAGTTATTTTTGTTTCTATTTTTAAATTATTTCTAAAAATTTATTGCAATAATGTTGAGTAATAAATTTGTATTAATTCGTTCTAGGTAAAAATTTCCCATGGTAGATACTGAAATAATTTATAGTATCTAATAATAAAGTACAAAGTACAACAATCATTTAATCAATGGATGAATGAATTATATTATTAATATAGAAATTAATAACCACAGCTTGGATGTTTATAAAAGAATGAATGCAAAATTGCATGGGAGAGAAGAATTATAAAAAAGAAAATCAACTAATGTTAATGATCTGTGTAAAAGGTAAATAATATTATAATATTAAAATAATAAAATTGTTTAAATAAAATAAATTTGGTGTTTGAGAAATTAAGTCTGTTTAAAAAAAACTTGATTGTGATAAAGTTGAACAAACAGAAAAGAATAAAAGAATTTAAGAAATTTACCAAATGGAGCAGAATCACCAACCTAATTACCTAATTATACTTACTACACAAGCAAAATAAGTATTTTTTTAAACAAGTTAATAAACTTTCTACTAAATTAACCCTTGTACTTACCAAATTATTTTAATTGTTGCAAAACTAGACGAAAAAATTACTTTTATTTCTCGCTCAATTTTCACATTAGAAAAATATATGACAAAGCAACTTGTTCATACAACTGAAATAATCTTTCATTGTTTCTTATCTAACAACTAATTATTTTGTTGATATTTAAAATTGAATGCAAGTAGCAAATCTACGTTGGATATATATGTTTTAGACTTGATGTCACCATAGTTTTATTAAATTACTTTATTGACAAAAATATTTTTATTTAAAGAAAATAAAACAAACCAGGCTTTTTTATTTTCTTTGTATTTCGAAATTTTTAAACAAAAATATTGTTAATTGCTGCTTATCAGTAGTTAAGATTTTTTATTTATCAGTTAGTTACCTGCTGACGTAATCTTAATAAACTCTAATAATAATTTTTCTTTTAGACCTTAGACAAACCTCATTCCTGTATTTCTGTAATAATAATAATAATAATAATAATGAGAAAAACTTTTATAAAAAAAGCAAGTTTATTTAATTATCATTTTATTTAAGAGTGAGAATGAATAAACGATGAAGAAATCGAGGACATTGTGGTTTTATTTGTTTAATAGCAATCATGAAGAGATAATTAAATTGCTAATTTGTATTAATAACAAGTAGATAGTACTGCTATGATAATTATAAACAAAGTATAATTTAATTAATTTAAAAGCATAAATTTTCTAATCATTTAGAATTTTATTGCCCTACTGGATGCTGGATGGTTATTGTTAAATGTTTTTCATAAACCACTGCCCTCTGTTACCCTCTTGCACTTAAAGAACTTTTCAATACATCTCCGCTTTGTAATTTGCATTTTAAGGCAAGACAGAGGGTGAAACCCCTACAGTAATAATAGTCTTCTACCTTGCCTTTTGCACATTCCATTTTCTAGTTCTCTTTTATACTCCATTAATAAATTCCCAAGCTTTTTTTTTATTTTGATGTGATTAATTTTGATTAATGTTGTGTGTTTTTATAGTAGATAGTCTAGTTTTAGTATAATAATAATTATTTAAATATTTTAATTTCTTATAATCAGATTTATCACTAGGTATTTAATCTGCGATTTTCAACTTAATGTCAGAAATTATAATGTTAGTAATATCAGAGAACTATCACATATAAGTTGTGTGTGGGAATAAGTATTGCTTGAAGCTAGCCATATATATATAAATAACAGAATTACAAGAAAAAACCACTAGATGCTAACGACACCAGTCAATCTTCATACAAATATGGTTACCAGCTATCAACTTAACAAGAAAGGTAATAGAGAAGGAGAAAGTACAAATGCGTAAATAAAGATTCTAAAATAAAAATTAACCAGAACATAAAAATGTATTTGAGTCAATAAATTCATTCTGAATTTGGAACTCCTCTGTCATCAGTTAGATCTCTATACAAAATAATAGTAATAGTCATTTTCCTACAATTAAAGAGCTTATCTAACACTTCACATCATGGTTAATTTCTTTAGTGATAATCATATTCTTGTAAGGGAAAGACGCATTTATAATATAAGCTTTGATCTGTAGAACTAATGTTTTATTTACATGGTGTACAAAGAGAAATCTGTAAGAATGTGAACGCGATGTGCGTTGTCGTAGAGTAACATGATACATGGGTACCTTTGAATTGATGCATGAAGGAAGTATAATACTAGCACGGCTAGAATCCCTTGAGAATTGCAGAATATTGTATTTATACTCTTTTCGTATTGTACTTTGCACCATGGGGAGTAGTAAACCCAAATCATCATTCCCAGCTAGTAAAGGCACGTGCAAATGTCGTCTGGTCAAAAACTGGTCATTGAGTGACGTAAATGCCGTCGTCGTATGACGTAAATATGACGTGGTAATGACTTCCTAATGTCTCAGACCAATGACGTCATAGGTAGACGTTAATTTTATGTCTTATAAACACGTTAATTTGACCTCTTTTTCAAATTATATTTAGTACCCCCTTTGCACCAGATTGTTAGGGATACCTATGAAGCTACTGGTACTTTTGCAGGTTATATATTGAAAGGTTACAAAAATCATCTAAGATGAGGCAAAATCAATATTTGCCCGAAAATAATATAGATAAATGTAGCGTATAGATTGTATTAGATAAATAGCGCTATCGTATTGAAGATCATGAATTGGTAAATAATGTTGAAAAATGCACTAAAAATAATAATATTTGTACGAAAATAATATAGATAAATGTTTGTCTTTACTGCAATAACACTCTTTAAACACAAGGAGCCTTTGCAATACCCTTACTAAAACATATACCATTATGAAAAATATAACACAAACTGAAATAATTATCTTTGAAATAATGCTAATATTACTTACGATACAAAACGCCATATCGTAAATTTAGTTTTTGACTTTGGAAAGCAGTAAAATAATAATTTATAAATAAATCGGTATAAATATACCTAAAAAGGACGACAATATGATGTGATATGTATCACGTCATTTACTGAACGTCATTATCTCGTTGACTTTTGGTCCACTGACCTATTAAGACGAGTTATCACCAGATGTTGACGTCATTATTACGTACCTTTGCTACCTGGGTTACGTTAAATGTTTTTTTGAAAAAAAAAATCATGATGGAGTATCGGAGGTTCATTCCCCATCCTGTCGCACAAAAATAAAGCCATAAACATCTCGGATTGAAAATCTGGCTAGCTACCTCAACCTAGTAAAACATTATCTTATATGTCGATGATAAAATGATACCTGATCCATTGCTTAAAGGCGAAGCTCGAAGCTTTTGGACCTTACGTATGTACATACCAGCAGTCTGAGTAATGGAGTTCTAAAAATTATCATGATAACGCCAAGTGGAAAATTAGATATTGATACCTTCAAATCATAGTCGGCAGTACGGCAGAGTTGTTATAGTGGATTTATATGGCTTAAGATAGTTAAGGCGAGTTCGCGCCGGTCAATAGTTGGATGGGTAAACCACGAGCGCACTGTACTTGCCTATATGGCTCCGCTGCCTCGTCTCTCACACACATATCCACTCTGCGGCTCGGTGTGTCCGGCACTTCAACACCGAAAGGTATAAGAAGTTAAAGATTATGTTATTATTACCTTCAAATCATACATGATCTTTACTTTATTCTAAGCTGTAATCGGCACAGACGCTTTCGGTTATGTATTCGATGGTTTGTATGGCACTATATGCAACAGAGGGAAAATCTAAAAAGTTTTAGAAAAACTTAGTTCACCTTTAGTTTACCTGTTTAGGTTATTCTGAAAATCTACTGCAGAAAACTTACTATAAATCCAAAGATTTATCCACTTATTTATTGATCTATGTCTAATTTTCCATTTGTCGCTTTGATGCTAATGGACGCAATTCTATTCTCTATGTAAATACCTTACAATAAGTTGTACATATGTTTAAAAACTTAAAAACTAAAAGTCTCTGTTTTGCTTTAAAACACACTTTTAACTATCATTAAAATTGCTGTTACAGTTATCCTTTTTGTTCAAATTATGACTAGTGACGTATGTGATTTGCCGTTGAAATGTTGTGTAACTTACAAGTAAAAGCTCCATTAAAGCTCCACATAATCTCGTAATACATGTTCTATTACATGACATTTTCGCATAATGGATTCTTAGAAAGGTCATAAATCACAGCCAAATTTTAACAAAGAGATTTCAACCATTAAACATCCAGCACATGTAAATCATTATAATCCAAACATGATTGATACTTTAGTTAAACAAAAAGATTATAGGTTAGCTATCAAGAGAATATATCCCATTAACAATCAAACAAAAGACACAAATTACATATCTATACCATATATTGGAAAAATATCAGAAAAAAGTTGCACATATGCTACGAAAAAGCAACAATTACAAAATAGCCGTTAAAACCAACATGAATACTTTTTTATTCTTATTTAATGCTAAAGACAGAACACACAATATCATGTAATCGAGCATTTACCTTTTGAATTGTTCTTTTTGCAGTTCGGTATATATTGGACAAACACTTCGAAATTCTGACATAGAATATAAACAGCAAGTGTGTTGTTACAGAAATAAACATCCCGAAAAGTCTAATTACGCTAAACGCCTTTTAGAGCAGAATCATGCAATGACTTTTTGTAATAACAAACGCAAATTAGACATTTTGGAAGCTTTTGAGATATACAAAAACAAACTCAGTGTACCTTTAATAAATGAACAGATTGAGCTCAGTAATTCTCCGTTAATTGAAGCGTTAGATATTTCATTAGTTTTATCTTTTTATCTAGTTATTTATTTTTTGTATTTACATTAGCGATGCGTTTGATTATATTCATATTACTTTTTATAATGACAGCTTAGCTGTCGAAACAATTGTCAGGTTATAATTTAATAAATATTGTTAAACTTTTTATTAATCTTTGTTTATTTGTTAATTATGAGTCTCTTGTTTATTAACTTATTGTTTACATATCTTTTATGTACTCACGAAGAAAATTCTATTGAAAAATTGCCATAAAAATGTAATAACTGAAGGACAATTCGAAATTATGAAAAATATTCTACTTAACATTGAAGATTTAATACAAAATACATACATATCCAAAAATATAAAATACTTCATGGTAAATATTACCATACACATAATAATTTATCTGTTATTATATGTAAAAAATCATACATTACTGGTAATTACCTACATAATGGTAACGATAAAGTATTAGAAGTTTTCTTCAAATTCTGTGGTAAAAATACCACAAAATTTTCTTCGTGCTGTACTAAATGAAATTTAGCACTAAACTGCATTATTTTAGATTTATACAAACATTAGCCCCTAAAGGACGAGAATATATCAAGATTATGTTAGTTTTTTTATATTAGGCATTTTACGTAATTACGATTAAAATCAAATAATTTTATATTCTTTATTGATAAATATACTACATAACTAATATAAGAATGTAGGGAAGTCAGTTACAGCGGTAATTGCTAATAAGAGTAGACGTTTAACCTGTCTATCGTTGGGATCGAACATTCGACCACGGCTATAATATTGCGGCCGAAATACCGGGGCCAAAATACCGCGAGCTACAATACCGTGAGTGTTAGATCTTGTGTAACAATATAAAAGCATCTATTTGGACGTCTTCTTTCATATTTATAAATGTTTCTGAAGCCTGTCTCAAGTGTTTTCAACAACTTGGAAAGTTTTGTTATTTATTTATGTAATATTTGTGAAATAATATATGTGCTATGAAATATGAATAAGCACATCAATAAAAATCACAAGTTTTTGAAAACATCTGTGTCATTCTCCAAATATTTGCAAATATACACTATAAGAAATGTCGTAGGAATAAATGATTTTATATTAAATATGTTGCACAAGATTTAGCACTCGTAGTATTTTGCCCGATGGTTTTTGGGCAGCAATATTATGACCGCTGTATTCCGGTCGTGGTCACATGTCCTAGGCCGTGTCTATCGTCTATTGCCAAAACGGATAGAAGGTCAAGTTTGAGTTTCAAGTTGGTCTCCAGGGACGATTACATAGAGAATACATGCCACTGTTTCACTAGATACGCAGTAAATAATATGAGTACTGGGTAAAGATTTCAGCGTTATTTTTTACTCTTATAGTAGAATACTATTAGATTTTATATTCAATCTATACAGAATTAACCAATAATATAGAGAAGTAATAGATTTCATTAGTGAAGAATAATCTTTGTTATAATAATAGAGTAAAAAAGAATGTTTTTTACTCTAAATAACGCTGAAATCTTTACCCAGTACTCATATTATTTACTGTGTATCTAGTGAAACAGTGAGTCTAGTGAAAACCTTTTTATACTTTTATAGTAGAATACTATTAGATTTTATATTCAATCTATACAGAATTAACTAATAATATAGAGAAGTAATAGATTTCATTAGTGAAGACAATCTTTGTTATAATAACAAAGTATAAAAAGGCTCAATCTAATTTTAATTTTTTTAACACTAACAAATAAATGGCAAAGAGCAGCAGCTGTATTCGACTTCGTTCATTTTCATAATAACAAATAAAGTGCATAAAATCCATATTCAGTGTTTTATTTATTTACAAACAATTAACAAAGATATTGTAAAGTTAGGTAAGTAAAATCAATAATTATAATTATAAAAAAATGCGAAGTAAAGGTTCCGGGGTGTCCTTTAACAAAAATAGAAGTGTCCGAACTATTATACTTTAATTATGTATACTTTTAATTATTTAAGTTTGCATGGTAATAAATTAATAAATAAATCAATTATTTTGTTATTGATTACCAATCCCAGAATAAAAAAACTAACTTAATTTAAGTACTTCCTAAAATTTCAATCTAAATAGAAAACAAATTATACAAAAGTTTTATAAATACCACTTTGGGTAGGTAATATTTTCCCACGTGGAGTAAAAGATTCAAAAGTCAAGAGTAAAACCTTACTCCGAAACGATTAGAACTGTGACTGTTTTAGTGTGAAAAAGTATTATGGTGTAATTTTACACTAACATTGTATTGAAATCAACTCTATGGTCTACACCAAGGTATAGATTAGATATTTTACCTATTAGTCCTATATACCCTTGAGCTTTACACTAAATTTCTTACTGCGTAGTCATAATGTCTCAGTGAAAAAGCGCGAAGGACTTGGCAATGAAGGCTATATATAGACTTTTCTGTATACCAGTGTGTGAGCTGGAATGAGCAAAGGAACCTAAGGTAGGAAAAATAATTTTCAGGTGCCAATCTCATTCGAAAAAGCACACTTCTTATAGAAGGAAAATGCAAAAGCCCGAAAATTTAATATAGGAGCAGAGCACAATCAGAACTTCTAACAAGAAATGAAAAGTGGCCTGTTAAAAGTCATCTTATGAGATAATTAATCTAAAACGAAAGCATACCACATTATTACGGTTTAACATATTTAATATACCTATTATGATAAGTAGTAATAGTATCTAACATAGAACAACTATATAGACATTTATATACTATTTAAATTCAAAATTGTAATGTAGTAACAACCCTGCATGTCACAAGTGATTTTTATTACAATTTTCCAGATAAGATGGCAGCAATAGATTACAAACACAAAATATTATGACATGATCGACTTGCAACTAACCTATTGCTATATATCCGCACAACAATTTATTAACTTTTGAGACACCAGGAATTATGTAAATATTTCCTATATTACTAATTTTTCGTAAAATTGTATGGGAAAAACCTTCATAATTGTACTTTTCTACGTTGAAGATATTATACTGTAACGTCAGTGGAATTTTCTTACAGTTTTCATCAAAGGCAATTAAAGATGTAAGTACTTAGAAAAATGTAATGAAAGGGATTTTACTTTAAAATAATATAAATGCGTTTGTATCCGGTAATTAACATTTTAAATTCAAAACATTGATCTCAAATAAGTTTTATAGAAAATGTACACTGTAAACATTAATGACGCAGTTTTATGACGCGTGTTGTTTGCAATTGTAATGTGCTTTTACATAATTTTTTACGATAATAAAATTCCGGGAAGATTTGGTTAGGTACCTTTGTTTTATTAATAATAATGAAGTTAATCTTATCTACTCATTTTTATTCATTTATACGGAAAGAAACGGCAAGAATATTATTTTTTAATCATATATTCCAAGAACTTTAATAGTTCATCTCATTATATGCACTAACTAAATATTTACGTTTGATACAAATAGTATTGCTTTCTGATTAATAGTTACATAAACGTAATTAAACATATTGATATCACGACTGTGCTTTTCTTTATGTTCCTATGCCTACATGTTAATTAGTATGTATCAATTATCTGACTAATAAAACTGTCGTGCTAGGATTATAATGTTTTTAAGTGTTTGAAATGCTTATAATCGGACATGAAAGATAGAAGATAAAAGCTGATTAAGAATTCAGTATTTCAGTAGTATTCAAAGTATTCTATACTGTTTTTACTCAATCATATATTGTGTTCATGTAGCATAGCTCTACGACAAAGCTCATCAATTGCTGAGAAGATTATATCCACAAGAAGAGTCCAGGTAGATCGCGTATTATGGATTCTTTGGAACATTTTGTTTTGTGGAACACTGCAACGGACGGGCATTGCGTGTGAAATACTGACTCATAACCAGGCAAGGAGATGTTTACAAGACTTTATGGAAAACGTCCTATCAAGCAGCCACAAGCAAAAATTCAATCTCAGACAAGGGATCACAACCACTATACTTCATATCGTTCAGTCATTTCGAGTCAAATCTTTTCTTTTTAGCCTCCGAGCCCGCTTAATACTACCAAACTATGACCATTTTGGGAAACGTGGCCCTTCGCCCATCGTGTATGTAAGCTTTGTATGTAACCTGCTGAGCCGCTCCAGCATTTAAAGAGATTCGAGATCGATACTGTCTGTGACTTTGTGTACTTTGAAAAGGTAATTTATAATCACGAGCATTAAGCACCAAGCACTTTCCAAAACTAAATGAATTGAAAACAGTAGCATATCCAAAAAGGGGGATTGTGTGGCTGACGTTCCTTCATAGTCCAAAATATTGGTTTATAAAAAATGAGAATTTTCATATATTGGAAATTCGAATCACTGCAAGTAAACTTTCTAAAGGTCTAATTAAAAATGAGAGATTTTATGATACGAAAATGTGATTGTTATAATCAATATTAACAGTATAAAGTCTAAAATTATGGAAGGAACAATGAGTTTTGTTCAATTACTGGTTGGTACTACTAATTTATGTTATTTTCGTCTATTGTTATTCATACACAGGGTGGCCTAATAATGCGTCAAAGTCCAATAACTCTCTTATTACAGTAGATACAAAATATCGGGCACTTTGAAATACACATTTTAAAAATATTTTTAATTATGCAGGGTGTTCAGCTTTTCCAGGCCGAACCAACCATGTTTTTTTATAGAGAATAAAATAATTTTATTATATTTTTGAATTGTTATCGGTGAGCTAATTTCAATGATCTTCACATTTAGTATCTAAAGTGATTAGCGTGGCAGTTACAGAGATTTGAAAATGAATAAAATGAGATTTTCATAGGCTGTATTGCCAAGACGGTTGATAACTGAACAAATAATGACTTGCTTGCACCTACATTGACTTTTCAAGTACTTTTCGTTGACAAGAAATAATTATGATTTTCGATTGATAGTAGATGTTTCGAACCAAGTGCAAAACTCGTTTGCGGTCAATCAAATCAGAAACTCTGATCATATCACTCATAAGTTATCAAATATTAACTGGCTTAAGATGGAAAACAGAAGAAGAAGAATTTTACAAATCGGTTGTTTCTATCAATGTTACCCGCTAAATAGTTCATTTAATTGTAAGGTAGCCTATGCTTATTGTTGATACTAAATAAATTATTTAGTTCTATTTATTGTACTAATGATAACATATCTAACTATATACTATATACTAAACACATATAAATATGTGGTTGTTCATCATCTGTAAGGAGCATAGAAATCGATTTATTTATTTATTTTTGGGCGAGAAATTGGCATTGACTACCAGAATTTAGCCGAATTTTGGGGAATTCCAGTAGAGATCTTTATCGTGCCAAACAACGCATTTATAAAGAACCTACAGTTTTGCTATGCTTTAATTTTCTTCGCTATGAAAAATTACCAGCTCGGCCTGGGGTCAAACCTCCGACCTCCGGATTATGAAGCAAACATACAAGCCACTAATCCACCAAAGCATATTTATTTATTTATTATTTACTTAGACTTTTCTAGACCTGTCGGTAGGTGAATGACAATTTTCAGCAACTTTACTTAGTTTTAACCAGATAATCTGGTAGTGCTGACCAACCATCTGCAACCTCTAAGCGTTTTTCGTATAAGTTGAAATACCGTGACTTCTTTAAGGAATTGCTTCACAACAATTGCTAAAATCACATCGTCATCCATCGCTACAGTATAAAATAAACTGACCAATATAAAATAGTCAGAACACAACATTTTACATGATTGCGACCTGATTTGGCGGCGATCGTGTAGCAACTCTTGGAAATCTTGGTACTGCGAGTAGGAGTAGGAGGAAAGACTCCAACAAGCTCTCGAGGAAACGGAACGCTAATATCAGGGTAGATGAAACGTCGACGTGATTGCGGACTACCGTTGGATGCATAGAGAATAATCACCAACTGGCTTCAAAAGAAAAGATGTAAAAGAAGCTTTGAGAAAAAAGGAAATGACTTGTAAATTCCAAACAACTACTTTTTTTTTTTATTATTGATATAGCGGCATCAACAACTAAGGTTATTAGCCGCATTTCATAAATATATTGATACTGGACCATAGAAGCAAAACAAACATCAATGAATACACACAACAATCAATATACATATCAACAAACATAAAAGACGATAATAACAAAACATGAACTTATTAACAAAATCTAAAATAGTAGTATATTTAAAATCAGTCTGTATAAATAAAATATAAGGTATAAATAAGTATAGCTATATAAATAAATAGATAAAATTGTTTGTGTATATATAAAAAGGAAAAAGGATATTGTGTAAAATAGTAGATTGCCATAAAAGTTAATAAAAGTATTAAAGTATACTATCATATCACAGTTTATTTAATAGATTTATTTCTCTTATGAAGACGATGACCTTATCCTCGATACTTGGTGATAAGATTTCAATAACGCTATTCGGGAGAGAAGCTTTTCGACGAGCTTCGTTGTAAGTGGGACAATCCACTAAGATATGCCTTACTGTGAGTTGAGTTTGACACTCATGGCAAATAGGAGGATCGATGCCTTGTAGAAGGTAGGAAGATGTCAAACGAGTATGACCTAATCTCAAACGAGTAATAACAACTTGTTCGGGTCTTGATAAGCAGGTTTTGTTTTTCCAAGGAGTTACTAAAGGTTTAATTGCCTTAAGGTGAGTATTTACACTATTCCATCGTATTTGCCATGAGTTTAGAATCTTCTCTTTTAAATAATCTTTAAGGTCATTTGAACGAATAGGAATGTTCTCTAGATTATCAAGTTCGACGGCTGATTTGGCTGCTAGATCAGCCTTTTCATTTCCCTGGATTCCTATGTGTCCAGGTATCCAAACCAGAGTTATTTGTTTATCCATTCGAGAAAGCCAATCGAGTAGAGTTTGGATTTGTTGAACTAGAGGGTCCAACGAAAATTTATTCAATATAGATTCCAGGGAACTCAACGAATCTGTACAAATTAAAAAATCTGACTTATTGGAGAATTCTATGCTGCGCAAAGCTTGCCATAATGCATACAGTTCAGCTGTAAACGAACTAGCAGCTTGGTGAATTCTCCAATGATAAGAGTCATCTACTATGACAAAAGCACTGCCAACTCCCTCCTCGGTTTTCGACCCGTCGGTATAAATTACTTCCGCATAAGGGTGATGTTCTAAAATGTTTTTGAAACTATTGTGAAAGAGTTTATTGTTGGTATCTCTTTTAGTGCCTTGCAAACAGGAAAGGTCAATTTTAGGTATTTGAAGTTGCCATGGCGGAACTTCATAAACTCCCAAGTGATACACGGGTTGCAGTGTTTCGTTGAGTTCTCGCAAAATACAATGTAGACGAATTCCGGTTGGACGAGTTCTAGTTGGTTTATTCGCATAGAGTAATACTTGCTCCTCGTTATATAATAATTCATAATTACAATCAACTACTGAGATTGGTTTTCCATCTATAATTTTGAAAACAAAAGCTATTTTCTCAGTAAAAAAATATATAGGTTTAAACCCGAATACATATTAATAGGCACTTTTCCCATAGTATCACCTCCATATTGTGAAAGATCCTTACGTGTTACAAACGAATTGCGATAATTTCTGAAATCAGCACACTTAAAGACCTAAGGACCATGCAAAATGGTGCAGGCCGAATTCTGGAATAATCCTAATAAAAATGTCTAGCTCCGCCTATGGTTCTGCGATTTATCCACGTCTTGTTCTTAATAAATAACAATATGAATGGAGAGATTTACAGAAGTTTATAGCAATAGTTAAGGACTTTCAATTAACCTTTAATTTAATGAGTTTTGTTGACCTTTAGAAATAAAGCAAGTAGATTCTGAGAAACTGAGATTACTAAAAGTATATTTCTGCTGATCTAATCTACAGCTATGGTACAGGTTTTTAAGTAATTTTCCGATACTGAACTCTACATGCCATAATGTCTACGTATGTATATTCATTGTTTTAAAAAAATTATGTTAAGGTTAGATTATAATTTTTTATCTTATCACTTTAAAAATATTGTCTTCTATACTTGTCCTTGTAATTACAGGTATGACATATTCATTCGTAGAATATTGGTGTTCCAGGTACATAAAGATGTTCAGAAACAAAAGGACAGTATATTAAAGTATTATCTGTAATATCAGCCTGGATAATATTCGATAAAGTTTTTCTTGATATTTGGATGGGTTATTCTTAAATCTAAACAAAGAAATTGTGATAATGCTTTAATTATTCACAATTAAAACAAAAATCTTTAAATAAAACCAGTTTCGACAGTTCCAATAAAGATCATTTTGAACTACAATTAATATTTTAAAAAGATAAAACACCTTTTTCTTTATACACAAAGATTTATCAACAATATCAACTTCATGCCATCTGACTATATACTAATATTTAAAAATATAATGTTTATAGTAAGCATAACTTACTAATTTTATTTTATAAAAAGTCCTGTATATTTGCTTTTAAAAAATAGCAAATAATATATCATCTCCTATATAATAATAGCCAGTTCCGATGTTCGGTGTCTGATATTCGATGTCCACCGAAAAATACCTCGAAAACTAGAAGACTTAAGAAGCTGAGATTTTACAGGCAGGTGGGCCTTGCCCCAAAATGGTACATAGTGTAACGTTCTTTCTAAAAATAATAATACAAGTGCTGTTTAAATCGTCTATTCACAAACAAATATTTATTTCTATACACTAATGAATACACTATAAATTAACGCTATGATTATAAACCATTAAAAACTATTATTTACAGACTATGAATTTCTAATACAACATTTATATTCACTATTTATTTTGTAATACACAGTTAATGACTTGCTGTTGACTGACTCCTTTTCTCCGCGACGTCGACTTTATACCATCCTATAAACGTTCCAGAAATCGCCCGAACATACCATGTATTTCTAGAATACACCAGAATAAACCACGTCTGATTTACATGCTTGTGCGATGCGTCATTTTCTCGAAGGCGGCAGAATACACCACCTGTCGCTCGAAAAGAGGTTCGTTCCTTTTCTCTCTTGTTACAATAGTATATTTTTAATCCTAAAAAACCCGAGGGGGTCGCAGGGGGGGGGCATTTTTTAAAAAATCATTATGGCTATATATCTCTTGAATGGCGGAAGCTACAAACTTCAAATTTTCACAGATTATACAAGCAATTATGAAGCAATTCTGAAGATAAAAAAATACAAAAATTACCGGCATTTTATCCAAAGGCGGACTAAGGCAACATTTCAGGGGGAGAAGAGTTTTCCGCAAAAATAACTATTATAAAAATCTTGATTGTGAGTACTCAAAAAGAGATACGTATATGCCATCCCGGACTTTTTTGTAGATCTTTTTGAGGGCTACAATTCGTTCGCTTATAGTTTGGCTTTAGCTGTTACCATTTTCGCAGCGTAATGCGTTTTGTCTCTGTTAGAGCCAATTTTCTTAAGTATATGTTTCATACTTTGCTTATTACTGGACTCTCCAAAAATCCTCTGAATAATCTGTATATATTGAGAACCCTTTGCTAAGAAATAAGCTATCAAATGGTGAAAACGGCATCAAAATTTATAAGTGGTTCTCGAGATTCAACCCGGCTGGGCTTACAAAAACTACAGTTAATGGGGGCACGCACTGGTTGCCAGCGACTGGCGCGTTTTAAGTTGCGGTGCCTCCACACGCCGTTGATTTTCCAACGAATATTACATAATATATTAATAATAAACTACATAGGTATATAATTAAAATCACTATATTATGTATTCTCTTTGAACACGCCTACCATTCATTTAAAGTTATTTTGAAAAAAGGGCAACTTACGTGTTTTATAGCATTTATTTGAGCAAAAAAAGTGTGGGACTTATTAGAAATTACGAAGAAAAGCATTGCTAATTATGAATCAAACGTGATTATATTAAATTATAGTTACATGTTATGATTCGATTGACATTATTATTAAGGAAAATAAAAGCTCCACTGCAGTAGCACATCCTGAGCTACGGGTTCCCAAAAAAATAACTTTTTGCACGTCCTATATATAAGGCTCTACTTTAGTCCCCCAAAAGAGGGAGTAAAGTAGCACTTTTACTCCCTAAGGGAGTAAAGTGTTTCCATGACAACAACTACAAGTAAACAACAAAAAAAGTAATCGCGGTACATGTTAGGATTTATTATCCTGAAACTATGTAATTTTGGCGTTTGCAGAGTTCAATTGCCAAAATTACATGAAACGAAATTTTTGGAAAACATTTTCGCAATTTTGAATTTTTGCGATTAAGTCCTTTAGGACGTGCACAAAATAGCGTATGTACCACTGGACTAAAGTGCCTTTTAATCCCTCATGTGTTTATTTTAATAAACTCACATTCGGGATTAAAAGATGCACTTTACTCCCTGGGTATATAATATACTATTATATAAGTAGATCTGATTTCTTACTTCGTGGATAGCCGACATGATCAGAAGGGGACCGTTGATTTTTCAAGGTGTATTATGCTAGTATAATAACATATAATTCAGTAATTTTTTGATTATTCAGTAATTTAAGTCGGATTCCATAGTAACCGATAAAGATTTTTAATTTCTATGTACATGTGTATAATAGCTATTTAAGATGCAAATGTAAAAAACCATTCTTTATTGTGCGAACGGTTTAAAAACGAGCGAAGTACGAGCAAGTGTTTTAAAAGACGTGAATGCAATGAAGAGACTTTTTACATGTGTATCTTACAACGTTTTATCTACGATCATAGAGCTTTACTAAATTATTCGTTTTATTTGATTTATTTTAATTTGTGACTTATGTCATGTTTATCAGCATGCTTTGATTTTTACGTGCTAAATTGTTTAGCAACCAGTTTGTAAAATATTCATAAATTATTTATCACAGTTATCTCATCATAAATCATTACCTCTTGTTGACATTAGCGCGCAATAAAATTTTTATAATACTAGCACAATAAACTTTAACTTGTTACACGAAAATCAGTGTAAAAAGTAGTCACTTTTTGTATAAAATCATTTTCTGAAATCTGTACGAACGAAGTCTGAACTTTCTACGTTACAATATTCAAGCGTCTTGCGCAGCAAATAGATTATGTTAGGTTGGCAGGACACTCGGGCTTCGTCCTCGTGAGCTTCTAACTGTCAACTTGACACTTGATATAGCCAAACAATCTCACACCGCTTATGGAATTACTACAGATTATTTGACACATACATAATGCAACCTACCAAAATGCAGCATTTTGATCTCGAACATGTTTTTAAATCGGTTAAATTTGATAAAACTTGGAGTTCAAATAGCAGCAGTATCCTCGCAATGGCAATCGATATACAAAGTCTGCCACTGATTTCTGATTTCTTGTGATAACTTCAAGGTGTTCTACTTTTGCCACTGTGCAGAAAACTACGTGCTGCATACTATAGTAATCAATGGATGGACCGTACGTTTAAGAGCAGAACTAACACAAAATTTATTTATTTCTGGCAATCAATTATACAGTGTGCACAACAAAGAATTTTATAACTTGTGCTTGCACTTTACACAATTTTAAATTAAATTAATATTATAAAAAATACATTTTACAAACCAAGATTCTGTAATTGTCAATTTGAAAACAATTTCACATATGAACTTTATTCAAATTTCTTCCTTATTTGCAACTTCTAGCGTCTTGTAACATTAACTACGGTTTGTAATGCACCAATGAATCATTTTGACCCATTTTTCTTGCCTAATCTTATCAATTTAATAAATAACTTGCGTTAATAGATGAATTTTTGAATAATTTCTTGACAAAATACAGAGACAGATCAGTTCAAAAAGGTGGTCAATCAAATAAAGCTAATGAACTTCGAAGATACGAAATTCGGGAACTAACTTCATATTTTATAAACTATTTTTTTTTATTTATTTTCGAATTAAAAGGTGGCCAAACATTTAAGTGGAGATCAATAATCGGCAAACGATGGTCAATCGATTGACAGGTTTAAATTAAAATTGTATTTGGCGCCAAATGCGAAATTAGCCCCAAATCGATTTTTGTGAATATCTTTTTATATTCGGCGCTCGCACGAATTGCTTTATGGTCAATAGTGGCCGCCAAAAAATGATCAATCAAATGCACCTAATGAATTTCAAAAATTTGAAATTCAGGGTCTAACTTCATATTTTTAAATTATTTTATTGATTTATTTTTGAAATAAAAGGCGGCCAAACGATCTTAAGTGGAGATCAATACTGTTCAATCGATAGAACGTGTTTAAATTGTGTTTAGCTTGAAATGCGAAGTTAACCGCCAAATCGTTTTTTGTGAATAAGTTTTTATATATACAGAGGTGGTCAAACGAATTGTTTGATGATCGATAGTGGTCAAAAGGTGTCCAATCTAAGGTACCTAATGAATTTCGAAAATATGCAATTCGGGTTCTAACTTTATATTTTATGTTTAAATATGTTTAATTATGTTTTTAATTATTTTTTTTAATCTTATTTTTATCTTCGAAATAAAGTTTGGTCGAACAATTTTAAGTTGTGGCCAACAATGGTCAAACGATGATCAATTGATAGGTAGATTTAAATTGTACGTATTTGGCACCAAATACAAAGTTAGACCCCAAATTAATTTTTGTAAATAAGTTTCTATATTGAGGTGGTTAAACGAGTTGCTTTATGGTCAATAGTGGTCAAAAGGTAGTCAATCGATAGACAGATTGAAATTAAAATTGTATTTGCCGCCAAATGCTAAGTTAGCCCTTAAATTATTTCTGTGAATAACTTTTTATTTTGAGGTGGTCAAGCAAATTGCTTTATGCTCAATAGTGGTCAAAACGTGGACAATCAAATGCATTTAATAAATTTCGAAAATATGAAATTCGTGGCTAACTTTATACTTTTTTAAATTATTTTTTTATTTATCTTCGAAATAAAGAATGGTCAAACGATTTTACGTTGTGATCAATATAGTGTATTTGGCATCAATTGCGAAGTTAGCCCCCAAATAGATTTTTGCGAATAATTGTTTATATTCAGGTGGTCAAACGAATTATTTATGGTCAATAGTGGTATAGTGGAAAATATGAAATTCGGGGCTAACTTTATATTTTTTCTTTATTATTTTTTTATTTATCTTTGACATAAAGGATGGTCAAACGATCGACAGATTTAAACTGTGTTTGCCGCCAAATGTCAAGTTATCCCACAAATGGATTTTTGTGAAGACTTTTTTATATTGAGGTTGTCAAACGAACTGCTTTATGGTCAATAGTGGCCGCCAAAATGCACCTAATGGATTTAGAAAATTTGAAATTTGGAGGTTATCTTTATCTTTTATAAATAATTTTTTTAATTTATTTTCGAAATAAAAGATGGCCAAACGATTTTAAGCTGTGGTCAATAATGCTCAAACGATGTTCAATCGATATACAGGTTGAAACTAAAATTGTATTTGGCGCCAAATGCGAGGTTAGCCCTCAAATTATTTCTGTGGACAACTTTTTATTTTGATGAGGTCAAGCATGAGGTTAACTTTATGGTTAATAGTGGTCAAAAGTTGGGCAATCAAATGTATTTAATAAATTTCGAAAATATGAAATTCGGAGCGAACTTTCTACTGTTTTTAATTATTTCTTTATTTATCTTCGAAATAAAGGATGATTAAACGATTTTACATTGTGATCAATAAAGTGTATTTGGCGCCAACTGCGAAGTTAGCCCCCAAACTGATTTTTGGGAATAATTATTTATATTGACATGGTCAAACGAATTATTTATGGTCAATAGTGGTATAGTGGAAAATATGAAATTCGGGGACCAACTTTATACTTTTTTTTAATTATTTCTTTATTTATCTTTGAAATAAAGGATGGTCAAATGTCAAGTTCTCCCACAAATGGATTTTTGTGAATAATTTATTATATTGAGGTGGCAAACGAATTGCTTGATGATCAATAGTGGCCGCCAAAAGGTGACCAATCAAATGCACCTAATGAATTTCAAAAATGTGAAATTCTGGGGCCAACTTCATATTTTTATAAATTATTTTTTTAATTTGTTTTCGAAATAAAAGATGGCAAAACGATTTTAAGTGAAGTTCAATAATGGACAAACGGTGGTTTAAATTGAGCTTGTGGGGAAATGCGAAATTAGACCCAAATTAATTTTTGTGAATAATTTTTTATACAGAGGTGATCAAACGAATTGCTTGATGATCAATAGTGGTCAAAAGGTGGCCAATCTAATGCACCTAACGAATTTGAAAAATACACAATTCCTGGGCTAACTTTATATTTGTTTTTAATTATTTTTTTGATTTATATTCGAAATAAAGTAATGTCAAACAATTGTAAGTGGTGGTCAACAATGGTCAATCGATAGATTTAAATAGTATATATTTGGCGCCAAATGCAAAGTTAGCTCCCAAATTGATTTTTGTAAATAAGTTTCTATAGGAGGTTGTCAAACGAGTTGCTTTATGGTCAAAAGGTAATCAATTAAATACATGTAATGTATTTAAAATTGCAAAATTCGGTGGCTTCATATTTGTTAAATTACTTTTATTTATTTATCTTCGAAATACACAATGGTGAAACGATTTTAAGTTGTGGTCAATAATGGTCAATCGATAGACAGGTTGAAATTAAAATTATTTTTGTGAATAACTTTTAATTTTGAAGTGGTCAAGCAAAGTGCTTTATATTCAGTAGTGGTCAAATAAAATGTACTTAATGAACTTCAAAAATCTGAGATTCGATGGCTAACTTCATATTTTTAAATTATTTTTTTGATTTATCTTCATAATAAAGTATGATTAAACGATTTTAAGTTGTGGTCAATAATGTGCATTTAGCGCCAAATGGGAATATAGCCCCCAAATTGATTTTTGCGAATAACTTTTTATATTGGAGTGGTCAAACGAATTAAATTTATGGTCAATAGTAATAATAGTGAAAAATATGAAATTCGTAAAATAAATTGAAATATTTATCTTCGAAATAAAGGATAGTCAAGCAATTTTAAGTGGCAGTAAATGATGGTCAGCCGATCGATGAGATTTAAATTGTATTGGTCGCCAAATGCGAAGTTAGCCATCAAATTTATTTTTGTGAATAACCTTTTATATTAAGGCGGTCAATCAAATGCAGCCAATAAAGTTCGAAAAAATTGAAATTATTTTTGATTTATCTTCAAGATGGTCAAGCAATTTTATGTGGCAGTAAATGATGGCCAAACATGGTCAACCGATAAAAGATTTAAATTGTATTTGGCGCCAAATGCGAAGCTCGCCCTAAAATTGATTTTTGTGAATAATTTTTATATTGGGGTGGTCAAACCTTTATGCTGCTTTATGCCCAATAGCGGTCAAAAGATGGTTAATCGAACGCACCTAATGAATTATTTCGAAAATACGAAATTTGGAAGCTAACTTCATAATGGACGTTAATTCACAACTTTCAAAAAATATTAATTTGAACGTTATATTTTTTGAAAGGTTTTTCCCATGGAATTGCAATACATTTAGCCATATTAGTGGTTAAACCCTAACATATAAATGAAGGATATAAATGAACGCGTGCACATCAGCTGTGAGAACATTACGATAAGCTAAGAATGTAAGCAGAATATCGTATTACCAGGGACGCTTTAAAAAAAGTCAGTAGCGTACGTTCGGATAGTACTTTTTAACATTATGTAAATTTATCATCGTTGAAAGTATCTATTCAACTCTAATAATGAGTTATAATTAAAAATCTCATTACGTTTTAAATGGCATAGGGTAATGAATACATTTAAAGAAAAGTAATTGCAAAAATTACTTACAATTACAAAGATTTACAATTTGTGAAAAAGAATGTTTCTCGTTTCAAATCAATAATCATAACTATACAAATCATAACTGGTGTTAATTTACATTTTTAAGTGCATAAAACTGATACTAAATGATGGCAATCCTTTTTATATATTAGGAATCGTACTGTATAATAATTTACCAATTTCAATAAAACAATTAATGTATAAACAATTTGTTACTGTTGTAAAGGAATTACTTAACTATTATAGTAGTTCTTAAGGATTTTTGTTTATAACAATATTTCTGCTTTCATATGTTTAATTTAATTTATATTTTTTGCCGTTTACTTGCATCCATGTTACATGGAAAACAAAAATATGCCTAACTGTGTGTCAAATAGTATTTTATAGGTGGAATGAGATAATTCAACTTGGACGTTAATAATAATTTAGTATAAATAATTTCATTTTCTCTATTTTGTACGTGTATTCGATTATAATCGAATACACATTAAGCATCAACGTTAGCCTTCTTAAAGGACAGTTTGTGACGCTACTGAATCATTCCAGTTCATCAGTTGTTTCTGTTATCAGATAAATTTCTCGAGTCGACCACGTGATCGTGGGGTGAACACTGCGTGATTTGTGATGCTTTTTACAATTCTGCCCTCGTGTTATCAGTAATCTTAAATCCTTCATTTGTTGGCGAGACTATAGTATAGAATTCAATTGGAAAAGAAATTATTGTTATAAAATATTATTTCTGATTATTATTATTAACTATAGGAAATTACAACAATATTCTTAATTTTATTTTTAATAAACCTGTTCAACTAGTTCTTGTTTTTCTTTAATTAGCTGATAAGATAAATTAGATTCCGAAATGCGGCATTTTAAGTAAAATACCAATACTGTTCTAAAAATTCCGAAAGAATGAAACAAGAGTGGAATGAATAGTAATCATAATCGATGAAGTTATGTGTGTAACAACAACCTTGATTAGCAAACGATTTAATGATGATTTTGCATACAGTTTATATTTACATTTTATCTAATCTATAAATGATAGTTTTATTAATAATTTTGCATCATTTTATCTAGCCTCAACTTTTATATTTCCCTCTAAACACAAGCAGTCAAGTCTATTTTGCATTGTTAAATAAGTAACAAGAAAATAGTTTAATCAAGGTGTTTGTTGAATTCACAAGGACATGCTATAAATATTTTTATGTTTTCAACGAAACTAACTATTGTGTATTAAATTTTAAAGTGGTTATGAAATGGTAAATCTTTATTTTATAACAAACCAGTTTTACACGATAGATTAATTTTTAAAAATGCAAAAATGTATGTATCCCTTGTTTATACATTCATTATTCTATTACATTTTTTTTATTAAATCATTATTGCCCAAGATTGTTATAAATATTTATGATAACTTCAATAATAACAGTGTTGTTTTCATTTGAAACTCTTTAAATTTATATTTATATTATGATTTAAGAATTCAACGATAAACTAAAAACGAGGCACCTAACAACAGATCCTGACATTACAAATTATCGGCCTACTGAGATAAGACCGTTTCGCAATAACCGTCTTTATGGTCAATGACGATACAGAACGGGCTTCGTGTTTAGAAACCGATATGGCGCAAGAGAGACGGATTAAGTACAGTTATGAGTATAACAAGGATAGAGAAAAAGTACGGGCAGATATTGCCTCGTTCGAGCAGCACACCGAACTTCGTGTGCTGAACAAGGAAGGAGTCCTCGTAGTAAACTAGGGGGGACTTCACCGTTATTTGAGTGAATACAGATCGTCCAGGATAACTTGGCCGTGTTTCACGCAAATGCTTCAATTGATTATTGGACGATTTAGCTCTTAATTAGGGCTCAACACGTTTATTAATTTGTGCAGCTCATCTCGTTGCTAATCTACCCTCGTTATGATCATTTTTTTTATTTAACTAAACCGATCCATTTATAATGAGATGTAACTTAATGTTTTTAACACTTTGTTATTATAATAAGTTGATGGAAAATCGGAAACACTCATGATTCAATTATAAAAGCTTACAAATTCCCATTCAATTACAATGGACTTGAATAGAACCGAAAAAGGCAATGAAACGAAGTGAAAGTAATCGGAATATAAATCATTGGAAAGAGGATTTAAAATTGGTGGGTAATTTGTATGAAATCCAGTGAGCTTCTTACCAAGTCATAAATAATATTTTAACACACCAATATGCATGTTTATTAGTAGATTCAAAAAACCCAATTTTTTATCAGAAAAAGATTCAAAAAGGTAATAACCAATGAATTTGTACATCTACATCAACCTGTTTCAATATTCTTAGTTTAGTTCCGACTCTAACGCTCCAAATTGATTTATTTATACGCGAGTTTTCAATTTAGACCTACAAATCGCACAAAGAGCTACGACCAAAAATGTTGATGATTCATTTTCTCTCCATTCAAGTCCTTAATTTCATGTTACTAAGTGAAAATCTAAATGATAAATGTGTAAATAGGTATAAAAGAGGCAAAGACTTATTAAAACAAATTCCGAATTAAATTAAGAAACTTTTCGAAGAACTTCAAAGCCAAATCAAATTTTTCTAACTGACGTATAAAAGATTTAAATTTTCTTTTAAACTTCTAAAAATATTTTCGCGCGCGTTAAATATCGAAAAAAGATAAACGGAAGCTAAAAGGCAATTATTTTAACAAACCTGCAATTATTGTGGGTTGTGTACATTAGAACTACAGCTACTACTACAACATAGTGAAAGCAAAAAAATATACAGACGACAGCTGTTGCTCCATGTATCGCCAACCACAGGTGAAAAGCTGGGGCTGGTCTAGTTCATGCACCCCACGGTTATTGTCCTCTTTACACAAAGCACCCTCAGCCGAGTTCCGCTCATTTCACTACTTGTTATTTTCAAATCCCAACTTAAGTTTTAATTAAGATAATTTAAAGCTTTCGCGGCTCAGTTAGTTTTGTTTGGGTTTTATTAAAATAAAACAATTATTTATTTTTTATTCTATTGTTGTCATTTGTTTTTAATTATCTTTTATCTGATTAAATAACTTCAAGTAGTTATAATATCTCGGGAATATTTGAACTAATTTCCAAAAGCTATTATTATACCTTCCAAAAAATCATAGGTTAGGTCACTAAGTCTTAAAGATTACACAAAAGTTGTGTTTGAGTCCTGTGAAATACCCGCATACTTTTTGTCTAATCTCTAGTCCATTTCAAATTGTTTTCTCTATATAGTCAACTAGTATCCTAATCCTACTAACCCCCACAGTCTAGCGAGTTTCAAAATTCCCACTATAGTATGTCTATCGTCCTTGACAGACCCCAGGTGTTAAGTTGTTCCTTCCTTCTTTCGATATACTCTAAATCTTCTGCACAATTTTCATAAAATACCAGTTCCCCTTTTCCTATTGTCGCGCCATCGGTTTCCATCCCTTTGTTTTCCCCTCTTGAAAACATTTTGTCTAGTTTAGCTTATAACTTTATTCTCTGTTTCTGTTATGTTTATTTCTTATTTAATTGAGTTTTCTATGACCGGTATAAGTCAATATACGGCAAATGTGTTTGAATATTGCATGAATTGACGACCATGGTACGACACAGGTGTTTAAGGACTACAAAACAGATGTCTGTATAGAGAGATTTCTTAACGTGAAAACAATATTAAATTGCATTAACCCTTGTATTTTGTTTTACTCGTTGATTTCATAACTTCTACTTATATCTTTTTTAGGTTGGTACTCGATTGGGTTTTGGAATCTTGAGCTATACAGAGGAGTTAACTAGTTTTTACATAAAACCTATAGGCGTTTATTTAATATTCCGGTCAGGCTACCGATGACAGGATTTTGTTTAGATTTTAAACCCAATATTAATGACATATATATTTAACCTCACTTATTAAATATAATAACACATCTACAAAATTGAACAATTTATTACAAGAAATTATTGGAAAAATTATATAAAATTGGTATTAGGGGTTATGTTTATAAATGGTTTAAAAGCTATCTTAAAGACCGACAGCAAAATGTTAAATATAAAACCAAAATATCTGATAATATATTTGTAGAATATGGTGTCCCACAGGAAACAATATTAGGGCCTATACTTTTTATTAATGATATAAGTAAACACATTGAACTTTGACATATTTCGATGTATGCTGACGATACTCTAGTACATACATATGGAGAGGATTTGAAGTTGATGGTTGAGATTATGAATAATGCTATTGAGTCAATATGTAGATGGTTATGTGATAATGATATGTGTGTAAACATAAAAAAATGTATAACTATAGTTATTTGGGGATAATTTTATAATTAAAGACATAAATGTAGATATTAAATTAAATAATATTACACTCGAAAGAGTAAGGGAGTTAAAATATCTAGGGGTTATAATAGATGAGAACTTAAATTTCAAAAGTCACAGTAATTATATTATGAACAAGATGTCTAAATAAATATCAATACTAAATATAGGTTTGCCAAGACACAGGGACACAAGGACAGTCAAGAATTTCCAGAAACGTTATTTATTATATTCATTTACAGTAATAAAGATTTTCCAATGCTATTTATATGAAAACGAAACGTCAATGTAGTAAACCTGCCAATATCGTTAAGGGATATATTCACCTATACACGAGTTTATCTCCAGTAATAAAGGGATAGTTATTATAGAAATCAAAATCTTTCCGAATTATTTATAGGATCGTGCTACATCTAGTTTTGTTATTGTAAATAATATTATCAAAATAATTTAAAAGCCGTGCTCGGCATTACAGATTTTCGAAAATCTGAATTAGCAGATTTACCAGGCAACTTTCTTTGTGGCGTCATTGTAAATATACTTATTAAGCACTGTAATCAATTAATACGTGAACTTACTGTAATTAGTACCTAATTGTAAAAATCATCAAAAAGTAATTAACAATATAAAAGAAACAAACAAAAAAGAATGATAGATGACATTCATTAAAGAAGCAAAAGACATGAACAGACAGTATGACCGACTGGAAAACGCGCTGGGTCTACAATTTTAAAACCCCCGTTCTATTCCCGGTTCGAGTAATTTTTTTTATAGAATATTTAAATTTAGAATATTTAAAATATTTCATAAATAAACAATTTTTTATAATTATAATATTTATAAAAAAGAATAATTACATAAAATTATCCCTTAATATTATAGTCGTTTAATCTATAAAAATAAAACTAAATGATTATACATTAGGGTGGTCCAACAAAAATGCGAAGTCGGAAATCTTATGCTCTCACCCCCTAGGATTAATGTATATCGAAAAAAAAGGTACCCATACTTTTTTTTTTGAAATCGGACGATGTTTAGGGGTGCCTCAAAGCCCTCAAAGTTTCCCATGTATGTTATATGGGAAAAAAACGTTTTCGTAGATTTGATATAGAATCCTAGAAAATCAATATTTTTCACTACTCTGTTTCTCTTCAGAAATGTTCAGATAATGACATCCCATAATTTATTTGTTAAATTTCTTATATTAACTATTTTTTACAGACTTGCAAAAAATCTCATAAGTGGATGAAACACGGAAAAATTATTAAAAAGTATTTATTACTATTTTTTAATATAAAAGATTTTGATAAATAAATTATTGGATGTCATTTTCTGAACATTTCTGAAGAGAAACAGAGTAGTCCGGTTGAAAAATATTGATTTTCTAGAATTCTATATCAAATCTATAAAAAAGTGTTTTTTCCCGTATAAAATACATGGGAAACTTTAAGGGCTTTGAGGCACCCCTAAACATCGTCGATTTCAAAATAAAAAATAGGGGTACTTTTTCTTTCGATATACAATAATCCTAGGGGGTGGGAGCATAAGATTTCCGACTTTGCTTTTTTGTTGGACCACCCTATTATACATACCATATTAGTATTTAATTGTAAGTTATTTCTTTTTATAAACATTACAATTATAAAAAATTGTTGATTTTTGAGATATATTAAATACGTTATTAAAAAAAATTACCCGAATCGGTAATTGAACGGGGGTTTTGAAATCGTATATCCAGCACGCCTTCCAGTCGGCTATACTGTATGTTCATGCTTTTGCTTCTTTAATGAATGTCATTTATCTTTTTTTGTTTGTTTGTTTTTTATTATTAATTACTTTTTGACGATTTTTGACATTTACTAATGACAGAACAGTCACTTATTAATTGATTAATATTAATTAATCAACAATTAATATTAATTCATTTACGTATGCTATTTCTGGTATCACTGCCTGGAAAATCTATTTCTCTGAATCTACCCCTCTCCAAAAATAATGTGTGGTGTGGACTGTTTGAATATAGCCTTAATGGTCAATCAGTCTCATAATGTAAAACTTCAACTGCGGCTTAACCATTAATAATTAACGCCGCTAAATTAATAATTAATAAGACGTACATTCGGTAGATTAGTTGTTAGGTTATGTGTTAGTTGAGAATTTCTAGGTATTTAGTAAATACACCTCTATGCAATTCTCGAGATTGGCTGGCCATTAACATTGGTCGACCGGTTTACTACATTATACTATATAGATCTTAGAATATAAAACTGTAGGAAGGAACATATCATCTACCACATACGACCGGGATGGGGTCTCAATATGGCGGAGTAAGTGTTTCCGGTTTTGCAATGAGATATTTCCATTGGCGGTTCTCACTGCCTCGAAATGCTCACATAAACTACATAACCTTAATTTTAAAACATAGTGTTTTGAAATTAATCCTAGAATATTTTTATATTTAATATTTTAAACAAACGAATACTGACTTATGAAATGTACTTCCCTTCTTTGTATTTGTCGGAGTTTGAAAGAATAGCAGACTTGGCGGTGTCTAATGGCGGCCAGTGTGACGTTATATGCGTCGCTTTTAAAGTGCATTGAGCCGGGTAGTTACGCTTCTTCCTACAGTTTTATATTCTAAGATACAGACATACGTTTCCCTTTTTTTTCATTTTAAGCTTTTAACCGCATTTTCTTCATCGTCCGGTAAATTACAATCTGTAGTTTCACTCATGTTAATGGCTTTTAACAATAATGCACTAAATTACCTAATACAGCTCATAGCAAATTGTATTAATTTTTGCTCTAACGATGTTATCGGTTAATTTGAAAATTATGAAATTCTTGATTCTCGAAAGCTAATTTCAGTACTTAAAATTTTAATTAAAATAATGAATCATTTCGTTGATTGTTTTAAATAAGGACAAAACCCGTTCTTTTCTGTAATAAGAAAGGACGACCTTCCGAAAAAAGAACAGTTAGCAACCCTAACTAAATAGAACCTCTAAATGTTTTAGCCTTGACATTAGATTATTATTATATAAAGCCTTAGTATCACTACATTTAGAATTTTGTACAACTAGAGTAAAGTCGGGGATTATGGAATACACCGGGTAATATGAAATACCATGTTCTTTTAGAAAACTAGTAGCGCCATCTGTGCTGATTTGTTATAATAACATTTAAATAAGTTCAAGTTTCATTCGCAAGGGTGCTTAACTCATTCGCATAAACCACTTGGCTTTTCAGACAGTGCTAGTGATTTCCCGCCATATAAAACTTTGAGGTAAGTACATTAAGGTTTTATTTTAAACACTTTTCAAAGTAACTTTATTTGATGTTATTAATTTACTAAGTAGATGAATGATGTAAGAAAGCTTTGATTTAGAGATATCGTTCATTTTAGTGATCTTTTATTTTTTATCCATTCTAACCACCGAATTTATATAGGCGGGAATTATGAAATAGTATTCCATATTACCTGACTCAGTAATTAAAATTAGATTTTTTTCCAGAAATGCCGAAAATGGTTGAAAAAAGGCAAGAAAAGGTCAAAACCACGTCGCCACTACGTAAAAAGTGGAATGAAGAAGACATGAAAAAAGCAATAATAGCAGTTAGAAGCAAAAAGATGGGTTATTTGAAGGCATGTAAATCATTCAATGTGCCACGTGCCACTCTTTTCAGACTTTCTAAGATGAATGGACCTGCTAGTGAGGTATGCCAGACGAAACTCGGGAGGAAACCTATTTTGCCAGACCATTTGGAAACAGAGCTAGTGAAGCATTGCTTGGCAATGGAGAAAACCTTTTATGGATTAACAAGGCGGGATGTCTGTAATCTCGCTTTCCAGTTAGCACGAAGAAACAACATTCCAAATTGTTTCTCATTACTAAAAAATGCGGCCGGAAAGGACTGGCTAAGTCGTTTTAGATTGAGACATAAGAATGTGTTAAGTCTAAGGAAACCAACGGGAACATCGTTTGCACGAGCAGTAGGCTTTAATAAAAAAAATGTTGACGAGTTTTTTGTACTGTTAGAGAAACAAATGGAAGAAAAAACTTTTCAGCTAATCAGATTTTCAACGTCGATGAAAGTGGTTTTAGCATAGTGCAATCAAAGTGCCCTGAAGTTTTCTCTCAAAGGGGAAAACGGCAAATAGGAGCGCTAACATCTGCAGAGCGAGGCTCTCTGGTGACTTGTATCTTGTGCATGAGTGCCAGTGGCAATTTTGTGCCCCCTTTGCTTATATTCCCTCGCAAGAATGCCAGCGAATTGATAAAGAAGGGAGCTCCACCAGGAAGTATTTTTGCCTTCCATCCTTCTGGGTGGATTCAGACCGATATTTTCACACAATGGCTCAACCATTTCATAGATTATGTAAGACCAAGTGCTGAAAATCCTATCCTTTTGATTTTGGACGGCCATCACACCCACACCAGAAACTTAGATGTTATTGTAGCTGCTAGGGAAAACTATGTAACTTTATTGTGCTTACCGCCCCATACAACGCACAAAATGCAACCACTTGATAAATCCGTAATGGGATCTTTGAAAACCTATTACAATGAAGAAATTCGCCAATTTTTAAGGCAAAATACTCGACCAATATCTCACTTTGACATCAGTGAACTATTTGGTAAAGCTTATCTCAAAATCCAAACTGGCGAAAGAGCAGTCAATGGATTTCGTCAAACAGGTCTGTTTCCAGTAAACAGGAATATTTTTACCGAAGAAGATTTCCTAGTGGAAGCACACAACAATGAACCAGAGCCTGTTGCATATAACGACCTGCATGTACGACCTGTATAAGGAATTCAATGTAATTATAATAACAAACATATTAAATCTGATATATAACTTCATTGTCGATGCCTAAAACTCGCCTTTATCTGAAGAAAGGTGAAGATCATAAGATGTGCACTTTAGATCATTTTTGCTGCCAAAAGATATCGTTGTGGGACCATTTACCGAATCGTTAGAACCTATCACAAAACTGCATAAATCAAGAAAGATTTTGGTAGGTAAAAAATTTGAAGTCACTGTACTGGAAATATTAAATATTCAAAAAAATATAAACACTAAAATCAAACCACTATTTTTTTTTAATCGCCCTGTATAAGCTAGGTTAATTTTAATGGCAGCATTTGAGGTTTTAAGTGAAGCAGAACTTTTTTAAAGAGCGAACTTTTTTTCGAAAAAACCAATAATAAAAACGTTTCCCATCTGACAAGAGAATTTACGAACACATTTATATATAGCCTAGATTTTGGAGTGTTGGGTCCGTAATAAGTTGTAGGGGGAGGGGGGTTGCGAACAACATAAAAATTACGTTATAAGTAATAAAATTTTTAATAAAGTAATAATAAAGTCTTTATCAAATTAATACAAAACCAATTAATTAAGCTACAATCATATTTAAAAATTATTTTTAGAGTATTTTCACAATTTGAGAGAAGATATTAAATTTATAGTTTTAAGTGGGTCTACTGATTTCTTTTAATTTCTAGGGACCCTTGAGTTTAAAAGTTTGGGAATAACTGTTCTAGAAACATTAATATGTTTCATGCAAGCAATCGATGGTTGACTGGTGTTAATTATTTTAAAGGATGTTTTAGCAAACCCAAACGATTGTAAACAGGAAGATTATCAAAGATTCTTGATACATAATAGTATGTTATGTATTAAGGGCTTAATTGAGTGGTTTGGAGCCCACAGAGTCACTTAGAGCCTGAGGCGAAAGCCGGAGGCGCTAACACGATAAAGGACTGTAAAACACTAATTAATGTATACTTTAGTTTGCCATATATATATATATACTAATTACTTAGATCATTTTTATCTCGTAGTCAACACATTCATATTATAGCCTAAATAATACGATTTTTTTTTAATTTCAAGATTTCAAGCAGAGATTTTTTTATAAAGAGTAGGCCGAACGAGTCAATTGTAGGTTTTATTTCTTCCACGATATGTACACTTGATCTCTGAGAAATATTAGCTGTTTGCATTCAACAGTCGAGACACTGGGAGTCAGTTAACTAATCAGTAAAATACACGTATTTTCAGCACCCTGTTAGTTTGTAGGGGTATTGACTGTGAATTTATATTCTTTGCACAAAAACTACTAGTTTTTAGCTTTGAAATGCCATCTTGAACGTGTAGATATCTTTAATAGCAAGATTTTTGCAGCTAAACATATTAAAGCATAAAAATGTCGATCTTTAAATGCTTTAATTAGCTTAAAATAGCGGAGCAGCAAAAAAAAATTTTTTAGACGATTTCATATGGAATGACTCAATACTATTAAAATGAATTCGTGGAAATTTAAAAAGGGTGAACGAATTCTTAGAACTATTTTCTAGTAGTATCCTAGGAAAGAATTTAACCTACATGTTTTACTTACTAACTACTATAAAAATAAATTCGCGGAAATTTAAAAAGGGTGAACTATTTCTTGGAACTATTTCATAGTAGTATTATATGAAAGAATTTAAACTACATTTTTACATACTAACTACTGTTAAAATGAATTCGTGGAAATTTAAAAAGGGGGATAAAATTCGAAATTTCTTTGAACGATTTTATAGTTAGATTATTATTATTTTATCTAGTTACCTATTTTGTATCTACCTTAGCGACGTGTTTGTTTATAATTATATTACCTTTGATAATGACAGCATAGCTGTCGAAACAATATTGTCAGGTATATTTTAATAAAACTGTGAAACTTTTAAAAATCTTTATTTATTTCATGATTATGGAGTTCCACAAAATAAGGCTGGAAACAATAAACAAGATTTTATAGTAGTGTAAAATCCGCTTAATGTGATCACTTTGGGCCAAGAACATTTTGATAACATTAACCGACTGATAACAATAAGGGAATTTTAGAAAAGAAACGTCAAAATTTTAGAGAATCTTAATTTACAGTGATTTTATTGCATAGTTAAGTATATTACACATTAGTTGTACATTATTTTTTGTTTCCAGCCTTATTTTGTGGAACTCCATAATCATGAAATAAATAAAGATTATTAAAAGTTTCACAGTTTTATTAAAATACAACCTGACAATATTGTTTCGACAGCTATGCTGTCATTATCAAAGGTAATATAATTATAAACAAACACGAAAATGCAACCACTTGATAAATCCGTAATGGGATCTTTGAAAACCTATTAAACCTATGAAGAAATTCGCCAATTTTTAAGGCAAAATACTCGACCAATATCTCACTTTGACATCAGTGAACTATTTGGTAAAGCTTATCTCAAAATCCAAACTGGCGAAAGAGCAGTCAATGGATTTCGTCAAACAGGTCTGTTTCCAGTAAACAGGAATATTTTTACCGAAGAAGATTTCCTAGTGGAAGCACACAACAATGAACCAGAGCCTGTTGCATATGAAAATCAGAGAAACCCACAGCCTGTCCAGGAAGATAATGATGAAAGGGCGGACGAACAACCCGACGAACAACCAGTTTTACCAAAAGACATAGTTCCTATTCCTGTTCTTAAAAAATGACAGGGCACAAGAGGTCGAAAATCGGGAACAGCAAAAATTTTGACTTCAACCCCAAACAAGGATGAACTGGCACAGTCACTGATTTCAAAAAATGAAAAAAAATAAACTAAAAAGGAACCGTGGGTTTGAAAAAAACCAAAAGCCAACGGATAATGCAAAACCTGGTACCAGCAAAACGGATGATGACGCCAAAGCAAGTTCGAACAGTGTTAGAAAAAGACCGAGACAGCAAGTGGTAGAAGACGAATCTTCTGATGATTTAAATGAAGAAATCCCACTCCTAGATGACTCTACTGATGATGAAGAATTCCCGAATAGCAAATGAAAACCACAAGATGATGCAGAATGTCTTTTCTGTTCAGGACGTTTTACGGCTGATTCAAGAGGAGAGATTTGGATACAGTGCCTACGATGCGAGCTTTGGGCACACGAACTGTGCGCCGATTGCGAACGGGATTGCTATATTTGCGACTTTTGTCGTTAGAATTTTTCATATAAAAATTATAATTAGTATTCCATATTACCTCATATATCTATTTCATATTACCCGACCATTTTTTCGGTAGCCAAAAAAGCACTTTTATTTCATTATTAGAAGTATTTTTTTATTTATATATTTTTCTAATTTCGAGATAATGACCCCATATAATAAATCCTTTGGCGCAGTCGTTGGCATTTTTATTTTTTTTTTTTTACTCAAAACGTTTCAAAATAATCCCAAAAATGAAAATGGTATTCCATAATCCCCGACTCTACTCTACTTTTTAATGTAAATAAAAATCAAATGAAGGAACTGCAAAAAATACAAAATAGAAGTTTAAGAAGCATTTTAAAATGTAATAGATTCATAATTATTTATAGCGTTATAGCTTACTAATTGTAAATATGTGAAACCCTACCGGCGGACGGCTTTTACTTTATTATTATTTATTGATGAATATAAATTTAAGAAAAAAATAAAATAAAAACACCACTAAACGCATTAGGAAATATACTTTGTTAACCGTGTGTGAGACGTAGCTTTATGTATGCATATTAGTGTGCTAAATTCCCTTTCCCTTTACCAACAGTAAAAACGAGACTCGGCACTCTGTGTTGTTTTGCAAATATCTTCGCTTGTATTCTACATATGACAAAAAATAAAAGTACCATTGTGTTCACAGAAAATTAACACAAAACGTCAGTCGTTCCAGTCATTATCTTTTTTTTTGGAGCGTGTCTAATAATAGGGCATGTGGACTACAGTAAGTCTGTTAGTAAATTCTTTAGAGACCATTAAAGAAAAATGTTTATTGTACATTAAATATTATGTCATCAATTTTGAAAGTATTTATACTTTAAGACTTGGTAGGAAATATCAACATAGAAAGGACCAATACCAGAAAGAAAGTAGAGAATACTCTGTAAAAGCTCCATATACAGATTGTTAGATGTTGTGATGTCGAAGCATACGACGAATCTAGGAAATCCCATCCTCAGCAGGAACCCTTAATGTTCCAAATATCATATCACATGTTATATTGACATTAGGTGTATGGTTTTACTTTATTCTCCGTTTTGAAAAATTACCATTTTCTCCGCCAATCGAGTCCAAAATTACCGTAAAAGAACAACAACAGATTTTACTTGAAATGGAGACACGGTTTAATGCTACAAGTTGTGTTAAAATAAAAATCAAAGTCGCTTCTTCTAAAGGTGTAAAAACAAAACACGAATCACAAATTGCACGCATATCTCAAAAGAAACAGCACACAATTCTAAGATTTTCACAAATAATAGAAGTACACTCAGAGCAGAACAAATCGAGTATTCCATACAAATACGTTGTGAGTAATTAAGAGGAAGATTTAATTGCGGCTCATTCATATTAATTGAGATTGTAATCTCGATACATATTAAATATTAAAAGAAACTTATACTGCAATTACATTTCCTAACCTAAGATGTCCAAAGTATTGGAACACCAAGCCCCACATTTACACTCTTATAAAACTATATGTGCTAATAGAGATGTGCTTCAACTAAAACAATTTTAAACCTACTAAATCTAGTTAGCCGCAACTTTTTTGGGTAGTGTATAGGAATTTCATTATGAAAACTTAATCAATAAAATAACTGTTAGGGCCTAGAGTTTCATTACTGAGTATCCATTTTCATTATTTTCAATCACGTCTCTAAAAAGTACGAAAACAGATAGAAAAAAGAAGAAAACACAAACAAGTTTATTATCTCAGAACATTATGAATTTGTAGTTAAAACGTGAAAAATAAAGAACAAGAAGTTCTACTCAGAGACATTTTAATATAACATGCATACTGAATAGATTTTCGCTCCTAGTTGTCTTTGCATTCACTTGTCACGCGCCAAATTGTCGCGTCCACTTGTCCCAGCCCGAGTTTACACTGCTTGTGTCTGGCGAGCGAACTCCCTAACCGAGATAAACCTCACTTGAATCTCCTCCATTCATCTAGGTCAGACAGCGGAATACTTAGCTCCATAAAAGACCCTGACGTCAGGTAAGATTCAATCCACCCACACCGGACCCTCTTATAGCAGAGCTCCCTACGCAACGTTTTAGAGTCATCGTCGAGAAACACTTCGGTGAAACGTAAACGAAACACCTCGGCATAACTCTACCACACATTTCATTCTGATCGCGTCATCCGTTGCCCAGACAAGCCTGGGATTGGGTAGACAACGACCAGTTCTAAGGGTGAACGCCGTGTGGTCTGCCCACAAGCTAGTCTCGAATCTTAGTGCTTCCCGACAAATCTAACGACTGCCTTCCCTCTATCTTCGGGCTAGTCTCGGATAGTAGTGAAGTCCGACATCTCAAGCGACTGGTTGTTCGTTCACCCTGTATGCTTACTCACAGAGGCAGGCAGAAATATCAAATTTTGTGAAAATGCTGGTAAGAACTGCTGGTGGCATAGTAAGCAAGTATAGGAAGGATGTTTAGTACCACAACGTGACGAAGTAATCGGTGTTGGGAATATTGAAATGCATCGATTACAAATATTGCTTAAAAATTTAAGTAATTAAAAAATCACATAACAGAAACTCCACAGACTAAAAAAGGACGGTTTTAAAAATATAAAAGTTAAATAAATATAAAAAGTAAGTAGGATTGACTAATACCTAGATTAGTAATCGTGAATAGTTCTAAAACTTACCACCGTAGAAAGTGCAAGCGCGCCCCAAATGAACGTCCAATTCACGAGTCTCAAATTAAACATTTTATATTTATTTAAATTAAAAATATAAACATTAAAAAATACAAAAATTAAATAGTCTTGACTAATCTACACAGCGAAAGCTTCAATATAAAAAGAATGACGTAAATCGGCCTGGAACTGGAACAAAAATAAGCCTTGTGTTTTAAATATATAGATGATTAGTTTACTATTATATTAGCAAAACATATTGTTCCATTAGTGCTAATAGTGAACTTCTGCATAATGTAAATAATTTAACCGCCAATCATAATTAATTACATCTGCACTAACATAATTGGAATCTCGGTATTCATAGTAAGTTTTAACAACAATGATAGAAAATTCATATTTTTTTTGATAACAAACATAAATTATTTATCTAACAATAAATACATACAACGGAAGTTAATTATCAAAACCTTATCTTTATCTGTATGTGTTGAAATTATCTCGTTTTACTCAATAAAGCTGCAAAGCAGGGAAAAAGTTTAATGTTTATCTAATCTGAAAAGGTAAGTACCTACCTACTATAGACTATACAAAACCTGCTATACTGGGCTCGTAAATTTATTTAGGAATTACGTAAATCCTAAACTGTATAAAGCTACTAGGTTTTGATAAAAAAAATAAAGACAGTTTTATCAATTGATTGGTTTCTGAACTCAATGGCTGTTATTTCTTTGGAGCGTGTGTACAAAACAACCCAACAGGTACATCGTATATTATAGTTATATAGTGCTATGTGTGAGCATCCGTTTATTTTCTCTCTTTTTCTTGTAACTCATCTTTGTTTACCTGATCAGTGTACCTTTTTTATACCTGGGCAGTTTATCTCGATCACATGTCGCAAATGATTCAAGAGGAAGGTAGCAAACAAATTGAAAAATTCAATATTTTACTGATACCCAGATTTCGTTATCGAAAAGTACAAAAAAGGGGAACATGAAAACAACAAGGACATTACGGCTTTTATACCTAGTATTTATTAATGATAGTGATTATTTAATTGGGTTGGTAACACTAGAGTAATTTGGCGAATAAAGTTATTTTGAGGTTATGACAGCTGTCATTACCATTAATAGCAACATGAGTAAATCTATCGGCCTATAGCGAAATATAGTGTACATAAATAATATAAAACTATTTTATTAATAAGCAAAAATTAAAACAATTTAACCTAACAATGAAAAACTACAGCGAATATTACATTCACAATAATTACTAGATAAAGAGATTTTAATATATTTTATGTATATACAGTGTGGAAATAAAGTAGCGGATAAATTCGATATCTTCGTTAAAATTATTTTTTTGGAAAAATCTCGAAGGGATATAGCGTAATTTATGACGTCATCGATATTTTTTTTAAATGACAACCTATATTTTTTATTGGCGATTTCAGTAGTACTTTTTATTCTCTTTTCAACTGTGTACAATTTTCAATATGTTACATTTGAAAAAAATTGAGAAAAACTGCCTTAAAGTTCTAATATTAAAAATTCTTTAAATTTGCAAAATGAATCTAGTCACCGTGTAAAACAAAACCTTAGTTACGGCTGTCAGAAGTAAACAATAAAATAAATGTTATTTTCTTGTTCTAAAGTAGAATTTACCTTCAGTAAACTATCTTATTAATAAAAATGGCGCATTTGAACGAGAAACAGCGAATTGAAGTATTAATGATGATTGGTTATGGCGACAGAATTCGAATACATTAAGAAGTGTGTCCACTTTTTAGAGAAACGTACCCGTATCAATTCATAAGTCAATCAACGGTTAGTAGGATTGAAAAGAAATTTCGAGAACATGGCGTTGTAAATAATCTTTCAAAAAGTGGACGTCCGGTGACATTAAATAAAGATGTACAACTTGATGCGCTACTAGAAATTGAAAACAATCCACATGGAAATAGTAGAAGCATCGTTTTGGACCATGATGTAAGCCACACTTCAGTTTTAAAATTTTTGAAAATTCAAAAGTTTCACCTATATAAGCTGCAATTGGTTCATGAATTGGCAGAAGACGACTTTGATCGTAGACAAGAATTCTGCCACCAAATGATGGCAATTTGTCTTCGCGATCCAATGTTTTTCCAGCGTATTTTATTTTCGGATGAAGCAACATTTTGTTTAAACGGTACGGTTAATAAACAGAATTGTAGATATTGGGCTAAAGAAAATCCTTATTGAATGCAGGAAACTTATACACAACATCCTCAGAAGCTTAATGTATGGGCAGGGATTATTGGTGACCAAATCATAGGGCCATTCTTTTGCATATAATTTAACTGGATAAATATACCTGCAATTTTTACAGTTGGAACTGATGCCTGCATTAGCTGCATTCTTTCCCAATGCAAACAATCCCGAGCTAAAACTAAACAATAGCTTTTGGTTGCAACATGATGGCGCTCCGCCTCATTACGCAATTAATGTACAACGCTATTTGCACCAAGTTCTCCCAGGAAGGTGGATAGGAAGAAGAAGTCCGATAGAATGGCCGGCAAGATCCCATGATTTAACGCCATTAGACTTCTTTCTGTGGGGGATAGTTAAAAAGTAAAGTGTATAAAAATCGACCCAATAATTTAGAAGATCTCAAGCAAAGAATTCCATATGAGATTAGATTAATAATCGCCTTGGATATTGTCAGATGGTACAGGGTCGTCACTTTGAACATCTAGTGTAATAAAAACTGCTATTTCTGTGCTTATTTTTGTAATTGATGTTATTGTTATTAGAGTTTTTTCTTGTTAATCAATTTAGTTTCTTTTTAGTCTAATTAAAATTTAGACTGTTTTTCTCAACTTTTTTTAAACTTAACGTTTAAAAAAATACGGTGACTAGATTGATTTTGCAAATTTAAAGAATTTTTAATATTCGAACTTTAGGGCAGTTTTTATCAATTTTTTTTAAATATAACATAATTATTGAAAATTATATACAGTTGAAAAGAGAATAAAAAGTACTACCGAAATCGACAATAAAATAGTATATAGGTTGTCGTACCGTATAGCGTCAAGTAATTAAAATCGCTATACCCCTCGAGATTTTTTCCAAAAAATTAATTTTAATGAAGTTATCGAATTTATCCGCTACTTTATTTCCACACTGTATAACCACCGTAATATTTAATATACATATTATACATAAATTTAATATTAATTTGTGAGTCGACGTCGAGTAGGTACATACAAGCGAATGTGTTGATTTTATAGTCTTATCAGTTTTATTTTCAATTCGTCAGCTAACTCACTATCATATCTGCGTGCATAGTGGATATTTATTTTATCATTTATTTGCTCTTTCTTTCTCTTTATCTAATGTGTTTATAAAATTATAGTACTGCAAAATCTTGCTCTTCTAGCTAAAACAATACAGGTAATTGAATTGAATTAAGTCAATAAACACCTGAGTGATAAAGATAAATTGTAAATATTTAACAAACACGATTAAATACGAAGTTTGTTATTTATGGCATCTGCATAGCCTTATAATGTGCTACATGCATTGCCAATTAATTTTATTTTTTTTAAATACTAATGCTTAACTCTTCTAATTGTGGAATATAAACAAACAAAAACAATAAATATTTAATGACAAGCGATATTGCTCATTGCTCTTCAACAAAAATTTAAAAAAAACTGTTTCTTATTAACCTTCTACTATATTTGTTTTTAAACATTTTTATCGTATCATCTAATAACTTAATAAATACCTATAAAAAAGTACATTATCCAAAGATCGTAGATACGATCTTTGGTCGCAGTTGATAATTTTTAATAATATATTGATAAATAAAAATATATTTCAGGAATTCTTAACGCACCAGGTATGAAGCCTACGGTTTTACTTCCTAATCCAATAATTATCTTTTAAATTAAATTTAAAGAAAAATAGTTATTGGATAATAAAGTAAAACCATAGGCCTCATGCCAATGCGATGTTTGGTACTGAATTCTAGTAGCATAGTAATTGATACTATGAGGTACCAGGGATGTTCCACCACCTCAGTTCCTCACCCAAGAGCAAACAAACAAGAGCTTAAAAACTGAAAACAATTTGTAATAAATGCAGGAATCTCATTCTAGTCTTTAACGGAAATCTCCCGATCAGCTTGTGAAAGAATCCGCTCGTAGAGAGTCCCTCTATACTTATATTTATACAATAAAACAATTCTGAATAATATTAATTATAGCCCAGCAAATGTCTACTATAAAATTAACAGCTGCCATTAATAATTTATTAAATAATTATCAATCAGTTCATAAATTACTAATGTGGAAGCTGTATGTTACTTTTAAAGCAAACGAGAAACTTTAGCAGTACTTTTTGCAGAAACAGTAACATTAATGTAAATCTTGCAACAATGTAAATTTTTAATTAAACAGTATCGCAAAAAAAGATAAGTAACTGTTTTGTTAATTGACCACATAACCTAAAAAGTGAAAGAAAAGATTGATTTACAATTATTAAGAGACAGTAAAAAAATAGTAGCAGAAGTGAGAAGCAAAAGGAGCTCCCTGTCTTTCTCCTTGTGTTAATAAAGTTCATGCGTAACTGCTTCGGGTTAACAACCTTGATCATGTTAAATATTTTGATTTCTAGCTTTTCGCACCCGTTATTTACAACGAGAAGAGATGAAAAGGCCAAAAGTTCAGGGAATAAGTCTAAAGAAAGCTCGACAGTTAATGAAAAGGTTTTCGCAATAAACCATGGCCTACTTAAATTATTTAACATAAACAGAACGTATTTCTATAACATAAATTTTGCAAGAAAGAGTGATAAGTTAGAATCAATCAATAAATAATCCTAAATTGAGTGATTTCCGTATAACTTAAAATGAAATGGTTTGAAATGCAATACTTCCAAATAAGGTAAACATCATTGATAATCTTGTAGACACAGTGGAGGAAAGCCTTTTTCACAAAACTCGTAGGTTAAGCCCAAGCAGCATTTTTAGTCATCGCTACGTACCAGTAACTACCGGTGGAACTATTAAGTTTTTGCCACTAGTCACAAGCACGTAATTACTACGGTTTTATTACGTGCCTGGAACCAAAATGGGGAACAATTTTTAGATGGCAGATACGTTGCAGTAACCTCTCTGGAACTTGTCCATTTTCCAGTTTTTGTTAATTGCTACTTTCGTGGAACTCCTTTTCTCTTTGACACATCGTGTCGCGTGGTTGCTCTCTCTTACTCTTGCAACTCATTTTCTATACTAATGCTGCGATCGTGTCACAAAATGGATTATTATTTTATTTGTAATACGTACATAATACAAAGAGCGACGAAATGTTTAATTATTTTGTCATTCCAGTATATCAAAATTATAAACTATTGCAACTTTTCTGTTAAATGTGATGATGATAGATCGAAAAATAACAATTCGCCTTCTTTAAATATGTTTTTTAATAAAAAATGTCTTTAATAAAATATGATAAAAATATTTACAAGTTGATACACATGATAGGAACCATTTTTATATTATTCCTAAGGAACACTTTGGCCCCAATTTCTGGTTTTTATTGAAAGTTATATAGTAAAACATCTATTAACAATCAAAAAATATAATACAAAATATTTGCATTATTAAAAATTCAAAGTGGGGAAATTATTTTACAAAATAAATAATCTATTAACAATCATAACAAATTGCAAATTGATTAATGGCCTCCAACATTTTACAAGCAAATATGGAGAAGGAGTAGTTTACGAAAAATCACTTTAAAGTGATTCTCCTGGGTAGCAAAAACGTAAGTTTTACTTTCAATACTACTGTAAGGTTTCGTGACTTTAAAGGGCTAAGCAATGCTCTCAGACTGGTGGCAGGAACTTTTATACGACTTTAACGCAATTATATACTAACAATGGGGCCTTACAGCTGACGCGTCGCTGATTTCAAAAATTCTTTTTTTAAATAAAAGTAAATAAAAAGTACAAGAATAAAGAAATAGCTGTTTCTGTATTTAATCGAAAGCGGCTTATTTAAAAAATAACAAATTAACACAAACAAGACGCAACGTATTTATGTGGAATAAAAACTCACTCGCAAAAGACAGGGTAGCCGAGCGGCTAACGTAGTAGCTTTATATACGGTCGGCCTAACATTCAATTCTCACTAGCTCCGTTACTTTTTTTAAATTAGTTTTTTAGTTAAATGCATTCTAAACAGATCCTAGATCGTAATTGTAACTTTCTTTAGTTATTATGCAGAAAACTGGAACAAGAACCTAGGCATGATATATAGTTAAGAGTTACCATACATTTAATAAAATGATTTAAACCTGCGAATTTGCATTTTGAAATCGGCGGCACGTCAACTGTAAGGTCCCCTTGTAAGTGGCAATACTGTTCCACATGCTTTAAAGGTTACTAAGAAGTGATGGAACTACATAGTTCCAATAAATAGTAGAAACAACTACTAAAATAATCCGAACTGAAGTAATTAAACCTATGAAGTTAGAAATTTAGTTGTAGTTACGCAACAACTACTCAGTCAAAGTTCCAATCTCAGTTACTGCTGCTTAGATGCTGCTTGGTAGGTAGTCATTGTAGAATCGAATTTTCAATGCGGACATTGATATACAAATCGAATGCTGGTATCCTGAAGTAAGGATATGGTTGGTGGAGTTCAGTGCTGCTATCGTCGGGAGACTATGATAGTTATTAGAGTTTCTGTTTATTAGCATTCAGTAAAATAGATCCAACAAACACTAACCTATATGCTCTCGTACATGATAGATATTACTACATACTCTGTTGAAGGTTCATCAATCATCGCCACTATCAAGTCTATAGCATCAGAGGAGAGAAGATACTTGTCGACTAATAACAAATCATTTCATCATAGTGTAACGTTCTTTTTAAAATAATAACAAAAATGCTGTTTAAATCGTCTATTCACAAGAGAGATATTATTTAAATATACTAATTAAAACACTATAATTATAAACTATTTAATGAACTATTTAAATGCTAGATATTTACAAACTTAAAGTAGGCTATTTATATAAGAACTATTTATGTATTATTACAACAATTATTAACATTTATTTATTCACTAATATTCGACTATTAACCAATTATTCAAAACACATTTCGATACGCCGGATTACACACTAACTGCCTGCTTCTACCCGCGACCTCAATTTGTAGCTTCCATATAAAGTTCTGGAACTTACTAGATTGGACTAGTTGGTGTATTGTTTTGTGCAGCCGTCGATAACTCACACCGATGAATCATACATGCAGGAGTTGATGAATCGTACATGCAGGTGTTGATGAATCATACATGCAGCTGTTGATGAGTTACGTCGATGAGTCGTGTCGATGAGTCATGCAGTCTCGAATGTTCGACAGTGGCGAATAGGGGGTTTTCCCCATTTGTTAAAATAGGTTGGAAATAGTTGCAAATTCTTTTCCGAGACAAGTGCGTATGTGGATCTACAGCAGCATGTGTTTTTAAAACCAGAGAATAAGTGTCCGGAACAGACTCCTTATCAGGTGACACAATCAATAGCTGGTCGCGAATTACTTACCGTTGATAGTCGAGACAAGATTTTTTTAACTACTTCTAAAAAAAGAACCGCCATGTAAATAACTTACATATTTTAATGTGATGGATAAAGTATGTACTTTAAGCAAGTAAGTGTAATTTGATAAATTTTGCCAACCATTTTAGAACTAGAATAAAAGCTAATATAAGTATACTATATAAATGTATACATACGTATTCACATAAAAGATTCTACTGACGCATTATTCACTAGAAACGTAAAACATGTTGTATAGATGGATGCATATAAATCCTCACTCTACACCAATGGCAATAACATTAATTCTACTAAACAACCTTATCCGATTGCATTTGAAGTAGTAAAATTACGATATGTTTTTTACTCGGGTTATTTAATGGTCAAGATTAGCAAACACAATCATACATTACTAAGTGCTTCAAACACAAAGCTATAAACAAATCTGTGATGAATCTATATAAAAAAATGGTCTTATTATTCGAACAATCTGAAAAATTATTTTGTTCTATTCTTGTCCGTATTTTTATTTAATAGCGGAATGTTTAGCAACCTTTTTAATACGGCAGAGAATTTCTCATATTCCAAAAAGAACCACTAAATAATACTCTTAAATGATTGATATTAATAGACATTCTGTATAAGTGTATAAAATCAATGATCTTAATTAGAGCAGAAAATGTTATTCAATACCAGATGAAAGGAGACAACGATATTTAAGAGGACAACTTTATTTGTATAGAATAACTTAAACAAGGTATACACAGATAATCAATTTGGAATTTCTCTAAACTTAGGATTTGCGGAAGCATCTGCCAGGTATGAAAATATGGATGATGCAGTTCAAACGCTGAATTTAATTAAGATTGGGGAATTAAAATTTGTGATACTACAGACTAGACAACTTTGAAATAATCCATTACGCTTTTAGTTTTTGTAAGATATCGCAAATTGTTTTTCTAGACTTCTTTATAATTTGTGACTTTCTGTATAACTACAAAATTAATTATCCACGACTAGGCGTAATACTTACGTTAAATTCAAATTTTATTATCGCAGCTGGGCTACTTAAAGTCGACATGAAAGGGATTCTCGTTAACATTCTTTTGGGCATGGGAAAATTGAAAGGTTGGCTGATTCGAACTGAACTGTGGTTGCATTATGAGCGCCACCTCGTTCAAAAATAACTTTTAAATTATTTAATTTATCGTTAAGTTGCACAGGATGGGAACGTCATTTCAAGCGGTTGATTCTAAATTATCCATAAAACGAGGAAATCTTCGGAAGCAACATTTAGTAAGACATATATAAACAATACATTAATACTTCACATAAAAATCATAAAATAAAACAACAATTAAAATGCTTTGTTTAAATGCTGTCGCGGGGATAGACAGAATAATAAAATATTAGTTCTTAAATAAATGAAAAATGTTAGGAAGGTCTTGGGATATAATATTACAAAAATAAGGCTTAGTTTAATACTAAAACTATAATATTAAATCATTAGCCGATTCAGTAGTAAATGAAATTTAAACAAATTTATTTCAGTTTCACTAGGGTATTACAAAATTTAAGCAAAATTATTTAAACGTTGCAAATTGTTTTACTTTAAATAAAATTACACTTAAAATTTACCTTGCAATTAAACACATAACATTGCATTTTATGTCATTAGATTAATTTTCCTTTCTTATAAACTTTAATTCTTTAAATGTTGCAAACTCATATTAAGTCAGTCTAAGTCTTTGCACAAAGTTTGTAAAAACTTAAACACTACCAACATGTTATTTATTAACAAATGTACTCAGGTTGAAACAACGACTCAGGGAGAAAACCTTTAGTAAAATGATATAATAATGAAATAAAGTATATTATTAAATAAACAAAGATCAACTAATATTTTTTTTATTATTTTATCTTTCAGATTATAATAGGTTTTCTCGCTTAAGGGCGGTTCGCTTAATAAAGGAAATTCTAGTAATTCACCAATAATTGTTCAAATAATTCGATAATTGTATTCTGAACAATCTTAACCACCACAATGGATTAAAATTCTAAATCGTAACATTTAACGATGAAACAACCACAAAGATTTTTCAAAATTCATATAATGGAGGCATCAACGCAATGTGCCTTAACAAAGTAGAAAGTTAATTAAAGTTTTACCAAAAAGATATACTAACTTTTACTAAATGAATATAATAATTTCTCTGTTTAATACTGGATTAGATATCTAATACAGTTTTATATAAAGGACTTAATTTAAAAATGTTATAGAGTTGTAAACATACAGAAATACCAGAGCGCATTTGAATGCATTCTATTAAGCGTAATGTTTTACACATATCTATTAATATAATTCACTAATGAATTTTAATTGTGAACTAGTGTTAATCAATCTTTATTTGGCTTTTCCCCAGTTTAATGTCACTTTAGTGTTTAACCTTGTTTTTTTCTTAAAAGACTTTTCCCCATTCTGTTAATATCAGTGTTGTCACTTCAAATATGGTCGTATTTGTGTGCATACTTTTATTCTTTATTCCCTATTTGGTTATGTTTCTATTCAGGCTTCCTCATTGGTAAATTCGGCTTTATCAGTTTTCCGGAAACGTTTGATAAGATGATCATTTTTACTTCCTTGTGTTGTCCAGTGCAACCTAAGTTATCTTGCGAGTAGTAAGATTTCTTTCATGCAAGAAGTTTTGTGAATTTCTTTTTTTAGAGTTTTTTGTGAATGAAACTAAATAATTCCTGGTGATTAGTTAGTTTCACGAAGGTGATAGTTATAGTCACAGGAACCCAGCTTGTTGGTCTTTAATCGCTACCAAGGTACACTTCTAAACTAATTTATTCATTATGGTTATCTCTAACAAGTCCTTGTTTTTTAGAAATATTTTCCAACTATACAATAGGCAAAAAACATTCCTCTGGGATGTTTTGCCTTTATTTTCATAATCCGACGAAATAATTATTCCGGTAGGCCATAGTTTACAATGTGAAACTGTTAAATTAACGCAGAATTCCTTTCTAGTCTTTTTAGCTTTGGTTTTACGCTTCGTTCTTACGTTACCTACATCTCTCAGCACCTTACTGGAAAGTTTCTTCCGAAACGTTGGGTATTGTTACCCACCACCTTATGAGCAGCAACTAAAAAGTCAAGGATATTATCAAATCCAAGATACTAACAACAAGAATAATACACAAGGTTCTTCTAACACACAGAATTTCCACCCATTTTTAACTATATAAACATTCCTTCTCTTCGTTTCTTTTTTTAGGTAATACAATAAAGATAAACTTTACCTTTTGTTGTTTATTGTTTCCAGCCTTATTTTGTGGAACTCCATAATCATGAAATAAATAAAGATTATTAAAAGTTTCACAGTTTTATTAAAATATCAATATTGTCAGGTATATTTTAATAAAACTGTGAAACTTTTAATAATCTTTATTTATTTCATTTACCTTTTGTTTTCATAATTTCGTGACGCAGTTGCCAGTTATAACCTAATTTACCTTTTCTGCAGAGATCGTAAGTAATATACATTTCCTTTAAGCTTCTAATTAATTAAAATTTGATTCTGTGATTGTGTATTGTAGTATTTTAAGTACTGTATAGAAATCGTTGATATCGATTAATTATTTAATCGGTTAAATTAAATATTAATCCTTTTTTACGTTGATCTGATTTGATTGATCGATTTTTGATTGAGTGATTTGTGTTCTTTTGAATAAATCTCTTTCTGTATCTTTTGTATCCTGTATCTCATGTTTCTATTATTGCTTGTGCTGTTTTCAAACGGCGGTTGTTATCTTAAAGCAGACGTTGCCGGACCCAAACATGCAGTAAGTTTCAGGTTAATGTTTTGTGATATACATTTTAATATAGTTGGACTTCTTATTAACACCGAGAGCTAGCCGGTTAGGAAGTTCTTGTTTTAATAGGTAAAACTACATGGATAATGTAAGCATTCGAAATTAATCAGTTACATATATGGTTATGGTATTAGTCTTATTTATTTAGTTTTATATTTAGCACATTTCTGAACAGCCATTTCTTGCATGCTCTGTTTTTTAGACTAGTATAAAAAATAAATAGGAGAACTCATTTTCTTACGAGCGAGATTTACTCAATAAATTTGACATGAGAATATATTAAAAAGGATTTTGAGATGAACTTATAATTGTTTGTATATTTTTAGGGCAATGTGGAATTGGCTTGGTGTTAAATATGTATAGCCATAAATAATTATTACTTTAGATTCATAATGTCTCAGATAGCTCAAGTATTGTTATAGAGTAGCATTAAAGCTAAGCAGCATTTTTAGTCATCGCTACGTACCGGCAATTACCAGTGGAACTGTTAAGTATTTGCCAATAGTCACAAGCACGTAATTGCTACGGTTTTATTACGTGCCTGGAAACAAAATGAGGAACAATTCTTGGGTAGCAGATACGTGGCGACGTAGTAATTGCTACATTCGTGGAACTTGGCACAATTTGGCACGAATTTGTTATTTTTATTGAAGGTTATGTAGTAAAACATCTAATAACAATCATAACAAATTGATTAATGGCCTCCAACATTTTTACAAGTAAATATGGTGATGGAGTAGTTTACGAAAAATTACTTTAAAGTGATTCTCCTGGGTACCAAAAACATCAGTTTTATTTTCAATACTACTGTAAAGTTCCGTTACTTTAAAGAGTTAAGTAATGTTTCCAAGACAAGAGTGAGGCAGATGGCAGGAACTTTCAGTACTACTTTAAAGTTTTAAAAACTTTAAAGTAGCGTCGGGCAAGTTACTGTTACAATCATAATACCACTTTGAAGTTGCAACGGCTTTAGAGTAATTATACTAAGTGGCAATACCGTTTCACATGCTTTAAAAGTTACTTAGAAGAATGGAACTACATAGTTCCAATGAATAGTATAAACAACTACACAATTACTAAAATATTCCGAATTGAAGCGATTAAACCTATAAAGTCATAAATTTACTTGTAGTTACGTAACAACTACTAAATCAAAGTTAAATTATTATGTAATTTAATAATACATAGCAATCAAAATATGAAGTGGTTCTAAATTTATTCACGGATTTTGGCACCTTTGGTTTCCGAGTTATTTTAATAAAGTTCTTATTATAAAGTTGATAAGAGTTGATTAGGTTGAGTTACTATTTAATCATGTGTACACATATGTACACATATAATAGTCATAAATTAATGGAGTAGTTTGAATATTAGGCAGTTTTGGGCTACACGAGATTACAAAAATACATATTATATTCTCCTCGCAGAATTAGAAATTGGGTTTATTTATTCAAAGTAGAAAAGAAGCAAGTTGAAATTTATATACTACTATTTACTTATTATTAGTCTCTGCAGCATTTTTGTTGTCTTTACGTCTGTAGATTCATTAATGTACTGCCAATAAACTTATTGAAATTATTATCTCCTCTGTTTCCTATACTTTTCAAACTGGCGTCTCATGATGACTTTTTATTATTTCATTCTCTATCAACGATGAATAATATTAAAGTAATTTACATGAAATTGTTAACATAATTGTTATAATAATTAATACGTATAGCTTTGCGTGCATTAGAAATTTCAGTCTGTATCACAAGCATAACCAATACTCTTGAGCCAGTTCATTTTCACTATTAAAATCCAGATTATATAAATGGAATTAGAATAATTAAGTAAACTACCATACCATGTAATAAGCAAACTGGAAATTCACTAAATTAGCAAAAAAAAAGTTATTTTTTGCTTATAAATAAACCATGTGCTCAGTGACATTGAGACAGTTATTAACATATTATAAAACTAAATGTCATGCAATTGTTGTTTGTAAAAACACGTATCTAATACAATATTGTAATAACTACAATTAGCAGAAATGTCGGACTTGGAAAAAGGATACTTAGATTTATTTGTAACCAGAACGTGTGTATGAACTTTTAACCTTTTCATTAACATACTACATAATTTTGCATTTTTAAATTTCTTTCTGAAAAAGCTCTGTTAAAAAAGAAAATTATTAACTGGCGCTGCTTGTATATATACTTGTGGTGTAATTATAGTATAAATATATGCATGCACTTAAAACGTAAATAATGTATGAAGATGGGAAACATGTGCCAGTTTGGTTTTTTAACATGTCTGTTATAAAATAACCACACGACGATGCTTCAATATAAAAATATTAAAATAAGTGCGTTGAAAATAGAGTGCGATGTTAATTAATTTTTGTTGTATCTTTTTATTTAATTAATTAGCAATACATTTATTAATTATTTCTATAAGATAATATCATTTCAGATTTCCATTTTGGGTCTCAAACTTTTCATCAATTCTTTAATTTTCAATATCTGATTCAAATCTCAAATAAGCTCCAAAGATTTTAAGTATTTTACGTCAAATCTTCAAAACAAATTTAGTTTCACTATTTTCAACTATAAAACTTTGTAATTTTCAAAGTCTGGCAATTCAGATTTTCAAACTTTCACGGTTTCAGAAATCCAGAGTTGGAAGTTCTAGTTTGCAATGTTTTCCATGTTGTCTGAGAGGTTTTAGACTTTAGTTTGTTCGGAGCTTTAGAAATTCGAAGAAAAGTTAACTGTATCACACTTTCAATATTACGTAATGTCGAGATTTGAAAATACCCAAGCTTTATCGTTTTATTTCACAGACATAGTTCAGGATTTGACTTCTACCCTCTTTTAGATCCATCTAGTAGGATAAGGCAGTGAATCTCATACAGCGTAAAGTCCGAATGCTAATTAGCTTTACTTAATGAGCGTTTTAAAATTTAATTAAGGGAACTCTTGTGATTTTTTAGTTTTGGTCTAAAGGTACTACAAGCTCGCAATACTCATAGTATAATGATTATAATCTCATAATCATTGTTATGCCTTCTTCACTCAAATATCAAGGAATTGCAAAAATGAAGTCAATCCAGCATCCAACTTTAATTCACAATTATTGTATCTTCACAAAGACTTAATTACTTAATGTTATTTAGCTTTATATTATTGTTAGATTATTGGGCTTGCTAAAATATCTAACATAAGGTATCTGGTCTTCTTGTAGGACTACCGTCTAAGCAGTTATTCAATAATTCAATCTTCTGTTGCATCGGTAAATGTATATTAGTTATTTTTGAAATTACTTAATATAGTTTAATACCTTAGTATTACTCCATACAATAATGTCACGTGGTGTTTTCGTGACTGAGGGTCGTAATCAGAGGTAAAAATAGGAAGTAAAAAGAGACCACAATTAATCATATGGTTACAAATATAAGTACGAGGACGTTAGGTTAGGTCCTCCTACAACTAACATTGAAGATGAGGGTGATCGGAACCACCCTATACTAGCACAAGTCCTACAACTAAGCCTTAGGAACCAGGTAATCAATGCCTCTGAGCATTAGATTCTAGGCCCCTAAATAAACTACAACTAAGCACATTAGGGAATCAGGTAATCAGTGCCCCTGGGCATCAGATTCTAGACCCCTAATCATAAGCGTAGGGGATCAGGTAATCAATGCCCCTGGGCGCCAGATTCTAGATCTCCTCAATAAATAATATAAAGTTAGGCACCAGCTTGCTTCAAGATGTTGATTCGTTGGAGTCATTTTTACAACTGAATGTTAGACTTGAAGCAAGGTGTTTATATACTGTATCCTCAATACATTTTCCTCCTGAATATATTACGAATATATAAATGCATAATGAGATGCAAATATAAATGCATACTGTATAAATGAATAAATTACTTCTAATGAGATGCATACATTATCATATAACTGGCGGTTCGCATGCGATGCTTCTTGTAAGCTTGATAACATTTGCACTAAACGAAATGCAAGTTGAGAAATTATGAATTATTTAAAGTCCAAATAATTCCGTTTCTGACAATAATAATAGTAATTGCTACTATATACTGCCGTGCTTAGCAAGAAAACAGTATCTCCAAAACAGCAACTTAAGAAATATACCATATTTTTATTAGCACTCATTAAGATTTCACATAGTATATTTCTAGACGTTTTATATATAGTTTTTGCAGATACTGCGTTCTTGCTAAGCACGGCAGTATATCCATTGTCTGGTACTGCTATCAGGTGCCGGGAGGGAGGGGCAATAATATAAGTAGATGTCACTTTCAGCGATTATAGTTACGGTTACTTTATATACGCTTCATTAATTCATTGTTATATAACTCGAAAATTAAAAATGGATTATTAATTTGGCAGATCTTTTTTAAGTAAAGCATTTCACTCTTTTGTACCAAAGCAAGAGATTATTTTAATTGTTTTCGATAGTAACTGGATTACGATCAGATATCAATAAATATTAATTAAATCCATATATTATTTAGATGATAGGGCGTTTGCACGTATATTAGAACAAGATTCTTTTATTGCAAGAAGGGAGAAAAATAGAGATCTGATTTAAAAAACGTACAGATATCCAAAGATAACCAAATTTTTATTTAACGTGGCCTTTAAGAGACAACGAATTGAGTTACGCTCAATTAGCACGTCAGTTACATTTGTAAAAGCTACTAGTAGCTCACTGGTGGGAGCGAGGTTGCCTATCCACTCTCTACTATCTCTCAAGGCCGGAGCTATTAACGTGCCCACCCGGGGTCTGGGCCCATTTCCGAGGGAATCCCATCACCTCTAGTCCAGCATGCGAACTTTTACTGTCCGAACGAGTCCAACATCAAGTGTGGCTGAGACTTGGAAATTGGGTTTACCTAGGATATCCCAGAGTTAGCCACCCCGCCCTACCATGTTAAGGCTTGGCGAGCGCGAGCTCTAACCTAGACTAGTAGAGCCCCTACTAGTAAAAGTAGAAGCGGTGAACGAAACGCGAGTAGCAGACATACAGTAAGCAAGAACAGCATTTAAAGTTAAAATCTCAGCAGAGACTACATGTAAGGATAAAACTAGCTAAAAATTATAAATTAAAATTAAATTAGAACTAGAATTAGAAAAATTAAATCAATTACAATACGTTGGTTTCAATCGATCAAGAGATATCTTTTCGATATGGCTTTGTATGCGTTTGTATATTGTTGGTATGCCTTATAACTTTTATGCTTTTGACAACTGTTACACCGGTTACACGTCCTGACGGCTTGATCCGTGAATTCATTGATGGCCAAAGGAACCTCTGAGTAATCAACATCCGAGTAGCTCGAACGCCGGGGTGCGTCAGGTTATGAAACGTGTAAAAACTTTATTTCAAAAGAAGGGGGGGGGTGATGCTGCGATGATAACTGGTTTATTGGTCGCTCTGTCAGGAGTAACCAGATTGTTTAGTTTGAGGGTTTTGTAGTTGCTGAACAATATCTAATGGATTTACGGTAATAAGATACTAAGCCTTTGAAATATCTCATTACTTCTGGGTAGTTCGTAAAGGAAGCTCTTTCCTAACGTGAACGTTGTAGGATTGGTATACAATACCAGGTGATATCCAAGAAAGTCTGCTGAGTTTACACCAAATAAACATTTATTTATTGTCTCTCATTAAGATTAACCCTCGGAAGACGAAGTTTTGGTTACTTACGTAGTTGCCGGAGTGGGGTACATTTTGTACCCCAACATAATTTTACTCACAAGTTTTATCTTTTTGAATGAATAATTTCATAATATAAATCTATTTATTTTTATGTTACAAAAATTAAACATTATACCAACACTAGAGTCAATTGTTGCTACCGCTGCAGTTCCTAGTCATTCCCTTGGTTTTTGCAATTGGTGCACATAACTTCACTTATCTTCTTTTTTTTCTTTTTTATTTTTTAATTTTGTTTTATTTCTTATCAAATTTGATTAACTAATTTACTAAACTGGGAATGGATTTTCAACAATTCGCTTATCTTTAGCCTATTTTTTAGTTTAAATTATAAATTAAAAAAATAAAATAGGTATTATGTACATCAAATAATGTAACAAGCACATGTTGACACAATGTAAAAACTTAAGGCACGAAAATAATCCACAATTAAAGTTATTAGCAAAAATTCAATTTTGGGGTACAAAATGTACCCCACTCCGTCTTCTAAGGGTTAATGAAAGAACATCTAAACACTGGAAAATTGTGTGAACAAGTTAAAGTGTTGTGATGTATTACTTACTAAATTTACGTGTTATCATTTAACTAATGATTTTATACATTTACAGTTTTGTTTTTATATATTTACATGTTTTCGGCAATTGTGGCTTCTCTATTATAGTAGCAAGTTCCAACTCTCGCAAATGCTGCTCTAAAATCTACATTTTCGAGCTATTGGAGGTCAAATGCAATGTTTGCTAATGACCATTTTTCGCGGATGATCTACTTGAAATGGCTGAACAAATTTGGAAAATCTTTTGAAATATTTAAGTAGCTCTTAGAAGAATTGATGTTAAGAGTAGTTGGTGATCTGAAATTAAATGGAAATAACGTTTCCATGGGTGCAAGGAAAGTGGCTGTTGGGCATGTGTATTGAAAGTGGAGGAATGTGGTGATACAGAATCAGTAACACCAGAAGGAAAAATAGTGTTGACATAGGATATGTTTTGTGCAGACATTATGGGTAAGGTGCCATCCGATATATACTCGAAATTGCATTGAGTTTTGTTCATATGTGGCGCAAGGATAATCATGCATTAAAAAACAGTCTACACAAAGGTTACAGAGTGTAAGAAAGTCCAATTCTAAAATTGTAAATTATACTTGAGCCAAAATAAATGTCCAAGAGATAGGGCGATTCTGCAATTCGACAACATTTAGTTTCAAAGCTAAAAATCCTTTAGTTTTAGTCGCCGTATTATCTACTGCTAAAAGAGTAAATTTTGAATTTTGAAAAACGAGTTTTTGAGAAAAGACCACGAACAATTTTAGAGTTCAATTTCTACCAAAGCGTGCATGATAGTGAGACACTGTTATAAGTGTATGAGCTATTAGGGGAATTTTAGAAGAAGCAAGCTGGAGTGTTTAAATTCTACCGTTGTGTAGCTAGTTATAGAATTCAATTATTGCATATACGATGAAGATACTGTTTGCAAACGTCACAATACCAATGGCCAGATCTATTCATTCACCCTTGTACCCATCCACCGCAACGTGGTGGTGCATTGACACCGGATTTACGATTTTGCTTCCTAATTTTCCTTGTAAGTTACAATTTCCAGACAGTACTGTATTCGTAAGAATATTTGACAGTGATCGTCCTGCATGACGTCCGGGTAACACCTTTCTTTTGCTTCTGTTAAATACAGGCGATTTTTTCCCATTAAGAATTAAATTTAATTGAATGTATTTTTTCTCGTACAATCTTGAAATTTGAATTACTGCGAATTTTGTAGTCTGATTATGAGATTATCGTTTGATTACGAAATACAATTATTTCAAATATAGTCTACGCGCGGTTTCAGTTTGCAGCGATGCAATGAAAATTTAAGTAAACGTTACTGATCAAGGGCTATGACACCAACTCTACCAACATTTACAATCTGGTCAAACCTCTTTACTCTGCTATTTAATATTATTAATATTTAAAGATTAGAAGATATACCTTAAGAATGTATATTACAATTAAAATATTCTAATAAAAATTTGATTTATTTCTATCAACGCGGTGAATTTACTAATTAATAGAAAACACTAGTACGCTATTTGCTAAACTGAGAACCAAGAGTAATTTACATGAGATTTTATACATATTTTACATAATTTATTGTGTGTTACACAAAAATTTCTTTGACTAGCGTAAAAATCTCTTCTAGTGCAACAATAGGATGTATGTACTGCAACATAACATAACAATTAACAACATAATAATATGTATTAAAGTTTAGTTTTACATAGTATGTTATAAAGATTTATTCAAAAATTACGTGGTATATTATAAGTTCTTACATTTTTACAAAAAAGAATATAAATACTACTGTAAAAGTTATGTAGTCTTACACCTGGACTTTTCCTTGTTATAGATAAATATAACAAAACATTAACATCATTATAGCTTAAAATATATTTTGTATTAATGTTAGCATTATTGTTTAATTAATGCGTTCGAGGCAAAATATCTCTTTAAACTCGCACTAAAGGAACAATTTGCATATGAAATGGTTCAATTATATTGGTTTACTTTAATGGGAACTGATTAGAACGATTATCTTAACGAGATTACTAAATAGCTCAAGTATTATCAAAGGTATTCGGAATGCATTAAGTATGTATTTATGTAAGTGACTAATATCTTACATTATCTATTGACATCTATCTGAAATACATACTTTACTTCATGCTATTTTCTATAGTAGTATTCGCTGATTCAACTTGAATGTCAACCGATTCACAGGTAGGCAGTGGGTAGAACGTATTCTACGAAAGCTTTATGTTCGTCTAACAAGGAAAGTTCACGAAGTCTTACAAAGCAATCGAGGCCCCATGCATGTCAGAGCTATTATCAGAGTGAGATATATAAGTTTGACATGAAATCATGAAATGTCAAAGTTCATATCATGGTGAAAAATGGTAAAAAATTGTAAAATGGTACACACGAATGGAAATTTGACATTCCCATGCAGAATATGATGGTAATAGGTATATAAGTTGCAAAAAAACCTAACCTTCCATTTGCAAATAAGGAAACATATGCAAATAAGAAATAAAATTGAAAATTGCTTAGTCTAGTGGAAGTTTGGCATATGTATATATTGAAAATATATAATGTTTAAATTGCAAAAAACCTAAAAACCAAGAGTTTGACCTGCAGAGGTCATATATATATATATATATATATATATATATATATATATATATATATATATATATATATATATATATATATATATTGATAAAGGTACGTTGTCACCTCATATATAACGTTGTGACCTCCGTTTTCGGAGGTGACAACGTTTTGCCCTGTTTTCGACTGTATAAGCATATAGATGGTGTTAGAAGCCTAAATTCAAATTTTTGTCTGGAGTTGATAACGCCATACTTATACTCACAAATTTAATTTTTAGTTCAGCTGTAGATCGCTGGCGTTGCCGTCGCTCTTATTTGTATAATTGCCAATACGATGTCACCTCCGCCTGTATATGTTGTTTTTGTATCATGTACGGTACGTTACAGGCTCCACAGTTTGGCAACGTCGTGTACAAGACCTTAACCATTCAGGTATATAGAATTCCATCGAAACTCATACATCTGGTGTGGTTTCGACCATTTCACGCTACCTAAATTTACACGTACTTTTTGGGATTAGTAGCTGCATTTAAACTAGTATTTTTAAAGTACTCAGGAAATTTAAGGGATCGCCTGAATTGTACATCATTTTCAAATAGTTGTATGTTCGAAAAACGTGATTGGATAAAAGGTGCAAATATATAAGAAAAGACATTAATGATGGTTTAAAAAAATAAACTAGTAATTTCTATTCCATGTAAAAGGTTTTGAATTTAAACGAGTTCCTTTGAGATATGAAGGGATTAATATAGGAAATATTTTGTAGTCGTAATTATGTAAAAATAAAAAGAGTTATCTTTTTTCAAAAATGATCATTTCGGATTTATTGGATTATTATTTTTGGAATTATCATATGATACATTCAATCTTGCATTTACAAAAAAAGATTTAACTTTAAACATTTTACAGCGCCGATAACTAGGTTAGCTGGAGCGGGGTGATAATAACGATTCGATTCCAGCTGGAAAGATTTTTAAAATATTTTTTACAAAACACGATTTAAAATGCAATCTTTCTCTTCGAAAATGTGAAAATGTTTTTCTGCATAATTTTATCAAATTGCATAGTTTTGCATTTTGCTTATTTCTCATGAGACTTCAATTTTGCAAAACGTTTTGTTTTACTACTTATTAATTTTTACATTTTCTGGTGCATTTTACTGACCTGCTTAATTAGATAAGATAAATGCTCAAGTTATGTAGTAATTGAATCTCGAGTACAATGCACGCCATTTTCCTGGGAACAAGATATCACAAATTTAATAATTTTCGTTAATTAAGTACCTATTTAGGTTTTCAATCCAAAAAGATCACCGTTTCTACTTAACCTGCTTTATTCGTGTGCAATATTGTGAATCAGAATTACAATTTATTAAAATTATGTGGAAAATGAATATTATCGAATAGGTACAAAAATTGCCATTTTAAATTTTATGTCTGTCAACTGGAATCGAGCCGGGGACGACATCGACTTGTGGTTAATATCACCCTGCTTCGGCTAACTAAGCTATGGAATCATGTCGGCTCTTGACCATGCCATACTTACGGTTAAGTTGCACTAATTTAAATGATTTCCTTAAAAAAAGGTACTAAATGTATTTAGTTATTTCTTTTCGGGATAGGAGTACCGTTTAAACTGATGAACAAAATGATAGACAGAAATAATAATTTTATTTACTTGGGGAGGTCTTAGAAACAATTGTTTAAAAGCACAGGTTAATCTCTAAATTCGATTTGAGTATTTTGATTTTTTACATTGTATTGTATGTAAAGGTTTAAATAATAATTCCTTTGGAAATAGTTAGATATGCATACCGTGTTTAGTACGGTTAATAAAATTTTAAATTGACTAGCCCTCATTAAAATTTTGAAAAGTCTGCGCCTATGATCACTACATGAATTATTGCTGAATATATTCGTTTAAAAATGTGTACCTAGAATTACTAGAATATTTCATTCATTAGTTAAGCTTGATTTTATAATATTTAACACCAATTTAATAATATTTTGTATCTTCTCATCCTAAAGTGAATTATAGAGGTGCCCAAAAATATAATAATTTAAACATATAGCAGGTATATTTTATAAAACATTCATCATACACATTTTGACATATATACCTATTGTATGCGTAATCAACGCTAGTGTCGTAACCTCATAATGTAGCTATAGTGAAAGCTTTTTAAGTGAAAAATGAAATATATTTACAGCTTGGTAGTAAAGTATTAAATTAAACTGGAAAGCAGAAACAGTTTATGTTTGAATATACTACATGTACGAGGTAAGCGCCATAAATTCTCGGCCCGCAGGTTTCTATAGATGCCAACATGTTCAAATTCGGTTTCGTCATGTAAGAGGCCTACACTATATATATTACGGCTAGAAGCGTAATAGAGTGCATGAAAATGCTGCAGCTAACAAAACTGAGTACCGTGCGGTCATTAAATTTTTAACAAAAGAAGGGCACACGCCTAATCAAATCAAACAACGTTTAGACGGCGTTTATGGTGATTTATCTCCTTCATATTCCACTGTAAAAAAAGTGGTCAAAATGTTTCCGTTTGCGGCAAGAATCTCTTGAAGATGATGAGCGCAGTGCGGTCGGCCAATTGAAGCGGTGACGCTTCAAAAAGTTGCAATCGTTGAAGAAATGGTATTAGAAAGTTTGAAAGTTAAGGAGTAATCAGTGATGTCTGACATTTCGGAAAGAAGTGTTCACCGAATTATTCATGACCATTTAGGCATGAATAAAAAATTAGTGCAAGATGGGTACTGCGTCTTCTTTCGGCTGTTCAACGTCAACGTCGCGTCGAATCTGCGCGTTCGTTTTTAAACTTGTGTGGAGACGACCCAAAGCCGGTTTTGGAGTCCATTGTCACTGGAGATAAAACAATGGTTCTGTATTATGATCCTCTATCCAAAAGGGAATCAATGGAATGGCCGCGACCCGATGAACCTCGCCCCAAAAAGGCGAAAGTCGTTCAATCGACAAAGAAAGTTATGGCAACAATATTCTGGGATTGTGACGGCATTTTACTGATTGATTCTAAAGAACGCAATACAACTGTTAACAGTACATATTATGCGTCTTTATTGCATAAATTGACAAGAGGTGTTCGATTAATACACGACAATGCACCCGTTCATACTGCCGCAATTTCACGAGCTGCCATTCGCGAATGCGGCTTTGAAGCATTAGATTATCCACCGTACATTCCGGATATGGCTCCTAGTGACTATTATTTATTTTCCAATTTAAAGAAAGACCTTAGGGGATGTTGTTTTAAGGGCCAGAACGAGTTGCAAGCAGCTGTAGTTGAACATTTTGAAGGAAGAATATCAGATTATTTTTACATGGGTATTGAATTATTAGTTCCACGTTGCAATAAGTGTATTGACATTAGGGGAGATTATATTGAAAAATAAAAATTATAATATTTTACCAAGTTTATTTTTTCTATATCAGGCCGAGAATTTATGGCGCTTACCTCGTAGTTTAAGAGATCCACTGCATTCCACAATGTATTTGGAATTCTGAAAATGTCCAAAACAAATGATGCGGTGAACTCCAGATTAATCGACAATTACTATTCCAAGTTTTTTATTTCTAGATCTAATCTTTAATTTAAACGACGCGTTATACGCGGTGTTACGTAGGAAAAATTTCGTTAAGTACATCTTTTCGATTGTAGCACAGCTGTTCCCTACTGAAATAAATGTATTGTGTGTATGCACCCTGCTGGTGAACCGATTGTTACCTAAATTAAGAAACATTCAAATAGTGTTCAGCTATTCCAGTAACATAATACTCATGTCTTAAGTGAACGAGTGAATGGAAGAGAAGAAATAAAAAAGATGAAGGCAACAGAAAAAATTTGACGTTTTCTCCTCTTTTTTCTGCTTATTTTTCAGCTTAACATCATTGGTACCTGGAATTGAATAAATCCATCATAAGGTATATGAATCATATAAACAAAAATATTATAAATGGAATAAACGTGCTATAAAGACTGGTATTTGAATCCTAAAGATTATAAATTAGTTTCAATTTATCACTACCAGGACAACAATATAGTCAAAAAAAGTTTCTTATCCAACCACAGGTATTTGAATCTAAAGACAATATAATAAAGCGCACTTGATAAATTATTTCACGTTTGGGACTAGTAAGCAATAAAATATTCAAGAACCCGCACGAGCAACGTTTGCTTTTATTTTTAAACTAACTGAAAACTTTTAGTTTATTCATTTTTGATAAAACGAAAGATAAAACCTTTCAAATTCATCAGGTTCATAATCTTACCATTTAGTTTCATTTACGAGCAACTTAATACATTTATGTATTAACTTTTAAATTAATCTTACTTATTAACATAATTAAATTCACTTAACTTAAACTCAACACGAAATGAACAGTTTTAAATTAAATACGCGATCGGAAATGTTAGCACATAACATTATAATTAATTTAATAAACAAATATAGCCATTTTACGGTCAGTAAAGCCCTAATTAATATAGAAATTGAAGTGACATCTGGATTTTGTTCGATTCTATGCTTGCACATAATACATACATACATGAAAGCTAATACACGGCTTCGTGTAAATAAAGTATTGATTTATCCCATATGGGATGTGATAATAGACAAGTACGAATCACCCCCTCCCTATTAACATTTGGGGTGCACTCTCTGAATCTTCATAATGGGGTTATATTTCACTACCAAGGGAAACTAAATTAACTTTTGGGGTTAGTGTACTCATTTAAGATTTAAATTTTTGCTATTGTTGTATTATTTGTATTTTTAAAACGGATTTAAACGTGAAATTCAGTACTATTCTACTTGAGGATATCGAGATAAATGAATATTGAAATATCAATAAAAAGTGGTGTTAAATATTCAGCAGTAAGTTCAGATATGCATACATAGTATGTGTAAAACTTTCTTCTATGCAAAATTCATACTGTTGATTTTTAACCAGGTGAATATAACGTGAATGTGCATAATTTAAGGTATTTCCAGTAAAATTTAGCACTGTGCCTATAAGGGAGACAAGCATGTACACCTGTTAAATTAAAATCTGAAAGTTATTTATAGTGGCAACTGTGAAGGTGGATGCTATGAATTCGACTATGTTTTCTGGGAGGGTTACAGTAAAACTACGCAAACTTGGACAGATATATACAGTTAGAGCAATTCGCAATTGGTAATAAATTATTACATCTCAAATCACCAACTGTTATGTAAGGTTTTGTTGAGGTGACAGTTACTGAAAGATTAGATTATTATTGACGATATTAGCTACAGATTCCAAATAAAATGGCAAAGGCGCACAATACTATTACATCTAACCAATGGATAACTGTAACAGTATTGTTCAATCCTTAACTTAAACTTAAGTTAAATAAAAAAATAACTAGAATATTGCCCCCAGCGAAATTGAAGAGCCTTGGTGGCATTCCTATATAACGGGAACTTCCTGACCGGCTAGCTCACGGTGTTAAAAGAAGTCCCAGCTATATTAAAAGTTTATTACACAAAACATTAACCTTAATCAGACTGAATTTTTGGGTCCGGCAAACGTCTGCTCTAAGATAGCAGCCGCCGTTTGAACTCGGCACAAGCGTTGGTAGAAATGAAAGACACAGATACAAAAGAAACAGAAGGTTATTTATTTAAAAACATAAAATAAAATTGAGGTTCATACCCCACTCAAAATCAATGAATAAACAAAACTATTATCTTTAAATAAATCCCTAATAATATAAGAATAATATTAAGAAATCAGAAATCTTATACAATGTTACATGCAATAAATTCACATAATCGAAATAACAATAATTTAATTACATATCTTAACTGAAATGCATATCAGACTTACGCTTTCTGCAGAAAAGTAATATGGTACAAGTGGCAACTTGTTGTTTAATATACTTTTTAAAAACCAAAAGAATTTAGGAAGTTGTTACATAACCTAAAAGTTAAGAAGGAGAAAATGTCTATTTTGTTTAGGTGTTAAGTTCTGTGTTGGTATTGGTTTGTCTTCTTTCTTCTCTTGTTAGTAGCTGGTAAAATACTTTAATTATAGATGCGGCTACGATGGCCAATAAATATTGGATATTTATTGGAAAAGAAACGAAAAGGGAAAAAAGCCTAGAAAGAAATTCTGTATAAATTAACAGTCTATCAACATAACCACAGGCCTACCGGAAAAGATGTTTTCATCGGCTTAAAACAATAGTCAACGATGGACTATCACCTCTTGTTATAATTAGGTTGAAAAGGTATTCCTACAAAACAAGGAATTGTTAGAGATAACCATAATGATTAGAGTAGTTAAAAAAAGTACATTGCAGCAGAGCTTGAAAAACCAATATAATTGGATTCCCGTGATACAAACAATCAACACTGCGAAAAACTGATCACCAGAAATTTAATTGCACTATATCCCATAATAAACTCATAAAGAGAGAAATCATCAAAATTTCCTAAAACTGGAATAAGGCAAACACTCTATTTGCAAGTCAAATTACAACTCACTTTTTTAAAAGAAGTAAAGTGATTATCTTATCAACAATGTTCTAGAAAACAGATAATCTGAATTCACCAATGAGGTAGCCTAAACAGAAATATTACTAAATAAGGAATAGGCAATAAAAGGGTGTGACCATAAACACTAATATAATATATAATAATAATAATGACTAAAATATGTTAAACACATTGGAGAAAAACCTTTTAAGAAAGAAAAATTTTAGGGAAAAATTGAACTAGGGAAAAGCCTTTAAAGAAAAATTGTAACACCTACGGCTTTGCGCTTTCTTTCAATTCTTAAGCTTTACAACTTTGAAATTTAAAGTTAAGTTTTTGACCTTCGAAATTTCCTGATTTTGAAGCTATACCGTTAAGTATTCCCTGTTTTAAAGACTTTAAGAGGCTGTCTCCGAGAAACTAAAATAAATTTGCATACTGTAACGTTCTCGTTAAATAATACTAAAAATGCTGTTTTAATCGTCTATTAACCACAGAAATATTATTACTATGATTAATTACAAACACTATAATTATAAATTGTTAACGAACCTAAACTAGATATTTATTTCCAATATTTATTTTTAACATTTATCTTTACTACACATTTATGTTCGACTAATGATGCGCATAATCATTTAACTTGTCGACAAACTGAATACCCTCCTTTGCGCGCCCTATATATGCACACGGAAGTGTAGAATGCACTAGAAATGTCCAGCACGCCGCGGCCGGCCGTCGATGCGTCATACACTACTCACGCGAGCTCTCGAATGTTCAACGACGTCGTATAGGGGTTAATCCTGTTCATTACACTGCCCCCCACTTCAGGTCTGTTCTGTCCCAGAACAGATTTTATTCTCTGGTTCCTGTAGAATGGGTCGTGACGATATCGGCGGTCTTCACCTCGACCTAACGTTCCATTACGGTAGAAATAAGAGTCTACACTCTTTGTTGGCCATGAAGTGGGCTGTGGGTCGAAGCTGCAGATCAAGATTTTTACGCCCGTACCTCTAAAGATGACTTGCAACATGTTTCGAACGATTCTCCAATCCAACTGGACCCGCGCACAGCCGAGTTTGGAAACTGTCAATTTGTTAATGCCCCTGGTAAGTAACTCCGTCCTCAAATCCTATAACGCCCTCCACAGGTTCGCGTAACTGGGTTTCTGGTAGTAAAACTGCTTATTTACCAAGTAGTAAATGGAGCGTTCATGATCCGGCAAGTGTAAGGTTTTACCAGCAGAAGGATTCTGTTCTCCAAGTTCATCCAGCCGTCCAAATTTATTTCTGAACACTACTGCGATACCTCTTGCCATGCAAAGGTCCTCGGAGACACATTGGGCAATGAAATAATCAATAGGGACCCGAAGAGATCTTGTTGTATCTCGGTAGTGACCCCGAATCGCGCTACGAAAACCCCGAAAAGCAGCAATAAATTCTCCAAAAGTCGACTGATCATCTTCAGGCCTGATTGCATTGACCGCCACTTCAGCCTCATCATCCCGGTCCGGGACTGGGTTAATATTTCCCTTATAGCGCGCCAGACGATTGGAGTGTACCACCTTTTGGTTTCCCTCTTGGCAATTTCTGGATGCGATAAATCAAATCATGTATTCGTTTCTGCACCTGGTATGGGCCCTCCTAATTTTGCTGTAACTTTGACGAGTAGCCACGATGTCTTTGCTGGTTGTATAACCAGACAAGCTCTCCAACTTGAAACCCTCTTTCTTGGGCTCTCACATCGTACAAAGTCTTCATTCGGTCACTCGCGATTCGGGTATGCTTTTGGGATCGGTCGTGAATATCCTCCTGGTATCAGGTGTGGGGTAAGGTATAGTTGTCTTTCTTGGTCACGTTTTGAGCTGCCGATAGTCCACAGCGAATGTCGTTGACCAGTCCTTCTTGCTGATCAGGAACACCAGTGATACCCATGGGCTGCTGGATGTCTCGATGACTCCTTGCTCTTCCATATCTGTAATAATCTTCTCGGCTTCTGTGGTGTCAGGTGTGGGGTAACGGCAGCTCTATAACGTTTAACGTAACGTTACGGAATGTAACATACGTAAGGAATAACTTTTATTGATCAAAAGTCAACAAGTCAGATCAAACAAAACAATTTTGTTTTGTTTGATCTTACTTGTTGACTTTTGATCAATAAAAGTTATTCCTAACGTAAGTTACATTCCGTTCGATATCGTTATATCCGTACGTTACGTTCGATATTCTTCTTGTGTACCTATATACGCAATACCCATGCTAACACCTTTCCGCATGTAAGATTTCTACTATCTTTAGACGAACCGGTGTTGCCAGTATCTTGATACTTTTAACATTATTGACTAAATTTTGTACTTATTACTATTGCCCTGTAAGATTATTGACTGAGAATGCACCGGAAATAGTACTTAATAGTGTAGTAGAACCTGTCCGTTCTTTGTAATTTATTAAACATATGTCAAAATGTGACACAATTTTTTAATGTAATCAATATACTTAATATACTTTTTAATATATAATCAATACACAAAATTCTCATATTGTAAGATCCACAAATGAACACCAATTTGGCAGGCTAGACCCTAATTGGAATAAGAATAAATCTAAAAAAGCTCCCTAAAAGGTCTCAAAATTTCAAGAATTTCTGAAATCAAATGTTCAGTTTCTAATTGTCAATTTCAGATATTCATTTATGAGATTCATACTTGTGACCGTCATAGGAAAAGAGAACTTATCTTCATCAAATAACATTTTCAGGAGAGAAAGAAAACTAGAAATAAGAAGGTATTTTTTAAAAATTACTCTTCATTATTTTTTGTATTCGTTAAAATGATTAAAGTGATGAAGGACTGAATGAAAACAAGAAAACTAATAGCACAAGTAGGTATTCCGCCTCTTGAGCTGACCCCTACCACTTTTATGCAAATGACCCCGCGATTAAATTAATATTCAAATGAGCCGTGGTCTAATTAAATGCGCGAATTAAATTAATTGATCTAATTTAATTAAATTAAATTAATTCACGGTATCATTTACATATCTCATCTCTCATTTACATATATCATTTCTCATATGCATGCGCGAATTAAATTAATTCACGGTATCATTTGCATATCTCATCTCTCATTTACATAACTCATCTCTCATTTGTACATCTCACCTCTCTCATTTCTCATATGCATGCTCGAATTAAATTAATTCACGGTATCATTTACATATCTCATCTTTCATTTACATATCTCATCTCTCATATGCATTCACGAATTAAACTAATTCATGGTATCGTTTGCATATCTCATCTCTCATTTACATAACTCATATCTCATTTTGTACATCTCATTTTTATATATTATTTGTCATCTCTCATCTCTCTATCATAAATTTATTTTAAAATAAATCTTATGTTGTCATTCCTATTTGATATTTATAAATATAGATCTATAGGTCATCATGTAATTCTGCGAAAACAATTTAACATGTAGAAACATGTCATTTCTCGATATTGTTTTTTACCTCAGTTTCCAGAATCTGTTTTACAGGGATTAACTCTGAGTCATAGGGTTGTTCGTTATGATTCAACTTGATTGAAGATGTGTATTCATGCGCATGTGTAGAAATCGCTATAAAATGTATTTCAGTGTAAAGCTATCAGTCATTAGAGTGCAACAGTTGATCGTGTAAAAGTACCATGATGAGTTTAGGTAGTCCTGATTATTATTATCATCGCTATGCAGACACGTTTACAAGTAGTGCTGAAATGGGTAACAAAGAAAACGGTTTGTGTGTGTGTGTGTGTGTGTATACATTTGAATAATTTATTTCATTTTAGATCAACATCATGATGAACCGGATCAATCTGCAAACTTATCAATTCCGGAACCAAGCAGTTATTTCCCGGGTCAAGACTACGAAGTGTTGCATGAAGAAATAGGTATGTTTTAAAAGAACGAAATCCTTTGAATGTTACTGAATAATTATTTCTTGTTTAGGTCCTAACGAACCATACTATGCAGACGATGCATCCGTGCATGCGTCTATCCGGGTGAACACATGCAGTTGTTAGGATCTGTACAATAGCCTCTATTTGTCACGAGACCATGAGAAGACTCTATTCATTTACATGATATCCTAGTAGGAATTATCCCGCCTGAACAACCTAATGAATTTGACGTGACTGTTGGAAATTGGAAATTGGAATGTATCAACAACGTATGTGAGCATGGTGAAATTATGTTAACGGAAAGTATATGGTCCGAATTGTATGATGTCCGAGTCGAAGCAATGTTCAAAGACTTCTTTTCCACGAAAATATGGAACGATAAAAAGCTGAAATTCCATCTATGCACAGATTTTTACATAGAGTTTAATCATAGTGTTTTTTATGGCAACACGGTGATGATATGTTATGACCAGCGGAAGATAACGGTAAAAGACCACGAATTTCAAAGGATCATGCATCTAGCGGCGCTTATTAACCAGCATGCTCGCGTATTATGTCACCTTAATTTCTCGTACTTCTACTACGCCAGTGTAGAGAACACAGCTGAAGGAGTAAGACGTCAGAAGAACGTGTCAAACGAATCGATTTTATTCTCAACCGAATTGTCGTGCGGTAACTACTCGACGTTAAATTTAAAAGATCGCGGTGGATTGAACTCGTTCATTTTATTCGAGATAATAAAACTTTATCCATCAAAATTTATCAATGTCGTACACAGTCAGCTGCAACCCAATCAGCAAGCACCGGCAGCGTCATGGTCAGCAATTCACGAGACATCAACAGATGTACCATAAGAAGCTGAGGATAATTGAATATAGAAGTAGGTTAGAAAATTATATAAACGCTTTATATGTATTACGAAATGAAATAAAATCGTATTGTGTATTGAATAAATTATATAAGAAATTTTCACGAATGTCTATTACAAATGTATTTAATAAAGAATAAACGTATAAAAAATTATTTATGTTTTACTACCACTAGCAATAGTATGAGACAGTAAGTTTTCTCAGAGTATAAATAGAGATGCATCTGATCTCTTATCTCAGTACGTGATGTTGACTCACCAGGATAACAGTGTTGTTAACAAGCTCATTGACAGGTTCCCTATCAAACTACACCTGCCTTCTTACCAATATTGCGGACCCGGTACTAAATTATCTAAAAGATTACAACGCGGTAATAAAGGTATAAACCCCTTGGATCAGGCGTGTATGCAGCACGATATTTCGTACGCTCAAAGTTCAGACTTGGATAGTAGACATAAGGCAGATCGTGTTTTAGAAGAAGCTGCCTGGAGACGTGTTAAAGCTAAAGACTCTAAGTTAGGGGAAAAGGCTTCAGCTCTGCTTGTAACTGGTATAATGAAGGTTAAACGAAAGTTAGGAATGGGTGTGAATAGGAAGACTAGTAGGAGAAAGACGAAGAAGATTGCAAATACAAAGAAAATTGTCACTTTTAAAGGCGGTATTTTAAAGAATCTTGTAAGTACGGTAAATCGAGCAAGTAAGACCCTCACGGGGAAGGATTTAATACACCATGCATTGAACGCCGCTAGAAGAATCATTAAAAACGTAGGAGGTAGGAAAAACGTTAAAGTACCTCGAAATATTCCGGTACCTACAGCTACAGGGGGTATTTTACCTCTCATACCAATTTTTGCTGGCCTCTCGGCTCTCGGAGCAATTATATGAGGCGCTTCGGGCGTAGCAAAAGCTGTTAACACTGCTAATAGTAATAAGAGACAGCTAGAAGAAACTAAACGACATAATAAAAGTATGGAAGCTATCGCAATAGATAGAAAGAGCGGAAACGCACTTTATCTGAAACCTTATAAAGCAGGAGGTACAGCATTGTATTTGAAATAGTACAGGTAAAAAAACTGAATAACCTGCCTCGGAGAGCACTTACAAACCTAGATCTAATACAGCATGCTAAAGACATACCCTTTTTCAGAGGCGTCTATATGAGCACAAGTCTACCGAATAAACCTTTACGATTTGAAAGAGCTATTGTTAATCTCGATGATGCTAGAGGACCCGGTACGCATTGGGTAGCTTATAGAAAGGATCGAAATGTTGTTTTGTATTTTGACCCCTTCGGAGACCTAAGACCACCGGCTGAACTTGTGAAATATTTCGGTGCTCGTTGCAGTGTATACTATAATGTTGCTCGAGAACAAAAGTTCAATACATACAATTGTGGACACTTGTGCCTGAGATTTTTGTATAAAAGAGAAGTGTATGTATAATTCGAACAAGTATGGCTAGAACCATCACCGTGTACGGTAATGGAAATATCCTCTCTACCGGTAGTATTTATCCGAATATACAACTAGATGGTGAGCAATACAGATACTCCATAGGATTAGTTGGCCTATATACAAGTCATACGATACGGAATATATTTCCGGGGAAGAATAAATTTTATTACGGAGATCAAGAGATAACTATCACAACCGGTAGTTACGAATTGTCAGAAATCGCTAACTATATAAAGAATCAAATTAATACAAGCGATCCTGAAGAAGGAAATTTACTACTACAAATCAAGGCTAACACTAATACAGGAAAGTGTGAGATTGAATCTGCCTCAGCCGTTATAGATGTTAGCAAACCGGACAGTATAGGCTTTCTATTAGGATTTAACAATCGTATATTACTATCAGTTATCAGACACGTATCAGATCGAATTGTCGATATACTTTCTACCCCGAACATCTTTGTAGACACGAATATTACAGGGGGCGCGTATAGAAATAATCAGACGTGTCATACAATCTTTGAATTTGGTCTCTGCGTACCACCTGGATACCTGATTGAGAAGGAACCAACACACGTGATTTACTTTCCTGTCACTGTCAGTGAAATTGATAATATTACCATTCGATTAGTAGACTCGAGTGGACAACTGGTAAATTTTTCTGAAGATACCTTCACAAGTATAAGACTAGAACTTAAACGTGAAAAATGGGAATAAACTTTAACTATAAAAACCATACCTCGCATCATTCGAGGGTCATTCGTCTTCGTACACCGACTAGTGCGGACCTCTTACGTATAAAGTTATCTAAAGAGAATCGGCTGTTTCTTGAATCTCTAGGTTTTAAAGTACAACATCAACATGTCGAAAAGAAGTAAATTGCATATTAACACAAAAAGCCTCTTTGCTAATGATAAATTAAATATATTTCAAAGACCTCGTGTCGATACAGATATAATAAAAGAGGACTTCTATACCTATTTGCCGTTTACGTTAAACGTCAATCATTCAGACATCATTAGAATCACCATACAAAATTCTACCATTTGACCGTTTGTTCGTCTATCTTTTGACCGTCCACGATAACTTCTCGCTGTCTGCCTGCATGTTGAATTTGTACACCGCGTGCTGTTCCTCCCACAGCAACCATTGCAGAGCTATTCCTGAGTGACTGTCTGCTCGGCGGTAACCACCTCTCGGAATGATCCCTATGGTACTTTCTTTAAGGAATTTCCTCCGGTACATGAGGTTGCAGGCAGAGGCTATGGTGATGGCTTCCGTGAACGGGTAAACATCGCATTCTTTAATAAAGAGATTCCTAAAGTGGATACAGGCTCTCTTTAAAATATCAACGTCGGTTCTGCAATACTCGACTAGGTCACGTTGCATATCGAACTCTGTGTCCCTGTTTGCATCGTACCACTTTAGGAACTCTTCGCGAGCTTTTGGCTTCATAGTATCCGGGCTGTAGAATTTGACGTTGGGTAACGGGCCGACATAGTTAGCGTTGGCTTCGGTGTTGAATAGGTGCGGGAAGTATCCTTTGGGAGCCGGTAGATCGAAGGCTTTAGGCAACTCTGCCAGAGCCATAGGGAACAAGTTGAGTGAATCGATAAATTTCCGGTTATCTAATTCAAGTAGGAGAATTTTTGTATCACGCATGATGAGTTCTGGTTTTATTGAGGTGTTTGTAATAACGTGGTTTAAAATGAATTGGGTGTCAAAAGCTTGCCCGTTATGAGCAATTGCTATGACTTTCTTAAACTTCTTCCTTACCTCTAACAGATACGTCATAAAACCCTCTATACATTTTTCTTTTAAGATTTATTCCCGCACACCGCATCTTTTACATATCAGCATACCCGGAGAATCATAGCATTCAGGGCAAACCTGCTGGAATACGCATAAATTTGCTTCGTGTAGTTTCACGTCGGGTGCAATTTCTTTTTCTTGACGGGTCTCCAAGTCAAAGAACACGAAGAGAACGTCTTGCTCCCCAGCCATTTTACCCGATGGTTGTATGTAGCAAAAATGATTCTCCGGCATATGGTTTTTGGCACATCTTACAGTAGATTTCTCCGCATACATGAGCTTCTGTTCTGGTTTTGAGGTTTATAATCCTAAAACAGTCTTCACACTTTTTAACGCTCTGACACATTTTACCTCTGTGTTTGTCAAAACATTGCTGACTTTTGAAATCACGTCTGCAGTCCTGACACCTGATCAACAAGGCTTGTCTTACACATGGCGGAGAGCTACCACACCCTATACAGGACTTCACACACCTATGCTCGTTTTTATGGTCGTAGGGGGTGTGACAATGCTCGCAAAAGTATCTGCATACAAAGGCTGAGGCCAGAGAAGTGATTACATTGTAATGATGTTCGTGATACAGGAGATTGATCTTCTTCTCAGCATCAACAGCACCTTCAAAGATCACATCACTACCCTTTGTACCGTAGCTGTACACTGTAATCTTATAGTTGGTAAGGTACTGCTGGAAGAGTCTTAACTCGTTGACCCCTGCTCCCTCTGCTGTAATAAATGTTACTCTGGCCTCGTGCATCAATTTTTCTGCAGCAACCTTTTGAGCACCTTGGTTTTGTCGAAAGGCATTGTAATTAGGAAGTTTATCTACTCGTATACGAGCCTTAGCAACGACCAAAGCCCTGGGTAAGCAGAGGTTGTCTTTATTGTTGATAACTACTATTCCTCGTCTCTGCTTACATTCTTCAGCGAAGGAGCTATACAACCCAGCACGACTGCGTCCTTGTCCTGCAGGCGGTGTCACGATCGTGGCTATTAATCTAAACGTATCAGAACTGAGCGCTTCGGGATCAGACTGTAGGATGCTCTCTAGTATGCCCCAGACATCGTTAAACGTGATTTCATCGGCTCTTTTGAAGCTCATGTAGCCTGGCAGTTTTTGCTTGAAGTTGTCGAATTCAAATGTAGCCCCAATTTTATCTGAAGACTGTGCTCGATTTAATAAATTCGATAAAATTTGATTAACGGCCAATTTAAAAAAGTCCAAATGGTCTTCGCCGTCTGGTGCATCGTTGACTTTAAATACCACTCTGTGTTTCTGTGTACCAAATTTCTTTATAGTGGACATACTTTCGTTGATTACTTAGTAGAGAGAAGACATTTTGGATAAGATGTATGTATATAGGAAATGTAGTCAATCTGAAACAAATTTCAAAATAATAAATGCAGTCTCTTTAGGGGGCTTAAGAACATTAGGTATAGAAGGGAAACAGGAATGAACACAAGGTGTGCGGTCTCACACACCGTATTTTAGACCTGGTCCGCTGTGTTCGGCTAGGTAAGTACTCCCTGAGCACTAGGTATAGAGGTAGAAATATAGTTAAAACATAAATAACTTACCAATTGAATTTCAGAAGAAATAAGGAAATAATATTTCTTATTGATTTGGAATTCTAGACGATCTAAAAGTTCAAAATGATTAGTTTTCATAAAATAATTAAAAAATAAAGCACTTACATGATTGATTTCAAATAAACAAATTATATTTCTTAGGAACTGTAGATGATCTAAATGGAAGTTAATCTAAAAACAATCGTAAAACATTTACATATAGTTTTAAAACATTTAAATATAAGCAAAAATAAAACATACCTGATTTTAATATTGCACTAGATGTAACTATCTTGATGGTTCGAGAACACTTTTGGAATGATAGGGAAACAGAAACTTCGGGGTTTTTATACTAGTTTTCGGCGTCTGCGTAATTAGTACGTCATGAACATTATTATTATTTTTAAAAGAATGACTCTTTTGAAAGCTGTTATTATAAAAACACTTTGTCTTAACTAAACAATAATAAACATGTTTCTTGGTTAAAAAGTTAATGAAGCGTACATCAAATCTGTCTACACTGACAAAACAAGTGACTGAGATTCCTTGAAGTTTCTTTATGACTAACTCACTAAATTCCTTTGAAATGTTCAGTAAGAGCGCTTTGTTTATTTATAGTTAAAAGCAGTTTTAAGGAATGTCGAAAAAACAACATGACTAACTAACTTGTTTGTAACTTTTAAATAAATTTTTAAGAAATCATAACGACCCTAAGTGTTTTCTTTCAAATTAGAATTTGCTTTACTTGTAAACCGTATTTTAAATGTTTATGACGTATATTTAAACATGTCAGAATGCAATAGAGATAATCAGACTGGTGATTGACAGTAATCTTTAGAGGTACTTTGTATACTTGAAAGCAAATTTTTATTATTACCCTAGATGTTTCTATGACTATGACTAACTCACTAAATTCCTTTGAAATGTTCAGTAAGAGCGCTTTGTTTATTTATAGTTAAAAGCAGTTTTAAGGAATGTCGAAAAAACAACATGACTAACTAACTTGTTTGTAACTTCTAAATAAATTTTTAAAAAATAACGACCCTAAGTGTTTTCTTTCAAATTAGAATTTGCTTTACTTGTAAACCGTATTTTAAATGTTTATGACGTATATTTAAACATGTCAGAATGCGATAGAGATAATCAGACTGGTGATTGACAGTAATCTTTAGAGGTACTTTGTATACTTTAAAGCAAATTTTTATTATTACTCTAGATGTTTCTACATGTTAAATTGTTTTCGCAGAATTACATGATGACCTATAGATCTATATTTAAATATCCAATAGGAATGACAACATAAGATTTATTTTAAAATAAATTTATGAGAGATGAGAGATGACAAATAATATATAAAAATGAGATATGAGTTATGTAAATGAGAGATGAGATATGCAAACGATAACATGAATTAGTTTAATTCGTGAATGCATATGAGAGATGAGATATGTAAATGAGAGATGAGATATGTAAATGATACCGTGAATTAATTTAATTCGAGCATGCATATGAGAAATGAGAGAGGTGAGATGTACAAATGAGAGATGAGTTATGTAAATGAGAGATGAGATATGTAAATGATACCGTGAATTAATTTAATTCGAGCATGCATATGAGAAATGAGAGAGGTGAGATGTACAAATGAGAGATGAGTTATGTAAATGAGAGATGAGATATGCAAATGATACCGTGAATTAATTTAATTCGCGCATGCATATGAGAAATGATATATGTAAATGAGAGATGAGATATGTAAATGATACCGTGAATTAATTTAATTTAATTAAATTAGATCAATTAATTTAATTCGTGCATTTAATTCGCGCATTTAATTAAACCACACCTCATTTGAATATTAATTAGATCGCGGGGTCATTTGCATAAAAGTCGTAGGGGTCAGCTCAAGAGGCGGAATACCTTACTAGCACATGTCGTCTAAAGAATAATTAAGTTAATTTTATCTAAGAAATTTCTGTAGAAAAGCCTTCGTGGAACACGCGTCCAGAAACTACTGCAAATACTCCTTATTTGTAGAGCTCGGTTATCCGCCTCGTCCTACAACACACTCGTTCACAAACATATAGTTTCGGCCTAGTGATCCAAATTACTATTTTCACCGTAGTTTTATTAGTTTATTGCGTGTAGATTCAAATAATTTAATTTTCAATCGCGACAAGCCGCGCATCTATCAGAATACGCATAATAATGTCTAGACTAGGAAAAAAATTATTAATAAAATATTTGCTATCTAATTGTTAATTAAATGAATAATTTAGTTATTGGTTCCTACCATTATGTCTTTAAATAAATAAAGACGAAAACAAATACAAATCCACTCATAAATATATTAACAAATAAAATTTAATATTTAAAACAAATATTGTTATTATTAACACATTAATTAAACTTAACAACGTAGGCGCATATGCTAAATAAAAACATTGGAAATAAGAAGTTCTTGAAATTTTGTAACGTGGTAGGATGTAATTATTTGACTAATTAAAAAAAAATGTAAAAATACAGATTGTTACATTTAAAAAATCAAAGTTATTGGTATTTCCGTCGAAATCGAAAGTCATCCAGTTTGAGTCTATCTATCAGTAAAACTCAAAATTGTGTTTAGTATCTCTGGAAAAAACATCAAAAGAGGCATCTTATTTCCTAATTTAAACAATAAAGCCTTTCTCCTTGCAGTTATATGGGAGAAAGCAATAAATGAATTTTTTTAAATACCACTTTTTTATCATTTTTTTTTGTTGTGTGTAATTTGTGCATTATGCTCTAAGTTAATCATATGCAAAGCATTTTCTTTTTCGTGATTAAAAGTTTTTTTTATTCGATTGTACGTAAAATCATGTTTTAGGATTAGAACATTTGGACGTAAAATTGATCTTTTCATCAAAAAAGTTCATTTTATTTGTTCTTTGATTACGGCCGTAGCCTGAAAATCTTTTTTCGAACACTTGTACAAGAGGCTTATTAAGGTTTACAGGTATTATCTACATTTTGATTTTTTGTCAAATATTAAATTAAAAAGTAAATACATTAATTAAAACTGTGTTTTACTTAACTTCTCATTATTTTATTTATGTTTGTTGAGCATTATAACCTCATCCTATCATGTGATTGCTGGTAAAGCAGGTAACGATACATGACGTAAATTGATAGATGACGTAAAAGGACTTAACTTCATACCGTATATGATTAAATTATAAAAAAAATTTATTTTAGGTTTTTTTATAAATCCGTTATAATAAATATTATATTAAATATTAAATAATTTATAAAGAATCTTTGAAAATAAATGTAAAGCAAAACACTTACTAAAGACACATCGAAAGAAGAAAAATTATGACGGTCTTATAATAGGATAATTCCACATCAAGTGATCCAATTTCTTGGAAGTTATACTCCTTAAATCAAAAAGAAGGGTCTTAACATTTATACTTAAATACTCCTTACGAAAAGTAAAAATTCAGTATCATAGTAGCCTTGCTGTACTAGATCATTATGAAATCAATAGTACATACTGTCACTAGGTACTGGACAGTGTACGTTTTTAAAAAATTATTAGTAATAATTCCATTGATATCCCAAGATGAGATTTGGCACACATATTTAAAAGATATGCAACTCTAAGTCCAATTTTTTCAAAATTTAATATGTTTTCTGAAAAATTCAAGGTCAAAGATTTCAGGGGCCCAATACAAAAATCTTTTTTCATATTAAAGTATACCATGTAACCCATCATTTTAAATAGTGGGTTTTAAAACAGTTTTTGTTTCATTTCTTTATCTTATTTCTATCAAAAGTTATAAAGGAAAACGTAAACGCCAACATGATCAAAATTTGTATTTTGTACACTTTAGAAGGGCACAGCTCAAGAACCACTTGAGTTAAAAATTATAATAATTTAAATTTTTTTCTTATCTTTAAGAATATAACAATTGTGAAAAATTTTAAATAAATCAAAAAGGGTAAGTTACAACTCATTGGATAACTTGACATGGAATTACCCAATATATTCAATTGTTTTTCTTATCTGCGGTAAAATAGGCGCGTCAAAAGTTACTAGACGAAAGCAAAGAAAGGAAACGGAAGAATAACTTGCTGAAAATCTTTTAATATAAATACTAAATTATTCTTTAAAACCGATTACAATGGAATAAAAAATAATGTAATAATTGACGCATTCGTCCGAAAAATTGTAGCTTTCGTTCTTGTATCATAAATAACTGTTTAAGTGCATGAGTTTAGAGGAACAAACAAACCCTACTGAAAAGGATGAACAAAAATACACCTACAATAAATTTTATACATTTTAATAATAAAACTAAGATGTCAAGATATTTGAAGGTTTTTCTGACTGAGCAATCCCTTGCCATCAAGACATTATTGTTATGACTACAAGTTGTGTTATAGAAACAAAATTCATTCACTACATTTTATTTGACCAAAAACGTTCTAAAATTCTATTATAATTAAATTCTACTTCTTTATATAAATGACTGTTGTCAAATAGAGAATATAAGTAGGTTAGGTTATTACAACTAAGTATCATCAAATCGCGGCACCCAGTCATGCTTAATTTTTCTTCAGGTTTTCGTCAAATGTCTGAAAATAGACAAGGCAAATAGTTAATAGTTATATAAAATATAAAATACTAATACTTATAAATTTAAAATAAAAGTTAATTTTTATTATGTTTAATTAATGATTTATATTAAATTATATTTTGAATGCAAATTCATATAGAAAACTATAATATAATACTTATAGTTCTTAAAATACTTCATAATAGTGACAATTTTCTTAAAAAAACTGCAAGAACCTAATATACATAACTATAGATCTAAACCTTCTAACAAAGGTGCGGTTCGGTAACTTTCAAAGCATAAAGGTGGTAGAGTTCTCAAGGAAATGCCTTTTGGATAATCACTTTGACAGCTGCTAGTACTACTTGTTTTGTTAATCTAGAGCTAACAACAAGTATCTGAAAACGCCTTTCTTAAAAATAGCAATCAGCTTGCATTTGGATTTTTCAAACATGCTATTAAAACTAATTAATAAATTAAATCCATAAAATGAGTAGATTCCGAGATAATTCCTCAGGAGCAGTAATAACACATCTAACATGTCAGGTTTGTCACTTCTTTCAATTTTACAATTAAAAGGAAATTGTAGATAAAATATAGAAATTATGATATTAATCAACAGATTTTACAATTTACAGCTGTCAGAACATTGATAAATAAATGACATTAATTTACTGGATTTGTAAAGCTAATTATTAGATCTGTAAATATTAAATTTAATTCCCAATTAACCAACAAATAACGTTACATCGGTTTTATATTTTTAACACATCCTGTATAGTTAGTGACAATTTATTCGATTTGTTTTAACGGTAATTTTGTATACATTTTAAGACATAATTAATTAATTAATTATTTATATCCTTGCATGCAAATCTTATAAATAAAGCCGGGCCATATTATTAACTTCATTATCGTTATATAAATAAATTGAAAATAAAACTTAAATAACGCTATACGTTATTAATTATAATTAGAAACTAAATCTAGTTTTGTTTTCTTACTCTTGTTTTAAACATTAAGACATTTAATTATTATTATTGATGTTATCTTCACATTAGAAAATGATTAAGGCACTGCTATTTTCCATCACTTCTAATTCTATGGCAAAGACATAAATGATATAATATAAAATGTACTACCAGAAGCTATGGATTAATTAATATTTATAAAGTGGTTACACTTCACGCTCGAATTCAAAAACCAACACTGTTTTTAATCAACAAATGAAATATATAAATAAATCTGTATTTATTTGGAAAATTTAAATTTACCTAAAATGGGATTTATTTTTTCTTTCATTAGTATCCGGTGGTCAATGAAAATGGTAAATACAAAAGTTTTTAATTTTCTATTTATCGTCAATTCTCACAGGAATTAAGTTCAAAGTACAGAAATGTTAATTTTCTACATATTATTTATTCAAAAGCATACCAATATATAGCCATGCACTTCGTCCATTCGTTCGTTGCTTTTCGTATATAAAACAACCAGTACCGGTTTGTAGTCAGCTGTTGAATTTTAATACCACAATTTACAACCGAGCGATATAATCGTATATATTCATTCCGAATACGCCCGCCATGAGAAAGTTTTTAACAAAAAGTAAAATATGATTTACCTTTGTCACCTAATATGAAAGATTTGCTACGATACTGCAGAAAAAGTTAAACTACTGAAGCAAGAAGCTTTTTTCTTAATCGTTAGCTTGTCGTAGTAATTAAGCGTAAATTGGGGTCGTGCATTAAACTCTCATCAAACCTTTAAAACCTAGGAATCTTCTGTTCGTATAATACTTAGAAATATTTATACTTTTTTTTATAAGTTTAGTTTCTAGACTATTGCTGTTTTATAATGAAGTAGAATCTATTAACTTATTTTGAAAATAATGCAAAAATAGAAATTCTAAAATAAATATGTAAATAAAATAAACCGTTGATTTACAAAGAGTTATACATTATTACTTGATAATAATGAGCGATAAAATCGTATGAACTGCACAAAGCATAATAGTGATTAACTTTTAAATGAATGCATCGTGCTTAATTACATCACTTACATCATTAGCAAAGATTCAACATTGTTTGGTGTTTAGCTTAACAAGTTTCTTTTATTTAAAAAAGGCTACGACCGAATAATTATTTAACTTTATCCACATTTAATCCAAATTTATCTTTATATGCAAATTACAATTACCTAACACCTGATATTTACATAACTAAAAATATGCAATATGGGTAATTTATACACAGTGATGATTTTCAAACAAACGATAATTTTTGATATAAATATTATCTCTATACAAACAGCATACTATCAATTACAATCAATAAACAATTAAATACTTAAGATTTAATAAAGATGCGCAAAAAATGTATGAAATTTCTATCAGAAGTTATTTAGGCAAGATTAAGCTTCAAGTGAATAAAAAAGCAAACACCATTAATTCTGTTATTATCTATTTACTATGAAAGTACTCCCATATTAGCGTCACAAAATGTCTTCTATAATCTGTTTATGGGCTGTCATCACTTTTAATATAATAAAATAAAACAGTTTCTTGATATACAACGAATCGTCACGGCGCAAACGTAAACAGTTAACACGTGTTCCCTTCCTGTATTAAAATTATTATAAAACTAACTGTCATTAATTAAATGAAATAAATTTTAATTGTCTACAGTTGATGTAACTTTTTTTTATGTACTCGGCTTAAATTAAAGGGTGTTCTGCATCTTGACGTAACATCAATACAAATTAACACTTAAGATTATGATTTTTAAGTTTTAACATATTATACCAAAGCGTGGGAAGTTTATATACCTCCACAATCCATATAGTAAGCGGTACTCCAAAATTTAACTAATATGTACACTTATCAATAATAAACGCCCCTCTTCCAATGGTTTCTTGAGTAATAGTACTTTTTTATATCTATTTCTTTTGTTGCTAATACGCGGCAACAAGGCTACAATGTCGCACGAATAGTGAAACTAGGCCACATTTGGCAACACTGTATTTCTCGCGTTTTCATGAGAAGTCACCTTTTGTGTTACATATATATTGCTATTTTTATTTTATTTTTGTATTAACAAAATGCATCTTTTCTTATTTTGGTTTTAATAATAAATTTTTTCGAATTGTTTTTATTTTTTCTTTTACGTCTTTGCTCGTCACTTTTGCGCGCCCCATAGGTTGAGAATTACTGCTATAAACTGTTTTGTAGCTTAGATTGTAGTATACCCTCTAAAAGTTTCAGAAACTATAGAAAACATACACTTAATTCATTTTAATTGAAAATATGTCAAAATTCAATTTTTTTAAAGGGGTAACAGAATATAATAAATTAGATAATGACTTAAAAAATAGGAATTTAATCAAACCTTTTTAAATTATAACTGCCCAAAACTGAAAAAAAGTACGTATAATGTAAAAAAGCAAATAGCAATTGCGCAATTGTCCTTCGGACGTTTGCTCACATGGACATGTGATTGCAGGAGTACTCCTTTTTTTCTAGTTGTATTTCAGAATTTGTAAATTTTATTTTAGAAAGCGTCATTTGTATTTCATTTTCGTGAATTTGATTTCTGAAAGTGTAAGTTGTATTGGATATTAGTCAATTTAATTTTAGAAAGTGTCATTTATATTTCAGATTGGTCAATTTAATTTCAGAAATAGTTATTTGTATTTCAACTTCATCAGTTTAAATTCAGAAAGCGTCATTTGTATTTCAGAAAAAGTAAATTGTATTTCAGATTATAGTCCTATATATATATGTCAATTTATATCAGAAAGCGTAAATTGTCGTCCTACGACCCCATAGGAAACTCGGCTGGCGCCTCGTGCGTCTAAATTCATACTCGTGCGAAATATGGCACTTTCCGTGCTCGTTATGTAATATACTATTTCAGAAAATGTGAGGCCAAAATTTATTTTTCGTGTTTTTCCTTGTCATTTTAAATTTTCTGAAATACATTTGACGAGTTCGGAAATACAAATGACAATTTCTGAAGTCAATTTGACATATTCTTATTTCTAAATGATTAAAGTGAAATACAATTGACGCTTTTTGAAATCAAACTGACCATTTTGAAATACCAATAATGCTTTCTGAAATCAAATTGACAAAACTGAAATACAATTGATTATTTCTGACATTCATTTGACCTATCTGGAATACAATTGACGATTTCTGAAATACAATTGGAAAAGGTGTAGTAATGAAATTTTGCTTATAAAACATTAAGTAATGGCATCATTGCTAGGTTAACTGTTAGGAAAGTTAAGTGAGTAATTTTTCGCGAACGAAAGTCCCGCGAGTGAGGACACAAATAGTAAATGCATGTTACCAGGCAGTATCCTTCGAAAAAAGGTTCGTGAGCTATTGTTTGCGAGCAATAAGTCCAACGAGTAAATGTGCATTGCATCTATCTGTGCGAGCGTAGATCAGTGCATTAGAACCCGTATTCGAGTTTCCATTTTAAATCCCAAGGTAGCTCTTCAAACTGTTGTTTAGAAAGTTCATTATTTTGAAGATACACTTTGAAATTCAATGTGAGAGTTGGCCTGTATATCTAGACTGTAGTGTACACAGAGTGACTATAGCTAGACATCTCTGACGACTTCCTCTGGTGGTTTGTAATCCCATTTCCGGCCTGCCATGGCTGTCAAATAATGCAGCAAGATAATGATTACAAGATGAGAGCTGTTAATTTATTCACTGCGTACCTAAAGATCTGGCAGCAGCGCACTACGCAAATGCGTAAGAAGTTTTGATCGAATTAATTATTTTGGGATAGATACAAAGATAATTTTAATCTGTAGCTCTTTTTCGATGACTATATTATGCTCAACACTTTTACACATAATTGTTGGTAATTGATTTATTTCAACACCCGCGTTGCAATCGACACATAGTGTGGCCTTTCAACACTCTTGATACCGTTAGATCATGATTGATACCGTTAGATAACATGACGGTTAAAGTTTCTGCAATGACAGAAATTTTGACAATTTAGAACTGACGTATTAAAAGGATGTTAGAATTTCATGTTTCTTTGTGGATTGAACTAATTCGAAAAATCTTTAAATATACACTATGCAAATGTATTCTTCCAACTAATAGGAACTTGATACAGTAATTCAATTAGCTACGGCAAGCATGCACACCGCAGCTGAAGAGGTAAGCATAGAAACGCGCTTGGCGCTACCGCTCCACTATCTTCCTAGTTGGATAAATAGACCTGTATGCCTGACTAAGAAACATAACTACTATCGAATAATGCGTCTTTTAGAAGGTGTCTCGCAAGATAACTCAAAAAATTAATAAGCAACGTTAAAATTTGAGATTTAATCGTGTTCATGCTCGGATGATTAAATTGATCATTAAATGAGAGAGATATGACTTGCACCTTTTAGAACTATTATCCGCTTCTGCAGCGCGACTACTAGCTAAACAAATAAGCTCAAGATGTAAAAGAATACCTATCTCCTTCAACATTGAGTTTTTTCCAGCAACTAGCGTACTTTGATGATTTGAAGAGGTAAACAAGTGACAAAGTGACGAGTTGTCATAGGTGCCCGCTGATGTAATGTCTTGGGAGTGAGAGAGGAGGCACCGAACGTGCAAACTTACAAGAACTGATGAAACAAACGTCAGAAGAATCATAAGCAGAAACCTTTCAATATTATGTAAGTAAGCGAAATAATGTGTTACACTCCCTGACGTTACTAGAATTTGGCGGTTGTTTATTCGCCATTTTTATTTATTCCATCCTTGATATCACAGGAAACCGCTCACATCTTTGAATTGGAGAGAAATGTCACATTCCGAGTTATGTGATTTCCAGGGCAGTGCACTGAGTTGCAAATCTTGGTATGGCGCTACTCTACCCACTTTGCAACTTTCATAATAAAGTATGTTGTTGATAAAGGGTAATTCCATCTCAAGTGATCCAATTTTTCTGAGGTTTCGAACATGACCCTCTATGATTTTATTATTTTGCACTCTTATACTCCTGAAGATAAGTGAAAACCTAGAGTATTATATTTTTTATTTCATTTCGTATTTCAAACAATTGTTTATATACTACAATTAGTAAAATAAAGTATAACTTGATCTCCGTTGTCAATGACACCGGAGTTCAAGACGTTCTTGATCTCCGTTGTTGTTGACAACGTAAAAATCATTTGATGTTGCATAACAGCCACACGTAACATGCTGCTTTTTATCTCCTTGGTTACGCCTATGATGACACAGACAAGGCAACTTGATTCATTATACAATAAATTCGGATGAATTTTAATAGGGAGAAATTAGGATTGAAATACGAAATAAAATAAAACAACTTATGCAATACGGAGGTCAAGCTTCTTTAAAATCCTCGAAGATGTTATAACGCCTCGGCTGGCGCCTCGGCGTTATAATACATCTTCTCGGATTTAAAGTATCGCTTGATCTCCTAATTACATAATATATATTATGCAAGTGGTTACGCGCTTTTAAAGTATATATACAAAAATGAGGGATTTTTACCATGTTGGCGTTTTTCTTTATAACTTTGGATTGAAATTGTAACCTTTTTTTACTTGCGGAAAAGGTTATGCACTAGCGTGCGGCATCTTTTCATCGGTGAGCGGGATACGTGGGTCCACTGAGTATGAAGCAAAGAAAAGAAAAGGGCGCCATCCAGCTTTTCTAATGCACAAGATAACTTGAACAAAATAGGAAAGCGGGAGAACCTATTTCTCTTGGTAAGGTAAATTTTAAATGCATTTATTAATAGTAACACATATATACACATAATAGAAAAAAAATAGATGTAGAGCAAAATAAAGAAATAAAAAAATCAACGTGAACGTAGATATGTAAATAAATCTAATTACTCAGATATAGTACTATTTCTGTTACATATTGTAATCTTCTAAAATGAATTAATAAATCTATTAAAAAATATGCAAAAATTTAATTAAACCTTTCTTTAATTCAAACTATTTACATTTAATAAAAATTTGAAAATGTATACCGACTTTTTATCTAAACGTGGCATTTATAAATTGGTACAGATAAAATGCAATAAAAATTGAAGTTATCACTAGAAAGCGATATCAGAAAAATTCCATGTATAAAATTAATATTATTCTATAGAAATGTAAATCTTTATAGAAATGATTACCTTTAACTATAAATTAAATAAATTAGTGAAATTAATAGATCAGATAGATCAATCAAGGCAAATTTAATTAATATAAAAAAAACCAACAAACGAAAATGTTCACTTCTATTGATGGTTAGTCTGATGTAATCCCACGGTGGTTGATACCGACTGCGGATACAGTACAGCCTCGAAATTTGGCTACTGGACCTATTCAGCATACGATAACGTCTCGGGGATGAAGGTGTGATTCGGCTCGTGCACCAGGAAGACTGGATTCCCTTTTTTTGACAAAACGGCTGCACAAATTGGTGCATATGGGTAGGCGTAATGTTACAGGGTAGCCTAGATTCCCTAAAATCGTAGTTGAATAATAGAAAAAATTCAAACAAGATTTGGAAAAAGATTGAATAGACTGCAAAAAGACGTACCTTTATAAGGGAAATCTTCATCAACGAAATCCCTCAGCAACAATCAAAGGCCAAAATAGTTATGGATATTCTTCACTGAGAAATTTATTTACATTCAGATGCTCATTAAAAGAGTTTCTAATGAAGACGCTTGGTCAAAAACGTGACCAAAAACCAATCATCCTAAGAGAGGTCTTTCTAGCACGCACAACAGAGTGCGAATCCTTCTCTCGAAAAATCAAATGCGCAAGGCCGTCATTCCCACCAAGGAACGTTGATATCGGTATCCAAATTTGAATAAGAAAATCCATTAAACAATAATATTCAAAAGGAAATTATTAGTAATTAAATGTAAACTCAGGGAGTCTACATTTAAATATATACGACGAAAATCCATCAATATAAAAATTATAAAGAGAGAAAATACTAATTTTAAAAACCCACAAAATATTTAAAATAAATATTTCTAAAGGTGAGTTCACACGAGGACCCTTTCAGTAAAAGAACAAATTAAGGAAAAATAAATGTTACAAAATAAGGTAAAACTATAATACAAAAACTGTTTTAAATATATGCATATTTTGGCCTTTAAAATGATCAGCATGGCATACTTTAAGATGAAAAAGTTTTTTATTTCGGCCGCTAAAGTTTTTGACCTTGAATTTTTCAAAAAACGATCAAACATTTTGAAAAAATGAGCATAAAGTTACATATTTTTTAAATATGTGTGCCAAATTCCAACTTGGGATCTCAATGGGATCATTAGTAATAATCTTTAACATGTTCCTTTATTAATTGACCGATTGACTTCAAACTAGTTTCAAAATATTTCTTCCCCTATCTATCTTACATTAATGATATTACCCGGTTGGAGGCTACAATAATCGGTTTTCTCCAGATTTTCTCGGTTTTTCTACTACCTACAGGTTTTCCTATTTGCCAGATTGCCTTGAGACCTTTAACAAGAAGATGGTCAAAAAATGTTGAGTGACCTTTTGAGCTAGGGTTAACGGTTTGACCGGAAAAGCCGTTTTTAGCTCGGGAGAGAGGTAAGCCAGGTGGGAGAGAGTAGATGGATAGATGTCTGGAACGCGTAAATTCGGAAGTTGTGGGAAAAGCGGATCAGGAGCGAGTGATTGGTTGGATAAGTCAAGGGAGGGGGATAAAATGTTGAACTGCATTTTAAAACAGCTTTTGTTTCATTCTCTAATCTTATTTCTATTAAGAGTGATGAAAATGTAAATGGCAACATGGTCAAGGTCCCTCATTTTTGCATACTTTAGAATAGTGTAACTCAAGAACCACTTGTCTAAAAATTATAATGTTTTTGATTTTTGCTTATCTTTAGGAATATAACATAGTGCCAAACTTGAAAAAAAACAAAGAAGGTGAGTTACAATTCATTGGATCACTTCACATGGAATTACCCTAAAGCATGGAATAGAATAATTAGTTTGTAAAAAAGTAGTTTTTGAAAACACGTCTATTTCTATTTTTAAATACGCTTCTTTGACATATGTATCTGCTAAATTTATGACGTCATCTGTGTCAAAATTGTGACGTCATCGATGCTTTTTTTTAAATGGAAACGGCTCATAAGCTACCTCTTTTGAAATATCTTTTGTTTCCCTTGTAAGTCTGGCAGGTCTATTGCAAAAATTGCCACTAAAACCATCAGTTAAAAAATTTAAGAATAAAACTTTGCCCTTTTGTTGGGATGATGCGTTTCGATAATGCTTGAAAAACTTTTTCTGCACCTAGATATAGGGCCCGTATCCCAAAATGACTTAATCCTTCCCTCATAGTACTACCCGAATAAATATTGAATTTATACAATAGTAACAACAAACTTAATATAACTAATTTTGAGCACCATAAGTTTGCGGTTACTATTATATAAATAAAAATGTTTATTGGGGCTTAGCAATACTTCCAGATACAATGTAATACTTGGCGGCATGAAAGTGTAGAGTAGTGTAAAAATACGTAATTGTACTCTATCCATTTAGGACGAATTCCCATATACGTATCAGGTGCTACATATTTTAAGAAGCACATCGACACAGCTTCATGGTTAATTAAAATACTACACTGGCAATGACTAAACTGTAAAATCCTAGTGTATCTCTTGTCTGTTTTTATCCATTTAAATAAAAGTTTGTCTTTTTCAGAAAAAGTTACATTGTAAACTGTCAGATACTTTCAAACATTACACAACAAACTTTGTTTATATCAAACACTAAATGCATAAACACTTAATTTTAGGAGTACTATTTTGAAACAAAGTTGTAGGGGATGCACACTTATACGAATAAAACTTTTGGTTCAATCATCCTGAAGGAAAATGCCATTGACATTACATTTGGTAGTTTATTTTTATTTTATCGTGGCGTCTTTGTATTTCAGTACCGGTACAATCTGCATATCTTTTATAAAATCTTATGCAACCCAGTAAAAGTGTTTGCAGATAAACAGACTATCATTTTCATCCGTTTTTATAAATTCAACATATGCATTTGACAGTTTTTTCCCATAACAGCAAATACTTAATAACTCTTCAACGTTGAACATCGTTATAAGTGTATGAGTATGTTATTTATTCATAAATATTTTATGAAGTATTTTTAGTTTATTTTATATCTTTACTAAAAGTAATGTAGTCGAATCATTAAGGCCATTTTGAGTAACTGTGGGAGTTTCTATCAAGTTATGCTTATGCTTAAAAGTGAATAAACTGTTTATTGAGGTTATGGTATATTTTTATATAATAATGTATTATAAGCACACATAAGCTAACGTTTTCATTAAAATGAGTGTAAGATATTTATAGCCAATGCTTGAATGTGTATACAATTTCGTCTTATAACACAACTTACTATGTATCTGTCTTTCAAGCTGTAAACGAATTTATGTGAGAGGGGAAAATAGAAGCAGTAAGAAATATTTTTCGCTCACTTAAGTTTAGAGCAGTAATCAACAACACCAAGCCAGACCCGAAAACACAAACTACCAAGCTAAAAATAATAATAGAGAGACAAAGATAATTTGTTTCTATAACAAATCGTACACCGTGTGTAATTCTGTAAATTTACATTAGTTCACACCACGATTCACACTGAGCTATTACAAGATGTTTATAAATGGGGTCATTTGTATCTACACTTTCTACACAACTGTCCTGAAAATCTCGCCTTTCGGTATTTTCGAGGGTTTGTTTTTGAGTCGCAGGTCATTTGATACAAATAACGGAGAAAATAATACTACTATACTATAAAGTTCCACGGCTTTTCGTAAACTAACCTCACCGATATATATATAGTATATAAAAGGCAATAGCAGTTAAACCGAAAAATAGAGTAAGGGATATTTTACGTTTATACAAATAACATTGATAATAATAATTTGAGAAAATCCCACGTGTTATTTGATATCAGTTTCATCTACCAATATTCCTTTAGTATGTACTGTATTTATACCTGACGTGTGTTCTTACTTAATAGTGAAGTTATCCGTTATCGTTATCGGAAAGATTTAATGCTGTTCAAACTAACATTACTGTATACACATTAACAATCACCAACATTAATCATTAGCGATCACCTTTTAAAATCACGTCCATACAATAATACTATTTTTCATTTTAATTAATGGAAACACATATAATAAAATAAATTTTTCATATAACTACATAGGTACTAGATATACTGCATTGCATTATAAAGGACTTTTTAAGATTTTTCATATTTGTACACATAATTATGTTTGTTTCATTGAAGTTTTGAAATACTTATTTTTAACTGCGCCCAAATCCAGGTTAAAGTAAAGCCAGTTATAAGTTATTATAGTCTCTTTGGCAAATTAAGTATGATTTAGCAGTTGGTACGTGTCAGTGATTGATTAGGCGGAAAATAGTAGCTGGCGGAATGGTATTGGCGTCGTCAGATAGGTAGGTGCCATGTAATCAGTAGTTGAAGTTACAGATGAACGTCATTACAGGTAGTGTAGACGGTTAAATCAAATATTTCAAGTAAAATGGAAATGGTAGTGTTGTTTCTGTTAGTTAGTAATAACAGTTTGGGAGATTAAACAGTAGATTTGCGTAGAATTATACATTTGAAATGTTAGAGATCGAGTAAGCTTTTGGAAAGCTCCGCTAGCTCTTACACTACTTTTATCATAGCGGGATTAGTCTATGCTGCTAGCATCACTTGCTACTGGCTGGATACCAAAGTCACTTTTCTCATCGTTTATCGTGTATCGTCTATCGTCTATCGTCTATCGTCTATCGTCTATCGTCTATCGTCTATCGTCCATCGACCATCGTCCATCGTCCATCTTCCATCGTCCATCGTCCACCGTCCACCGTCCACCGTCCACCGTCCACCGTCCACCGTCCACCGTCCACCGTCCACCGTCCACCGTCCACCGTCCACCGTCCACCGTCCACCGTCCACCGTCCACCGTCTATCGTCAATCGTCAATCGTCAATCGTCAATCGTCCATCGTCAATCGTCAATCGTCCATCGTCCACCGTGCACCGTCCACCGTCCACCGTACACCGTCCACGTCCACCGTCCACCGTCCACCGTCCACCGTCCACCGTCCACCGTCCACCGTCCACCGTCCACCGTCCACCGTCCACCGTCCACCGTCCACCGTCCACCGTCCACCGGCGACCGTCCACCGTCCACCGTCCACCGTCCACCGTCCACCGTGCACCGTCCACCGTCCACCGTCCACCGTCCACCGTCCACCGTCCACCGTCCACCGTCCACCGTCCACCGTCCACCGTCCACCGTCCACCGTCCATCGTCCATCGTCTATCGCCTATCGCCTATCGTCTATCGTCTATCGCCTATCGTCTATCGCCTATCGTCTATCACCTATCGCATATCGTCTATCGTCTATCGCCTATCGTCTATCGCCTATCGTCTATCGTCTATCGCCTATCATCTATCGCATATCGTTTATAGTCTACCCTGGCCTGAATTTCTGACTGTATTGTACACTCATTAGTTAGTAATTTAAAAAATCAAGGTTTCCTAAAAAGACATACTTAGTAGTCTCTTCCAGGACCAACTATTTAAAATCTCTTATTTTTATTTTTATAGAATTCTTCTTAAGATACTTGATTTATAATGGATATATGATTAGCCATAGAAAAAGTGTCATTCAAAATAGTTGAAACAAAACGATATCAAAATTGATAATTTGACACTATCGGAATTCTCAATCCTGTCGGTCTGTTCAGAACACTTTGATTTTTATTCTCCATTTCGAGAATTCCATAATAACGCACGAGAAAGCTTTCCATGCGACCGATCTAGGTTAATAAATATTTTCTAAAATCCCTAAAAATAAATATTTTAATAAACTAATATTTAACCATTATGGGCTTTTCATTAAAAAATAACATGGTCGAAAAAGCCGGCCATGTAAATAAAAACCATTTAAAAGAAAGATCATTCTGTTTCATACATTCAAATATGTCTGGCAACCTTATTCCGAACCTAGGATTACCTAAATGTTTTTATTAATATCATTGAAAATTCCAGATTTAAATCATTGAGGTCCACTACATATTTCTGAAATGTTATTGAAAATTCTGAAATTTCTCAAATTAAAATCATCCAAAAATATTATTCCTTTTCTCTGTCTGACACGTCTAAACAAAATGTGTGAATGTGATATATCTACTTAATTAGATATCGGAGTGGTGTGAACCTCCTGGGTTAACACCTAAATAATAATAATGATTTGAACTTCCTTTATTTGATAACATCTTCTTTATCTTTTTTTCAAATAAACTAATAAACTATAAATCCAGCATTTCGGAAAACTCTTTATATATACATATAATCGTTTTTTATTTATTAGAAAATGTAATAGCATCACCAGTGATACAGAACAAAGAAACATAAAATAACATAATATTTTTATTATTACAGATAAATATTGCGGTGATATCAGATCACCTCATTGAAAATTTTATTAACGATAGTTCGTAGACGTGAAAATAAATATTTCATATATCAGATTTAAATCAAAAAAGAGACATGCTAAGTCATAGGCATAATTAATATAAAAGCTACATATAGGGTCACAGTTAGGTCCATCAATATTTAAATTATAAATTAAGAATAAAATTTCATGCAAACATAACCTAAGTTTCTTATGTATAATGAATAGGTTTCATTCTTAGAAAAAGGATATCAATCAGTTAGATTGTTTTATCATAAACATGTTTATACAACCCAAGTTACACATTGGGATGGGTTCTCCACTTGTAAGGAAGAAGTAATTTTCTTATTTAATTTTAGAGATTACGATTTTTAACGTTAGGTAAATTTTTCTACTTTCCAGGAGACCAGCTCAGTTTCGTGCTGTTCGTTAACTGAAAACAGATAAATTAGGTCAATCTTGTTATGACTTATATAATACAATTAGTTTTTAAACTTTGTTATAAAATTTCTGACCATTTTTATTATTGAAGGTTTTAATCTTGTCGTTTTGCTCCATTGTGACGATTATTGACTCTTATCCTATTTTTTCTCACCATTGTTTTTATGTAAGTGCTTGGAGTACTGTATGCTGGACATTTTGATTATAATTTGATTAATTTTGAATCAATATTTAAACTGGAACTTGCAAATGCATTAATTGGTCAATTCCTTGTAGTATCGCACTGTAAAATTATGCTTGTTGTAAATTGTAAAGATGCTCCTATGGAGAATTTATATGTATTACTTGTATTGTGTAATTATATAACTATTTTGTAAAGGATAAACCTTGATTTGTTGAATTCTGTATGTATTTAGGTCGTAACGAGATTTGTATATTGTCAATCGTTTTTCTCTTATATTTTTGTTACGATATATTTTTGGATAAGGGATATATTATACTGTTTTGATCCTTGTTTTAGGGGCTACAATCCTGTAATGATAGAATTAAGATTAGTGATGATTAAGAACAGCTGTGCGGGTTAGTGACGTCATCAATCAACGGTTTTTGTTTTAACATAAACTATATAAGCTGGAGCAAAATTTAACAAAATCAGTCGACAAAACGTTCACGGCAAAGCTATGCCCAACTCCGGATAAAAATCTGTAATATAAAGTGAGGTTAGATGTTTGGATCATATGATTAATGTGTCAATGTTTTAATAAACGGAAGTTGAATTAAGTTAAAGTGTTACCTGAATATTTTTAAAAGTTGAAAGAAGATTTAATTATTGTGCCACAATTCTATAAAGTGAACGAGATTGTTTAAATAAATTCTAGGTGAATTTATTTTTCTTCATCGATCTACGTATCGATATTTTAAAAACAAAAAATCAGCTGACAGGTTCTGTCACAGTGTTACCAGTTGAGGATTTAATTAAAGGACTTTATTTTTAATAAAATATACCAGGTTGGTCATAATAAATGTGTTCTTTAATCTCATTAATAATATTAAACTTATAAAGTTGATCCTTAATAATACAAATTTAGTTTGTTTAGTTTCTAAGGTTCTTTTGAGAACTTATTTACCTTCAATTAAATAAAACAATTTAATTTCTTTTATTTCAATTTATTTTTATTAGATAAATAGTTTTGTTTATAAAAACTTTTGATTTGTGTTGGTCTGTTCAAGTGAATGACCGTATTGGCCCTATGTCAGGCCATTACAACTTTTAATCACATCTGAGAAAGCCTGGGAATTTATTTCTCAATTATTAATTGTATTTATTTGAACAACATTTCTTGCCATTGACTTTTCATTTGAATTTTTATTTTGTTCATTAAATAAAGATTGTGTTTTTAAATTTACTTATGTGTTTAATTGATGCATATACAAGAATCCAGTTTTCTTTTCTTTTGAATTCAGAGTTTAGCAGTGGTTATCCAGCTTGCAGGAGCTTTAGCGTTTACAACATAAGTTTTTCTTCCTTTCCAGGCATAAGAGTTAATAAGAGTCTCGTAATTCAAACAATTTATGCTTTACCGAATAACCCTGAGCTGGCTGAGTGGAATAAAGAAAAATATCTGTGGTGTATTTTTATTTTAATCCACCGTATATAATTTATGTTTTATTTGGAACGGTGGACATATTATATTTTATTTTAATAGATCACTGCAATATTTATTACTAAACCATTATATGCGTTAATCAAACAAATGAACTCTAGGATGGTTAAATTTGGGTACGCGTTATTTCGAAAGAAAAAGGGAAAATATTCAATGAGTAAAATTGAGAAAAAAATAACCAACTCAAAAACGGGGGTTAAAAGGAAATGAAAAATCAGCAATGTTTATTAAGGAATTATATCATTTAATATCTCTATTAAATGATATTTAAGGTCTCTCCCCCAACCCTATTTAATAAAAATTTTAATAATAATAATTTAAAATTAAATATTTTGATTACGAAGAATATATTAGAATTTATTGATTATAATATAAATAAGTATGACCATACCACCTAAAAATATAAAATATAAATAAAATATAAAATCGATAAAATCTACATCGGCTCCATACGGACACATTGTATTTTCAGTTTATTATATAATTTGTTTATAAAATTTATATTAAATAAATGATTTGTAATAAATGTATTAATGATAACCCAAAATATAAGAGCACGGGCTTGTAGTTTGATTGTTTTAAAAAGCATTTTAGGGAACAGAGAATGCTTTTGCGGAAAAACAGTTCATAAATATTATCTTAGAAACATCAAAAATTAAAATATCACAAAATAAATTCTTTATATATATTTTTTGTAATATATGGAAGCTATCAATGATATTAACATTGAAAAGGTTATAAGAGTTTATATAAAGATAAAGTTGATTGGTAGAGTATTTTATTTTATCAAAAATTATCAGAAGATTTTATTAAAGAGTTCCAGGACATAGTTGACTGATATTTATTTAAAAACGACAAAAATTATCAGAAAGGTTTATAAAAAATCATTAAGATAAAGTTGACTGGGTTGGGATTTCATACAACGTATCAAGCATTATCAGAAGAGTTTATAAGAGAATCTCAAGATAAGTTGACTGGGAATATATTTCAAAGCAACAAAAATTGTCTCTATATTTTATAAGAGAATTTGATAATAAAATGAAATTCTCTGATTTCAAAAACAATAAAAAAATGTCAAATAACACTTTAGATGAAATATTCAAAGCTTACTATGTATTAATTAATGAAGCAGGTGTCGTGATAATATTATAAATAGCCTATTAAAACCAAATGTAATCACATATTCTGTAAAGATTGTTTAGATAGTTGGTTAGATATAAATAACAAAAATTGTCCATATTGTAGACAAAAATACTATTAAAAACTACAATGAATTTAGTATCCATTTAACTCTGCTTGCTTCATGTACTTTTCTCAAGGAAAGAATTGTAAATTTTCTATAAAATCCTTTTCTTTCAAACAACCTTCTTGTTCAGTTATCTTTTCGGCTTTTAATAAATTTAACATTTGTTTATAGAATTTATAGGCCATTCTATATGCTGTAGTTTTTTCAGAAATTTTATAAGCCCTTTCGAGTATTACAGTCACTGCAGAACCTAAACTCAAAGAAATTAAAGGAGGTAATATAATTCCAGATAGACTATAAAATATTTCTATTTTAAAAATAAGATAAAAAGTAGTAAACTACTTAACAGAAGTGTAATTTTATGAAGTATTGAAGTTATGACGTTATAGAACTTTAAGCATTTGTAAGTACACAAAAGAAAATCTAAAAAGCCTGTTGCATAACAACATAATTCTAATTGGTAACCAGAAGAAATATAACGCAAATCGACTTGAACGTGTTGCATTTAACTAACTACCTTAACCCTGTTTTTTCAGAAACCCTAATTGCACTTAAAATTATGGATGGACTAGGAATGGACCGGTTTGGCTATTTTACTATTATTATTTATTATTATTTATAAATCTTTAGTAGTTTGAACAGAATTACCGCTGTAATATAATTTAATCAACCCTTTTTCCTCTACAGTTTAATATTCCATTGTAATTGAAAAGCAGCGTTAACACTTTTTGAATGCGTAGTGCACCTTTTTAATGTGTAGTGCATAAACTGAATAACACACGGCATATTTAAAGTATAGTAGTGGTGGCACACAAGAGAAAATGCAAGTTAGCCAAATGGATATAACACATATACCCTTCTCACTTCCACTAATGTTAGTGCATTTTCCTTTCGTACGCTCTTTTTTTTACTATGTAGGCTCAATATCCGTCATGTGAATGTTTTCATTAGGACAAAGTTAAAATATCACTCCAAAGCTGCCTCTCCAATCTGAAATATCTTAATTCTTAGTTCTTATTCTTGTTCTTTATTCTTAAATCATAGTTATTTAGAAAGATGTACGTACATGCTTTTGAATCTCGATTAATTTTGTACAATACGTGATCATTACAACCAAAGGAAAATAGTATCGTATTGTCTTAGAGGCTTGAGGATGAAACCAACATGAAGCACCAAATAATAATCTTACCAATCTTAATACCTGTAAAAGGTTACTTCAAAAATACACCTGGAGTTCTGCAGCTGGGCGAGAAATATATTTATAATCTGTGATATAGAATGGTTGAATACTTGTACAACACACAATAAATAAACAAATATTTATAAATTATCAACACAGGTATTCTTTATTTGACATATGAAAAAACTAAATACAACGGAACACAAATCAAAATAGAACAAAAATCCAATGAAATTCAATTAAGCTTGCTGAAATGAAATGAAACGAGACACTATCTTTATATTATTGCCGATAAATAAAACGGCAATGTACACTCTATACAAACGTGATGAAATCAGCTCTTCCCTTCACTTGACACATTAAAAAATTAAGCGATTGGAAAATCTTGTTTTAAATAAAATAAATCCCATTCAAATTCCTTATAGTTGTATAATAAAGTGATAATAATTCTTCTTGAGTGCAATAAAGTGCACACAGTTACGTATAATAAATCTTGCTATCATTGAAACTTCTTTGTTTACAAACAGCATGAGGGTACATAACCCAACTTTTATTTGATAAATTTGGAGTCAGAGAGGCATAAATTCCGCCTTTTGATTTATGCTGACTGAAATTATTTTCTCTTATATGTCCTTTTATACCTCTTGTTAAAAACAATCGAAAAACGAGAACTTTGTAATTTGTCTCGTAAATTACAATATACAGGAGATTTTATTTGAAAAATCCAGGTTATTTGCATTTCTGGCAAAAGCGGAAGTCAGCCATTTTGCCTCTACTTATCAGTAAATTCAAGGTTGTGCCTAATATCTTTGTACCAAATTTGGCATAAGTTGGTTTATAAATAAAGGAGATGTAAGCTTGGTCCTAGTTCCATTTTCACCCGGTATATCTTTAAAACTGGGAAGCGCCATTGGCAAGTTGTCACATTTACTGGACCAATCAATCAATACCGTTGTACATATGTTTATACATATTCCATCTTTAACGCTATCTTAAAGGCATTAATATACTTGAAATCGTGGCCTACTACTCTGAGGAACGACATTTCACGGCGTAAATCAATTTTTGTAACTGCCTAACAGATTTAACTTGCAATTCTTCTTAGCGATTAGACCACATACTTTTTTTTCGACAGGACAATTGATAACTTACCTTCAAGAAAGTGAAGGCTACTACAGAAGTTCTTTTTAACTAAAATTAGTCTACGAAGGATGTGTTATCTACATACAAAAAGACAACTTTCACCTCTCCTATTTTAGTTAAAAAATTGATGAATATCTGAACAAGTGTCTGTAATCATCTAAAACCAGAATTGGTGATGTAGATTTTCAATAGTAATACCATAAGAGCTTCGAATGCATACTTTGATTAATTTACGAAAACTTGTTGCATAGTGAACTAAAAGAGTGTCAAATTTATCCAAGTATATTAAAAATCCGACAGGGCATAGCGCTAAACAGTTTCTATTAAATTTTCATGCCTTTACTTAGTTGCTCTGTAGGCAGTTTGACGAAACTAATCAAGAAAAGTCCAAATTTCAAATGGTATTTAATTAAATTTTTACTTCTGTAATGTGCACCCAAATTAAGTTCTATTTTGTTAAGTAAAAGGTCAATTAAATTCACAATGCCCTTTGTTTAGTTATTGCCATTTATACTGGCACACAGTATGTCGAAAATACTAAACCTACAGAAAAATGTTAAATAGTATTATAGTACGACAAGTCGAAAAAAAGCGTCAAACTAATATGAGAAACTTCAAACAAACATTTTGCACAAATGTGGTGAAAAGCCAGCAAAATATTTTGTAAAACTAGTATATTAAACTTCTCCTATTATTTAAAGGTAGTCTCACTATTAATACCTTTACATTAAACAATTATTTAAAAATTATCATCTAATTAAGCACAAAATAGTTAGTAACAAAAGATTACCCCGATCGTTTGAGTGATAGCTTCAAAGTCAACGCATCCTTTACCTGATACACATATAATACATCTAACATCAAACACAGAGTCTAGAACGATTTTGATCTCCCACACGAGCATTTGAATTATCAGCTCAAGTCAAGCTTCTAAATTTAAACTATGTAGGTACAAATTGTCACGATAACTGCACAAACATTAATCACAATAATTTGTGTCAATAATATCAGGTATGAAGTGCTTTACTTGAAGGGGTAGAACAATGACATAGCATAAAAGAGTCTAAATAAACAATAAACAGATAAATCACTAACAAGTAAAACAGAAAAGCTATGCATATACAATATACACCTTTCGATGTTAACGATATGGTTGTCTCAGAGTATTATTATTAGTATAATTAAGTAGTATTATACTAACATTACTAGTATTACAGAGGATTATTAGTATTGTTAACAAAGAATGACAATAGAGCCCATGGCGATTGCATATTCTAAAATCCGCATCCTGTTTTTTTTATTATTTACATTTGCAGCTTCATATTAAAAATACTTAATGTCACAATTCTTACAAAATACGTCGCAAAATTAAGTGAATTCAAATTTTGGATGATAAAGACCTGATGCGTTATTAATGTATAGTAAAACCACAGTATAATAATAACCAGTAGGTGCACTCTCCCAAATATTTTCAGCCGGTTGCATGTGACCTTCATACATCATTTAGTAATAAGTCCATTACTAACTCTTTAAAACTCGCGAAATAACTGGTCGGAAAGTGATTTCCGACTTCCCAACCGACCAGGAAGTTAATCACTGCCTACTTACTAAAAATGTTTTACTGAAATAATATCTAAATGATTTATGTATTTACTAATTGTTGTTCAAATTAAATGATGTGAATTAAATAGTATACATACCTCGGTGCAAAGCCTTAGACTAGAACTGACGTAGGCGTTTCGCGCCTCAGGCATCTATCTTAGTCCTCGTTTATAATGAAGCATTTTCCACCTCGGTAATTGTTATTAAATATTAATATGTGCCATTAAATCGGTTTTATGAATATACTTTGCCTTTACGATTTATTGGTTCTTTTATTACCACAGAAACTTTAGTAAGCAGCCTCAACAATATAACTTTCTCCGATTCATCGACACCTTTCACCTTAAAAAATTGTATAACAATAAAAAAATATTTATTAATAAAAGCATAAATTACCAATACCTAATAATAAAATAGCGAACAGCATTAGAAACGCTGATAACTTTAAAAGAGTTCTTTCTTTAAATAGAAAATCCATATATGAATTGGCAAAGACTCAAGAGCTGAATCATATAAAATATAAATATACAGGGTGTCCTTTTTGAAAAAATGAGATTTTTATACTTAAAGATTTGTCTGTTTGGTCTAGTGGATTGAACGCCTTGTATATTATTCAACAATAAATTTATGAAAAAACGCTGATTTAGATATTTATAAGCGTCATGTATGATTTTAATTAGTTAAATGTAACATGCAGTATGAAAATCTATTTTTTAAGAAAAGTTACATTTTCAAAAAATCTAAAAAACTAAATTTACTCAAAAACTGTGCAGAATTTCGGGGTATATGTATAAATTAACCAAAAATACTTAAAACAAAGTGTAAAATCGTAAAATGTAAAGATAGACAGGATGTTCCATTTAAAATAAGAAAGTTGATAGTAGCCATATCAATATTACTCACCCTGTATATACAAATGTATTAGAAAATCTAAATTTGCTTTATACCAACATGTGCTAATTATTTGATGATTGAAGTTTCTTTATCAAAATGCAATTGTTTCATTGGAATAGTTAAAGCTAGGTGTACTAAAGACCTATAAGCTACTAGTTTGTAAATATGATGACATGATTTAATGTCTGTTTTTGTAGATTTTCTGTATAATATGTAAAATTCAAATTAATTGTGTGGGTTAATTATAATGCTTAAATCCAAAAAACTAATTGCTCTATTTTGTTCTGTTTCTATTGTAAAAGTGATGTTTGGGTGAAGACTGTTAATAAAAATTAAAAACTCACCGATAACTTCAAAACCAGCTAAAATGTCATCAACATAACGAAACAAAACAATGTGTTTAGAAAAATTTAATTCAAATATTTGTTCTGGATTATCCATAGGTTAGGAATTACCCATAGGTAAAACCACCTATTTTGCAAAAAGTTCTGACTGATAATTGAACTAACTATAATCTACTGATTTTATATTACTATTAACTAAGAAATCATCATATTATTATATTTTAGAAAACATACTAGATACGTCAAAGCTAACAAATTTTGAATGCCTTGTATGTTTTGTAGATTTTCTACTAATTTTAATGATTCTTTAACAGTATTGACATTTTTGAGTATTCCAATTTGTATCCTATGATGTTGAGTCTCTTGGACAAGGTGCAATTAGGTGCATTGTATGATGCACCTATGGTGATGTATGACACCACTGGTTGTATAGGCATGTTCTGTTTACGTGTTTTTATGTATGATTTGTTACTTTTCTAATTAGTTAAAGAAGATATTGCAATTTGCTAAAGCTTGTGTTAGTTTTTTTTGGCATTTTATAGTAGGATCTTTGTTTAAAATATCTAAATATTGATAATGACATATTTTATGTTGAAACAATTGTCAGGTCATTACTTAATAAATTTCGTGAAACCTTTAATTAATCTTTTTATTTATTTTTTATGAATATGGACTTCCACAAAGTAAGGTTGGAAACAGTAAACTCTAAAATATCTTTATTTTGAAAATTTATTTTTTTTTAAATCCCGTTTTTAGAGGCTCCGAGGCTCGATTACCGTAGGCCCTATTAGGCACTGCGCATAGGTGTGACTTAGAGCTGTTTTGCACATACGAGAATTTATACAAGATTCTTAACCAAAGCAAACCTATTTTCAGCTCCCTTCAAATTTTGAGAAAATAGTCCGAATCAACTTTTTATTATTTTTAGACAATATTTGGTCAATTCTAGGCTAAATGAAGGTGATTGGATACGTAACTATCATTATAAACAAATCACGTAAAAATACCAAAATATGATTTCAGCCATGAACTGTTTAAGAGGAAAAGCGCCAGAATCAGTTTTGTTGATTTTGTAAGGGGTAATCCGTAAACTACTTTCTGGTATACTGACTCGTCGATTTTTTACTAGAACTAGCCCGTTATGAAGCTCGTAAAAATTATTACGGGCTCTTTATCATCAATACCATAGCAACATACATATTTATTTAAAACATTCATATATATCTTACGTATTGTGCTGTACTGCAGTAAATGAAATATTATTCATTAAAGATTTATTTAAAGATTAAGTTATACGAACCCTACGTGCTTGCACGGATAACAACCTCACTAATCGCTCGCTTGTTAGGTACCGTGCTCCCACGTAAAGCTCTAAGTAACGGTCTTGCAACGTAAATAACTATAACGCATGAGGGGGTAGGGAGGGATAGCTAAATTGTGAGATAGGAGGAGGAAGAATTTCGGCAAAAAAGTGCGTACGCGTTTTAATTGAAGGTAGTTTATTATTATTTCAGATTTAAACAATTTAATAAAATAATATTTAGAAACAATCCTCCGATGATCAAGAATCGAAGCGGGATGTTGTTACGTTTTCAATAATTTAATTTAAAAAACTCAAGTGTAACACGTCACTTACGGAAAAAAGGGGAGGGCTTCAAAAAGTTAAGTAAGAGTTGAGTAAAAGTAAAGTGTGACGAAAGGGGAGGCAGAGCTAAATCTGACGCTTACCAATACATTGGCAGTTATGGTTCGAGTCACCTTCGTTTAGCCTTGAATTGACCAAATATTGTCTAAAAAAACAATAAAAAGTTGATTCGAACGACTTTTATTTAATTTGGAGGGGGCCAAAAATAGCCTTTAGGAACCGTCCTCCTCCTTTTTGCTGAAAATCTTCAACAAAATTTTGGTGAAGAAAGTTTGATGTGTAAAAACAGTCTTCATTCCGAAATTTATTGTGGAAAAATTCACAATAAAACTTTGGGACAATTCCTAAAATTTTTAGAAATTTAAGAGTAATCAACGCAGAAAAGTGCACGCAAATCCCTTGTAGTTGATATACAACACATCGGTTTATTTTGTTTTTAAAAATAATTATTTGCATCGTAGAATATTATTAAAACCATGCAATGATAATAGAGTTAAATATCAAGTAATGTTTAATCGCTAGGTGCGCAAAATGTCTTTAGTTTTATTTTATTTCTTGAAGTGGACAAAATGCGAACGACCATACAGTGTCGAATTTAAGGGGATGCTATAGGGGCTATAGCTCAGGGCGGCAAAATCCAAACAAAATAAATACAATAAAAATGTTAACCAATTTAAAAATAAAAATAACACATTTGATTGACCGCCTCTGTTTAATATTAAATCAAAATTCGATTAAACTAGCAAGTGGCTCATGTTATTAAAATTCATTAAATTAAATTTCATGTCAAATCATCTAATATTAAAACATGAACGTGCTCCGATATCTCAGTTTTTGTTCAAATTCTTTTCTTGGATAAATACATATGAAATTTTTACATTTTTTGGATTAAAAATGGCAGAAAAAGAAGTTTTTGAAGATTTTGATTTTTTTGCAAATTCTTTAAAGAGGAATGACGGAGTTGGATCTTTAAGGGGAGGTCATTGATGACTGCTGAGGGCAAGGAGGAGAGGGTGGGAGGGGGTGGGCGCAGCCAAGTTGCCTTTAGCCCCTAGGCGGCAGAAGTAGAAATCCGCCACTGCGACCATATTGCTTTTACAGTGATAGGTTCGGAATTCGTAAAAATTTGTTATTGAACGTTATAAGTTAATATTAAATTGTACTGTATTTTACACTGTAAAAAATGAGTTGAAATTTACCTTGGGAAAGAGTTAACATTCCTCTCTTATTTGCGGTAGTTTTACTCTAAAATTTAACTTTACCTATACGTTAATAGTTGTTTTACTATTTGTGGTAAAATGTTCTTTAATTGTGTAAAATTACACAAATATAAGTAATTCTACTACATTTAACTGGTTAAAATCACTATCCATAATGTAAATTTACATAACTCAGGAAACTTTTCCTTGGAAATTTATTATTACTCAATAATTTGATTCATTTTTAGTGTAATATTAAAGATAAGATGAACTTTAACAAGTATAGTGTAATTTTACCCTTAATATGTTTTTAACCGATGAGATACTATTTCGCTGATTGCACTTGTTTGTTGATGAGTGGTGACCTTCGTTTCGTGAAAGAATTCAGGAACCCATTTTGAACAGTCCAAATTGGGCTTTTGGGGAATGGTCGGATGATTTCTTGTTACGGGTTTCGCAATCGGCGAGGCGTACCCTATCGATATCGAAAGAAGTGTTCATTGCTCATTAATATTTTGTTTTTTGTTGTAGTGTAGTGCAGATTTATTAAAGGCAAATATTTACACGTATGACCCAAGCTGGGAAGAATTTTATTTTATAGTAGAAGTTAAAAAATTATCGGTAAGTATATGTTAAAATTACAAATTTAAACCAATAAAATAAAAATATTTAATTTAATGTTTTTCTAGGATGAATCAAAAATTGAAGAATTCGAAATAAACTAGCATAACTGTAATTGAGAAAGGTACTCGTGTATAATTGTTTATAAAATTTATAATTTTTAAATTTTCTAGGTGGAATCGAAACTTTATCTGAATGTCTTTGAGAGACCAAATATTTCCGAAAGCCCCTTAAAAGAAGTTCTGTTAATGTCTTATATTTTATATAAGTACATATGTTCAATAAAAATTACTTTGATTTTATTTTATTTCATACAATCCATTTACCAGTGTAAATAATATTCAGAGGAACGATTAAATTTGCAAGTACTTTCGCAAGTCATCGTTACATTCAAGAAGTATTTTCACAATTGTATTTTAACCCTGAAAAGTACTATTGCCATGAAATATTAACTTTGTCATGTACACTCTAAAAAAACTACCGGTGAATTATACCCTAAAAAATGGAGGCAACTAAGTTACCTCCATTTTTTGGGGTAAATTTATTTCCAAGTGTAATTTTCATAGGAAGTGGGAAATTTCAATATTAGGTCAATGTTTGGTAAAGTTATAACTTTACGCAGGTGTTTTAATGTTAAAATGTAAGATTGTAATTTTAATCTGTAAATTTATTTAAAAAGGAAACATGACAATGCAAATTTAACCTAATATTGAAATTTCCCACTTCCTATGAAAATTACACTTTGAAGTAAACTTACCCCAAAAAATGGAGGTAACATAGTTGCCTCCATTTTTTAGGGTAAATTGAAGGGGAATTTTTTAGAGTGTAACTTTACACAGGTGTTTTAATGTTAAAATGTAAAATTACATTGAGATTGTAATTTTAATCTGTAAATTTATTTAAAAAGGATGCTTTACAATGCAAATTTAACCTAATATTGTAATTTCCCACTTCCTATAAAAATTACACTTTGAAGTAAATTTACCCCACAAAATGGAGGTAACATAGTTGCCTCCATTTTATAATTGTATATAAAATATATGTAAAACTCTTAAAATAAATGGTATGAAAATATCACGTATATTCATCAACAATATTTGTATTACAATATATGTCAACAAAATTTTTCTGGATACACGAACTATTTTTATACGGCGTCTTCCTTGTTTACGAACGGCAGGTGCTTCGTAAACTCACGTGTGTATGACCATAAATTAGAAGATTGTGTTATATTTTATTATAAGTTTTGGTTAATAATTTCTCATAAATCTTCGTATGTGTAAAGCAGTTCTTATAGTTAATTTATTCTTAAACTCTAAAGATTTGTCTGAAGAATATTTTGTTGGTTATAATAATAACATCTCTTCGTCGGCGACAACACCAATGTTTTAGCCTGGATTGTTTTATATATTTTTTATAAAGCGGAAATATTTCAATTTAGTTTGTTTGTAAAAATAGAAAATGTTTTTGGGAAAATGTATCAAAAATAGTTCTTTTGAATTCCATTCTTGTACAAATTCTTACAATATAAAGCGTAGACTGTGTTAGACCTTTTTGTTCTATTTTGTTAGTTAGTTTTCTTTTTTCACAAAAATCTATAACTATTAGTAATTTATATGTAAATAATTCTTTACAAGATGTAAATATAAGCAGCTCTAAAATCATCTTATATTGTTGAGTTTTAGATTTTACCAAAACGTGGAAAAATATAAAAAAATGTTAATATTTTAAATGTACTTTTTCTCTTTTTAGAGCAATGCGTTTAGTATCTAAAGGATTGCTTTATTTTTTGTAACTTTGTCGTCAAATTCTTCCTAAAGCCTATCGCTATCCGTATTTTTCGTTCTTTTTGCTACCCTGCTCGCCTAATACATACGTTTTCCATTTATACAGACTTCCGTGGGTTTACAGATTTATATCCAATAAACTGAGTTTTTCCGAGTTAAACTGAAGTCGATTAGAATATTTTCTTAACGTAAGCCTATTAATTATTTTGTTTATTCTTTGATTGTTAATCCCTTTACTACTCATGTTTTTATTTTTATTAATAAACCTGGTGAAAAAAGAATAATACATAATGTTAAACATAAAAACAAAAGGGAAAATAAAATATTTATATCTCATGCATCGCAAATATTTTATTTGGCGTTACATTATTTCTCTTTTCCTCATTTTGCAGCCTTTTGAAAAGTTTTTTCCTCTCCTTATTTGTTCTCTTCTCGCGAACCCCAATACATACATTTCCCATGTCTGCAGAAACGGGGTTGTGACATTCTCCGTTCCAGCTCAACCGGTAAGCACGCGACTCTACTTACTAACCGACGGCCTGGAACTTCAGCGTATAATCCATTCTTGACATATTATTATAACTTTTACCTACATAGGAGTTAAGAAACTCTGCACATAAAATTTCATTTCTTGTACTTAATTTTCTTGTGTCAGAACAGAAATTTACTAAAAGGGAATTGCGAGACATCCCCTTTGTAACATTATTTTAAATCTGAATAACAATCGAGTGACGAAAACGATAACATAATGAAACGAAAATTTGGAATAATTTGTTCGTTAGTTTCAATTTATTTTATAATTAAAGCAATTAAGCTTCCTCTTTATGCTGAACATGTTCGGGTAACGTAAAATTTGATATTAACAAAATAATCTCGGCAAAGAAGAAAACTAAATAAATTTTGTAAATTTTTGTATGATAAAACGGCGAGGTTCAACTTTCAAGGTCTGAATTCTATGCGGTATAATAATGTAACAAGAAGTAAAACGTTTCGCATGTGGGTGCTTTTATATGGACCTAGCAACAAAGCACCGATATCTTTATGACCTATAAATGGTTATACTTTTCTTTCAAAAGGAATACAGATATTTTCTATAAATACAACAGAGAAAATCGTGCGTATTTGAAAATACTTTGAAAAGTTAAAACAATTATAATAATAAAGTATTAAATTACCTCAACAACGTCTAATTAATTTTTGTTGTTTTTATTTAAGGTTTCTTTAATTTATAAATTAATCACTTCCTGAAAGAGAAAATTATTTCCAAAGGTTTCATAGAGTTTTTTCGTTTTTCCTTAAACGTTAGCGTCTCACTATGTGATGTTTCTTACTTACCGCTAAAGGCTTTTTCCTATTTGGTTTTTATAAACTGTTTGGTCTCTTTTTTTCAATTGTAGTGCTTGTTATTTACTATTAACTTTTTGAGCTGGTAGTTTTGTGATGGCTTATTGATTTTGATGTACTGAAAGAGTACAGTGGGGTATGCGTAATGGACTTTATAGGTATCCCTTCATCTCGAAATCTATAAAGAGGGTCAATTCCATTTACTGGTAATTTGAGTAATACAAACTGTTCAAATTGGTTTACTTTGTATTAATTTCTAACAAAATAGTTTTTTCTGTTGTTTATACAATTGGACAAAGGTTAATAGATTATCATCCGCAAAATGGTTTAGTAGTTACTAATATCTACTCATTTTTTCACCACAAAGGTATAAGCCGCAGCACAAGAGTTTGTAAAAGTAGAAACGAAGAGAGAAAAAGGAAAGTAGAGCAACAGATGAAAATAAATAAGTAACACTATAGTCAGTGCCGTCCTTTGGATTTTGAGGCCCCGGGCACAATTATGGAGTGGGGCCACCAGTAAATAAGAAAGTGAATAAATAAATATACAGGGTGTAACTAATATAACTAGAAATCTTGTAATGAGGGGTAGATGTAATAGAAGGTTTAGAACAATGCACCAACTTTATTGTTAGTAGGTACTTAGGATCATCGAGTATCATATAGGTAGTTATTTACGAAACTGAGAAGTCACGTATAAGCACATTTTTTAAGCAGAAGCGACGAAGGAACGACTAATTCATTTTCAAGAATTCGTTGAAAATGACTTCACGCATCGAGTTTTGCACAAATATTTTGAAACGAACTTGAACAACAATGAAAAAACCTAATTAACCAAAATCTGTAATACTGTTTCGAATTCAAAGTAAACATGAAACCAAGTAGGCAGTAGCATTCACTTGTTGCCAATAGATGGCGCACGCACATTTTTCGTGCGACAACGATTGATCTCATCGCTGGAGCAAAAGTATGTTGGTGACGTTGAAAGTTACTAGATTTAATATTTTGTATTACACTAAATCTTAGGTTTAATAATCATCATGCACAAAATATTCACAATTTAACATGAATTTGATAACGGACATTCATGTTATGTAAAAACGATCATATTAATATAATGTACAACTACAAAATTGTAGTTTTTAAAAAAATTTTTGTTAAAATGATGAAACAATATGCATGTAGTGCTTTTGTCTTTATTAAAGTTTGTGTCTGGTTTGCTCCATGATGTCGCTACTATTTGAAATAGAAGGGTTATATTTTAGTGGAATTATTATCGATTACTAATCTTTTGTCATTTCTAATACCCAAATAGTTTCTAAATTAAGTTTTAGATATAATTAAAGAATCCCCACCTTTTTTACCAAACTGGTCATCATAAAATCATTTACCGAAGATTTTATGAGAATTCTGAATATGTAAATCATTTTTTGGGCGAACGCATTAAATCTGGGGATCAAAAAGTAAAAAATGCTTCATTTCCATAGAATTGAATAATATTAAGTTTTTATGATTGCCAAATTAGATAGATTAGGGAAGGTTAGCTTAGGTTTAGGTTAGGTTAGGTATAGGTTAGATTTCGGTTAGGTTAGGGTAGGCTTAGGATCGTTTGCTCCAAAAAATGCTAATTCCAAATATGTAAATCATTTTTTGAGCGAGCACCCCAAATGCCCCAAACTTGGGAATCAAAAGTAAAAAATGTTTCATTTCCATGGAAATGAATAATAATTATATTAAGTTTCTATGATTGCTAAATTGTGTAATTTAGGTTTAGGTTAGATAGATTTAGTTTAGGTTAAGTTAGGTTTAGATTAGGTGAGGTTAGGTTAGGTGAAGTTGAAAAAACTCAAATTTGCTTTTGCATAGCGTTTTGATAGGCAGTGGCGTTTTTATAAGAGTTAGGTTGGTAGCAACCAATTTTGGAGGCCTAGGGTTGTTTGCTTCAAAAAATGCTAATTCCGAATATGTAAATCATTTTTGGAGCATTTTCATGCCCTAAAAGCTCCAAATTTGGGAATCAAAAGTAAACAAATGCATAATCTCCATGAAAATGAATAATAATGGTGGTAGCAACCAATTTTGGAGGCTTAGGGGCGTTTCCCCAAAAATGATTTACATATTCGTAATCAGCATAAAATTTTCGTTAAAATGATACCAATTTGGTTTAAAAATGTTTAGTGGAGGAATTTTCTAATTGTTTCTAATTTTGTTATGATTAAGTCAAATTATTTTTAAAGTGCCTAAAAGGGCCAGTACTTTTTGCATCTTCCTAAGGCACGAGTGCGCAAACACTACGTTTGCGTTTAACTGTTACATTCGCAAAATATCATTTTCAAAGTGGTGAGTTTAAAAATTGTTTCTTTCGGCTTTTTCGTTGCAGTTTTTAATTACATCATCGAGATTTACGTAGGTTGAATGGTAAAAATTTGTTTTGTGACACGGAAACATCGGTGTGACTACAGCAGCAGAGAAAGTTCGCGTATTTGTAAGTTGCAACGCGGTGGCGCCTTATAATGCGCGGGGCCGTTAAAAACGCGGGGCCGGGTTCCTGGAAACGCGTTGAACCCGCCTCGCGCCGGTCCTGACAGGATGTATATGCGATTCTGATTATCTACAGGAGAAAGAGATGGCTGCGACTAAAGAATACCTCTTATATCATGAAATTAATATTTATAATTAGTGATAATGAAACATTACCAAGTGAGTTTCATAGATATGTAGCTGATAAAAATATGCACACAAAATGATTGTGTCTAATCATGTATGTTCTAATTTTACCAAGTACCATTTAATTATTACGGTGATGTTGACTTATTAATATTTTTTCTACTACCGAAATTATGTAAGATCTTGGCAAAATAATATGCCTTAGCAATTATTGCCAGATATTTAGTTAAATAAAGTACTAACCTTAGGTAGAAAGTGGTTTAAAGGTGAAAGGATTTGATAAGACAGATTATTTAAATACGTAATCAGTAAAACTCAGTAGGACTAAACAAGTAACTAAGAAATAAGTTATTAACAAACACAATTGGTATAATCAATCTGGAGAAAACAAAAATACTGTTTATTACCTTTGTATCTTTTTTGGGTAATCTTCTATATAGTTAGTACTTGTTTTGCTTGCAATTAAATATATTTCAACACGTAATTACCGCATTGTAAATTGTACGTAATGCCCTTAGAAAAGAAACGCTTTAAAATTGCTGAATTAAGACAGAAAGGATGATTACGGCTTATAGGTAGTTAAAAATCCTTTGGTTTTTGAGGTATTTACTGTGAAAAGTTTTTAAATTGACATCTCGTTTAATATAAGTTGAATAATAGCTGCTGACTTATTTTGTTTCCATCTTTTTAAATTTTATTTCTCAGTCTTTTGGCATGCTTTAACGTTCGCTCCCCAGTCGTAGATCTTATCGTTGTATTAAAAGATTCGTTCCTTATCTTTGATGCACTTTAAAGCGCTTCGCGTAAGTGTGCAGAATCTATTACGATTGTGCATGCTATATAGATGCGTTTCTTAGTTTATAAAACTTTTATTCAGACTGTTATTTAAAATTAGATTTTCTTGATTTCTTTTTATATTTTCAAAGCAATTGAACAATGCAAACTTATTACAGATAAATTTAATCAATATTTTTTAAATTTGCTCACCTTTAGTTTTACAATTCAATATTTATATATTTATAATATCAATTTATTCATATTTGTATTTTTCTACTCTATGTTGCAGAACTCAAAGATATATTTCTAAATCCTTTATGACTATAATAATAATAATTAATAAATTAAAATTAAATTAACAATTAATTGACATTTAATTTACAGAATGTTGCAATTATTATTCTCTCATAATAATAATATTGTTTATTTAATTTCTTACAGCATAATAAAATTGTTAATTCGCTTTATCAACACCATATTGTTTTCTACCATTCTGTGGTGACTATAAATCTTACTTATATTTTCTATCCACTTAATAGTGACTTTAGTGTTTGCTTTTAATGTCATTACTTTCCATTAAAACATTGCTAGTTTCTTTTTAAATTGTGGTGAAGGAATAGTTACTTACAACCGCAAATGCGTTTAAAGTTTTACTTGTCTATTGTGTTTCTGTGCAATATTTATTTTTTATAAATGTAATGTAGGAGGTTAAGACTTTTTGTTTGGTTAGATATGTATCTTTACAGTTTACAGCGAATAATAAGTTGGTGCTGGTAGATGGATGATATTGCATATAAATAGTATCTAGACGTTATTGCTAAGCTTGCGAACTGAACAAGGAAGTTGGTTAATGCAAAACTTATTGTTAGTATCAAATAACAGTTTAGTTAATTATCGACAAGTACGATAAGGCTAATCTCTCCTAATCTTCTTTGTTTATAAGTGGATTTTGATGAAATTTGGTATGGATACATATTAAACGTAAATAAACAATTTTAGACATACAGATCCAAAATGGTCGACATCCGGTTTTATTGAAACTGACCCCAAAGTCTGAATCTTTAAATTTGGCAACGTGGTGATACTAATCTTGACCCGTAAAAGCCAAATATGAAAAAATATACAGAATGTTAAAAAGAGAGATTTGGAGTCATTTCTGTCAAAACCGAAAATCTACCAACATGTACCTGTATGTTAAAACATTGGAATTTACGTCTAGTATATTCATGCCATATTTCATCAAAATCCATTTATAAACAAAGAGGATATAAGTTTGGCCCTACCCCTTGTGTCACCTGCTAGTTGCGTGCGGGACTGCTGACCACGGAACCCGGGTTTGAAACCCCGGCCAATATATCGCCGGGTTTTTAAAAATCACTTGGGGTGGTTCGAAGTCTACCTTAAGCTGTAGGTTTCCTATACTTGTGATCACTGTACACATACAATACAAGTATAGGAGGGAAACGCCAACGCTCTGCAACATAGTGCGGCACTAGCAAAAGATTGACTATTCCTGATCATGAGTAGCAAGCTTACTTTGTAACATAATAAAATTTGATTGATCTATTTAATTGCATGCAGGTCGTATTTAAAGCTGGTTGGTAGACTTATTTGTACTATTAGTAGAATTGTACAAAACGGGTTACGCGTTTGAGTACATACATTTCTAATTTGTACGTCACTAAACTATTTTAAATCAATCTTTCGTAGAAGAGTGTATTTCAATCAGATTAACTTTTGCCTACAAACGTCGCTTCCGCAAAACGCAACAACTCGCTTTGCGGATGGTTCTACCATTTTCTCAAAAAGAACTGAATGGTATAAGCCAAGCGTTCAACTTGTTAAATTGTAAAATTAATAATCCTTAATAGTGGAAAACTTAATGAATATTTGTTCCGTGTAATAGTAGTATTTCCTTTGAAGTTGTGTCACGTATTTTGGTAAAGAATTTCGCGGTGATAACATTTCTATATAAGTTTCTTATATATGACGCAATAACAACAAACCTCGATTAATTTCTCTGGCTTAAAATATTTTTTAATAATACTCTTTCATTCTCCTTAAAAAGTTAGCCTTCGTTAGGTTTCGTTCGTTAAAGGTTTTTAAAACTTGGAGCATACTTACCCTGAATACGTAGTTCTTTAATCTAAAGCTTTGCTTACCCAAACCACACAATTGGTGTAATTTATAGAAATAATCTTAGTACGGCCCTGTATACTAGGAGAATATTTCGTTACGTCTAAATATTAAATGTTTTCTCGTTGCATGTTTAAATAAGCAAATGAAATTCCCACGGTTGGAAATTATTTTGGGTGTAGCTTTTAGTTGAAAAAAACCGTCTACAGTTTCGTATCTTGGTAATAAAAAACTAAAAATATTTAGTTTATCAAGTTCCTTCAGTTAAAAGCTCGTACTAAATAGATAAAAGATAAATTATTGACAAGCTGCAGTTTAATATCGTTATTTTCCTTTGTCACAAATGATATTTGGATCTTTTTAGGCATTTTATTTTCAGAATCTTGTAATCTTGCAATTAAATAAAGTAGCTAATGTGTCTAGGCTTCAAATTTATGGCTGCATTTCCGCTGAAACCTGATAAACATTTCGTAAATGTAGAATTAATATAAAAAAATCTGTATCTCCTTATTGGATTAAATTATCGTCGCTTTTATATGAGTGGTGGTTTCAAAATATCCCTCTCTTATTTTTATTTCAAAGTTGGGATAGTTTTCGAATTCCCGAGTCAGTCGAACAGCAGCTCTCGTAGCCCAAAGTTAGGGGGTTGCCCCTAACGCTTGCGTTTGCTTATGCCGCAGCGTACAAGTGATATTATTGTCATACGTTTACAGTACGGTTAGAACGTAGCAAATCTTAGTGTTAGTGTGTACCGATTTTGTTGTTAGGAATTTAATCCAGCGAAGAGGATTATCCAGAAATTTTAGTTTGGTGAATTTTCATTCACGTAAGAATAATTCCGATGCAGCATATTTGCTATTAAAGATTAGTGTTAATTTCCTCGTATTAACGTTGTTTTGGCTTAAAAGAATCTGTTCAAAGCTTATCAACAGTGAATTCTTATATTAACACATCGACTCATTCATAAATAGTAAATTAACAGTCACAGCACGTTTCCTATTGTGCCAAAATTATAAACAAGCATCTCAAGCAACATTCAGGTTAATCTAAGTACCGTACCAGTTATTCTAATACTAGCCTAATATTTGCAACCTTTCATTTGCGCAAGGAATTAATGAACATTATGTTAGATTAAGGATAACTGTTTCAAGGTATTGATAGTTTAATTAAGTTGTTTATGTAAAATTTATTTGGGATCCCGAAATTAAGTAATAGTTAGGAAAGATAATTTTTTATCTAAAATGGTTTTTGTGTACTATTTTCAATCTTTTTTATGTTTCAATATACCGATTTCAAATTTATTTATCGTTTGATCTATTTAGGCTCAACAAACTGCTAATGGTTCTGTCAATTAAGATATTTTATTAAAGATTAATGTGTTTGATTAATTTAACGTCAATTTTAAGTGGAAAGTCATCTCCCAAACTGAGGACTTTTTTTAAAGATAAACATCATGCAGTTTGGTGGCGCCCACTATATTTTATTTGTTCTTGACTCTATTAATTAATCAGAAGTTTTTGGGGTTAACACCCACACCTGCATTCGAATCTGTAGAATTAGAGATCTCATCCGGTGCATAAAGTACAGTAAGTATCATCGTTCTTTTTCAGTGAATTATTATTGATGTTCGTCCATCGTGCGATAGTTGTTTTGGGTTACAGTAATCTTGTGTATTACAATTGACAGTCCATCGTTGGGCTTCATCTTATTTCAGTCGTTGTAATTGACGCCTGATTGTGGGGCTTTTGTGTTCAGTTGTTTCAGTCGTTACATTGGTAAAACTATCTTTATAAATAACTGCGTTGCTTGACTTGATGTTGTGTAGCAAGGGAGCTATTTTAGCAAATTGCATGGCTTGGAAATTTTTTTGAAGATTGTTAATTAATTCTTCGGTTGGTGCAAGTAATTATAAAAAATTCAACTATATTTAAATATTTAATTTTTACTGTTATTCCTGACTGTTGGAACAATAACGAAGTTAGTGTTAATCTTTAATTTGTTTGAACTTATAAACTGAACAAAAGGTGAAGAACATTTTGCAGTAACTAAAGTACTAAAATCTCCAAGTAGTATAAACAAAAAAATTCAAGGTTTACTGTTTGTTAATTGTAACTAAACTTTTAGTAGACTTATATTTGAATAAAACATATTTTAAACGATTCAGACCAACCTTGTGAGTAAGATGTTTCTATTTTTTGTTAATTGTGATACAATAGAAATCTAAATAATAAATCGCAGAACAATTCTTACGAAGGCTTTCGAAACCAGTTTTATTTTTTTAGTATAACATTTAAGATTTAAGATTCATTTGAGCCATTATTCCTATTCTTTGTTGACATATAAGATACAATTTGGTGATTAATAAATTATTACCGATTATTGTATATGAAATTTACTGTTATTTATTTAATGTGTATTAAAAAACCATGGTTGAGTTAAAAACTTTGCTTGTTTGAGTCTAAATCAAACATTAGAAGTGTATTCCCATATTGAGAAAATTTAACATTAATTAACGAAGTTTATTTAAGCAGAAAACGGAACAAATTGGCACTCAACGACCATCGACGTTGCATTCGCCTTTCAGTTTTCCCATGCCCAAAAAGAATCTTAATGAGAAATTGTCTCAGCTGAACTTGGAATATCTAAGCCGGAGTAATAAATTGAGGCCTAACGTGTAAGTATTACAGCTTTTATAAATTTGGAAGGATTGATTTGGCTTTATTGTATAAGCAAATTCTTTTGTTACACCTTTGGTACCTCAATAATAATAATAGGGCATTAAGTTGTTTATTATACACGTTAATTTTGACGTTAAAACTTAATCATATTACAAAATGTTAGAATTTTAATTACGAATGTAATATTTTATAATCCAAATTCAAATGCGAAAGAATACTTTCTGAAAAAGTCATTTTGATTTTAACATACAGCAATTTATTATTTTTAAATATAATTTAAAAAGAAATGGTTTAAAACATGTTGCAGATTCAAAATTTAATTCTCAGGTAAGTTTCAGTTCAGTTGAAACTGCTAACTTGTAATCCATCTACTTATACAGATTAGGGCAAGCTGGTTTTAGTTAGTCCGATTGCTTAGCTGTTTCCAGATAAATTAGGTCAGTTTACGTCCTGTTTGGAAGAAAAGTAATATAAAATTACAGAACACGTGGCTCCACGTTTCAATTGCCAGGTCATTCTATCTGTGATAATATTTATAATGAGCACTGTCAAAGAAAAAAAGAGTTTTGGAAACAACTGCTTCCAACTAACTTTAATTCATCTTACAGAAAGAAACGGCAACGCTAGAGGCGGAACTGCGATCATCATTAGACAAAATTTCAAGTTTTATGAATTAAACAAATTTGACAGAGATTTTTTGCAAGCCATTACACTGACTCCTAGGAATATCTGCAGCATACTGTCCCCCAGGACACAGAACAAACAAATATCATTAGGCCCCAGATTCATTTCCGCTGGTGATTATAATGTCAAACACCCACACTGGGGATATCAACTGATCTCCCCAAGAGGAAGAACCTTACAAACAGTAATGCACGAAAAGCACCTAGATCATGCTTCTAGGAGTAAACCTACATAATGTCCCAGGGACGTGACGAAAATCCCAGATTGTCTAGATTTCTTCATCACTAATGGTATCGTGCAAGCATATATAAAGGTCGAAGATAGCTAGGAACTCTGCTCAGATCATATTCCTCTTATACTAACTATAAGTACGTCCATAATTCATAAAACTAAGCCACTGAAACTACACAACCATTTAACTGATTAGAACTACTTTCGGGAGATACTCGAAGAAAACATCTCTCTAAAGATAAAACTAAAAACAGCGGATGACATCGAAACGGCAGTAGAAGAATTATTGACGGCGATACAGAACGCCGCTTGTAAATCAACACTTTCACTACCAGAAAAACACAGGAAGAAAGGCCACCTCAAAGGCAATATCTACAATTGAACAAGTTTATAGAGTAGTAGAAACTATTAACGCCACCTTTGAAGCTAAAGAATAATGCAGTCCTGTATTCCTAGACGTTAGCCAGGCTTTTGACAAAGTCTGGCACAAAGATTACCGTATAAGTTAAAAAAGTGATTGCCTGATAACATCTACCTCATATTACGATCTTATCTACAGGACAGACTCTTCCAAATCAAATACGAAGGAGACCTTACCACCCCAAGAGAGTGTTTTAGGACCAGTGTTGTACCTACTGTAGACAACAGACCTACCAACCTGCGCGGAAGTCTCAATCGCAACGTTTGCAGACGATACTGCTCTACTGGCTGCAGACGATGCAGCAAGGGCCTCCTCATAACTACAAACTCACTTCGATGTCATCCAACATTGGTTTCAAAAATGGCGAATTAAAATCAGTCAAACCAAATCCGTACACGTCACCTTTACAAAGAGAAGAGACACTTGGCCACCCATCTCTGTCAACGGAACAATAATACCACAATCCGACAATGCAAGATATCTAGGTATCCATCTTGATAGAAGCCCTGGAGAACCCATACATGGACCAAACGCAAGCAACTCAACCTAAAGTTTAGCAAGCAGTATTGTTGTTGGGCAGACATTCACAACTTTCCTGTCACAATAAACTCCTCATCTACAAAGCAATCTTCAAACCGATATTGCTTTATGGTATTCAAATTTGTGAGGCCGCTTCATCCACTAATCTAGCTTTAATAGAAATATTCCAAATCAAAACCCTTCGAACCATCCTCAACGCACCGTACTACATAAGCAACGCAGGTATCTACAATGACCTCAAAGTGCGTACTGTGAAAGAAATAGTGAAAAGTAGTGAAAGTTACATCGCCAAGCTAGAAATTCACCCTAATAGTCTAGCACTAAACTTATTGGACAACAGTGTTCACAATCGTAGACTTAAGAGTCAGTACACTCTTGATTTGCTGTTTAGATTTTAGTTTAAGTTTTCGCGATTAAATTATATGTTCCTTTTGTTAGCGTTGATACGTATTAGTTGTAACTGAAGATGTTGATGAACATCTGCTTTCATTGTCTCACATACCACTTTCATTTAAGTTATTTACTTATCGCTTCATGAGAAGATTGCAAATACTTAATAATAAATAAAGATAGCAATAATCTGACAATAAAAAAAATATTACAGATAGTAACAAACAGTTGAAATCACCGAAATCTGAAACACATTTATAAGAACATAACAATCTGGGACATAATATCGGACAAATTTGAACTACTAAGGGTTTCAAGGGCTTAAAAGTTTTGTCCTGCTGGAAATATTTTTTTAAGTCAATCAAAATCTGCGATACAAAAATTTTGATGCTGTTGAGATAATAATTGGCTTCAAAAACATGTGTAAAAACAAACAACATTGCTTTTTATATTATGACAACGCAAGCGTATGCTCCTTAGTTCTGTTGGTTCATGAATCATTTCTCTACTTATTTATGTTGAAAAAGAGAAAAAAAAGTATATACGGCTACTGATTTGGGTAATGTTAATTCACCACGGTTTATAAAATCGCGTTCATTGGCTAAATATACACTAAAAGTTGTTGCATATAATATTGCAAAAACAGAAAGAACTTGAAAATAAATAAATATTTTAAATGTATTAATAAAATTGCAATTAGTAAAACGAAGAACCGTCTTTTAACTTTAACTTGAAACAAAACAGAAATACTGAAAAAGAGAGAAAAAAGATTACATAGATTCGAATGAAAATATTTGCTTAGGTTAAGCTGTACAACTAGAATCGTATACTAAAGCGTTTAATCCTGTACGGTTATAAATAAAAAACCGTAAACTTTAACAATTAGATATTCAGATGAAACCAGACTTCATGAGAGAAAAAGTAACATTTGACAATAGTGTACTCTATGCTGAAAATTACGTCGTAAAAGACGACGAATTTAAAGACCTGTTTATTTGATCTCACCTTAGTAGTTGAATATTTTGTCACCTCTGCTCGGTATATCGAAACTATATTATGCAAAATAGAAAATTATTGGAAAATTTACTTTTTCAACACAAAAGGGTTCTCAGGGGTTTCCTAAAGTTCTTTAAGTACTAAATAGTATTTTATTTGCTGGAAAGTTTAAAAGTATTTAAAAAGTTTCTGCAAATAAATAACAGAAAGGAACGTAATCTTTAAAACTAACAACCTAAAAATAACAAAAATAATTATTTCCATGCGATCTTTATTTCTATTCAAACAAACTTTCGACACAACTCGATAACTATTACTATATCCTCTTCATTACTCATAACGTTCCCTGTATTCATGCAGTCGAGAAAATTCAATTTGAGAAATTCGTTTCAATTATGTAGAAAACTTGGCAGTGATATTTCTATAGTAATGCTTCACTAAAGAACAAGAACTCGAGAAACTTACAGATATTAAATTGCTTTGCATTTAAGACATAATAATATAAAATAAATATCGCTAATGATAATGCTAATAAAAATTAAATGTTTATAATCAAAAGTCAAGGTTGCAATGAATATTTCAAAATTCAGAAAGGTTCACATCTAGTTTACTATAAATAATTATAATTATGCTTTTAAAATCGTTTTAACAAATCATTAGGTTTGTTAATTATCTTCAAACAAAATAAGCAGAGAGATAAGATATGATTTATATAGTATTACGTCCTTAACTTCTAAAATTTTAGGGTCATCGACATTTTTGTTTTAGTTATACTTATTGTTATTTAGTTAGTTTTAATTTTTAATTCCAAATTAAATAAACTTGTTTTTAAATTTTTGGAAAACCCGGTTTGATTGTGATTTTACTATTTTTTTCATTTATTTGCCTTGGTGAATTTTAAATTGTTTTTTATCTGCCAAATATAAACAATATTAAATTGCAAGATCTTGTGATGTCTTTAAACTTTACTTTTTATCCGTTTTACATTTTAAAGTTAACGCTTATAAACGATAATGGACTGGATGTTGTTTTTAACACGTTATTCTTTGAGATTACGATCACCTAAAAATAATTTTGAATTTAATAATGCAAAGGTACAGTTTCAATATCTACTTAGCTTGATGTAATTCTGGTTGTCTAAAATAGAGCAGTCAATTAGAAAGCGAATTATTAAAATTTATTGTAGCCGTCTTTAACAGGATACTTTATAAAACCATTCAGTTTGTTAAAATACAATATTATAATTAGTAAATTGTTTCCTTCTAACCTCCAAAAGAGCTATAAAATCTTACTTTTGAACTTTTAACTACATTATTTCGCTATAAGGCTTCTATCATTGAGAAATTTTAATCTAATGTAATCTTACAAAAAGATGTGCTGAGAATAATAAGAGAAATGTGTTAATTTGTATTTCAGGATTCGAATTAAGATTTTTCTCGAGTAATTCAACAACAACCTTATCGAAGAACCGCCAACGTAATTTTTTCAAATATGTATTTCTACTCCATTACTTACTTACATCATCCTATTACTTATCTTTGAAAAAACGTAGACTTGTAAGATAGTCGACTTAAGATTAAATCCATATAAAATTGTAAGTTTCTGTTATTGATATCACCATGCGAATTCGTTTAAAGTAAATTGAGTCGTGTTTATTTATAGAATAAATTAGGTCGATGAGTTTCACTTACCTAAATACATTTTTATTTACCTTTCAAAAGGACAACAAAGTGAAAATTCATATCTCAGTATTGAGTAATACTCAATATGAATATATAATTTAATGTTAAATATATTTCTTAAGTTATATATTAAAAAATAAAAAATCAAAATTATCAAAGAACAAGTAACTCCTTAACAGCAGTTAGTTTTACGCAAATCAAATTAATATTTCACGGCTAAAGAGTGTGGATGACCTAATAAACACTTTCCGCTGCTTCTCGCAACACCAGGTTACCTAAAATACTGCAGGCGCAGCCGCTGCAAAAGTTTCAACCAAATATATATTTTTTGCAGCCATCGCAACTCTTAAAAATTCCATTCACATGCGGCTACTTTTTGGACTGCGCGCAGCAAACAAATACTGCATGCAACCGACTTGCATGCGCTACTTTTAAGATTGCAGGGCAGTTCACACTAGGCTTCACTTGTGCTACGCTGTTTTTTATGCTGTACTGCAGAAAAAGTAGCCGTGTGTGATCTTAGCTTTAAGGGGTGTACATATAAAAGTGTTGAAAGTATTTAAGAAGGTTCACAGGTTTATTAGAGTTTTTTAGGATTACTGCAAGCGCTAAGTATATAATGAAGTGAAATATTCCCATAACCACTTTATAAAACTTATAGTAACCGTTACCATAGTTTTAGTATTAATAAATGTATACAAGGTTTGCCATTACCTTATTATAGAGTTATATAGTATTGTTAGTTACTTTTATAAATTCTATGAGATACATAATTGTGTTTTTTATTTGTATATATATTATAAACACATAAATAATTTGGTTACCAATATTTCCTTTATAAGCGTACGTTACTGTTAGTGTCTACAAATTACCCTTATATACCATACTATGAATCATGCCTTTTCAAATATAAAAAATGGCTGCAGTATTAGTTTTTTTTTGTTCATATGCTTAATTATTTGTTGAATATTGTAATTTAAATATGGATAGTGACTAGGGTGGTGCTTAAAATATGGAAAAAATAAATCGCTGATTTTTTTTGTGGTCCTACCCTCCAGAACTATTCCAACTGGTCTCAAAATATTAGAGAAAAAATTAGAACTTGATATATTAATATTTAGAGGTAGTTCAATGACCAAAAAGTTTATAAAGCGATTTTTAACCAATGAAAACATACAACAATCGCACACAAGACCTTGGTGGTCTACAAACTCAAAATGCAATAAAAAAATTTAAATGTCATAGAATTAGAAATGTTCAGTACAGATTAACAATATTGAATGCAACTATCTCAGTTTATTTTGGTAGAGGCAGACAGTGTCTCCTTCTTGCTGTCTGGATAAGCCTGACAGAGTTGTTGAACAACTTGCAGTAAATACTGAACCTGTGTTTCATCATGAGTCATTTCCGGATGAGTGCCACGCCGAGCTCTGCAGAGTCGTTTACAACTTTTATGGCACGTACTGTCTCTGAAGCCTTGTGGTAGTCCTCTCTATCTTTTCATAGGCCAGGATCTACAGTGAGAAATGTATCTGGAAGTTCCATTAATTCAAACAGAGTCCTTGACTTCGCTGATATAAAGTCTTAAAGATTTTTGTCCATAAAAGTGTCTAGGTGAACACTGATTCGTTTAGTGTGACTCTGTTCAGTGTCATCATCATTTTGCATTGCACTAATCATTATCCTCTTTGTAGCAGAATTTACATGGCTGTCGAAAAAGGATAAAGCAACCAGTTCTGGTGACAAGTGGTGCCACAAGTGTTTGGAAAATTTTAAGATGCTGCCTTGGATATTGTAGTGTTGATTGCCGAGTAGTCAAGAAGTGAACAATACTTGTTCTACCTCTCTTTCTCATACTTGATGTCTGAGATAAGCTGCCTCCAACTGCTCCCTTACTAGTTTCTCTGTTCCCCTTACAGCTTGCATCTTCAGTACATGTGCTACTGTTTGAGGATATTAGTTCTGCTATTTCTTCACCACTTCTCTTCAAGTCTTCCATTCTACGTTTTCTGGCAAGCACCTGCTCCTGTCTGTCAGCTGAGCGTTTCTCCTTTGCGGCTAATTTTGCATCCACACCTACCATTAACCCTCTAAGTCCTTTCTCACGCTGAGCTAACAATAACTCACGATCCTCAGAAATTGTTATCATCTCGAGAGCTCTAAGACGAGAAATGTCAAAAAGATCGTCTAGTTTAGAAACAAATTCAGCCTCATTTGCTTGATGTGTTACAGACTGCCGCCCATTGTTCTTCTTCAGTAAACGCCATTCTTCACATATTCGTTCTAGTTTGGTTATGCAGTTTCTTGGATCCATCATTGGGATCCTTACCATTTGATAAAATATTGCCAGCTTTTCGACTGTAACAGCTAATGACTGTCTGATAGTTTGTTTCAGTTCAAGATGGTGATGTAAAAACAAACCAAGAGCCTGACGTAAGGACGGCAACTTGTTACCGGTTAATTATACCTCTTTTATCAAGTTCCTAGAAGAATTTTATTGTTTGTTATTAGCGATAAAAGAGTATAAATGATTTTTATAATGAAGAAGTTTTTAATTTATTTTTGCATGATGTTATTACGTGTAATTTAATATTAGACAAACACTGAAAAAATATAGTACATATGGCGTACTATTTAAGACTTCAGTGACATTGAGCTACCAGTAAATATTCACCAATGGAGTACATATTTGGCCTGAATTTTTTCTTTATAAATATGAACAAAATTAAAGGTAGGAGGTTCACATTTACAAAATGTGAAAATAAGCACCACCCTAATAGTGACTTAAAACACGGAAAAAATTTAAACCACAGCAGCTCATTTCAATGAAAAGTCGCAAAAAACTTTATCTCCTTTATTTTTTGCGGAAGAATTAAAACAATGTATCCTCTTTTACCCACATCGAAGATAATTAAATAGGTTCTTTTGTTACTACAATTCTAAATAGCATTATCAAATCCCGCGCAAAAGATGAAAGACTAAAATTAATTGAGGTTAGGTAATTTTTTTATGTATCACTTGGTTGCCTAAATAAAGATATACATATAATTCACTCAAAGTAATCTCGGTTACTGTAATGTTACTACTGGAGACTTTCTAGTTTTATCAGTGGCGTGCGGTCCATGGAAGCAATGGAAGCAATGCTTCCCTTAAGAATTTATTAAAAATAAAAAGCAATGCTAACAAAAATATTTTTATAAAATTATGGTTATCGTTTATTTAAATTTGTATTATTTAATCAACTTAAAGCTCAATATCAATTCCGTACAGCAAAAAGTATAATTATTTAGACTATTGTTTTAAATTAGCTTGTTAAACTTGCGCGGAAAGGTAATACCGATTCAAATGTGTTACATACACTGCATATAAGCACTGATTTCGTAGCTTACTGCACTTGTCCCCGTCAGCCGGCCAGTCGCGCCTTCGTTAGTCGACGGGTGTCTTGTACATTGTAGTAAGGTCACGTTATTTTTAGTGTGCTCCATGCCCAAATTGTTTATTTATTATAATTTGGTTATTTGTTCGATTTAGTGTTTGTTAAATGTAAATCTGCGAATGAGAGTGTATTTTGAAACATTTTATTATTTCAATTTATATAAGTTAAATTTTTTTTAAAGACAAATAATTCTATTTAGTTTGTTCTGTATGCAAATTTAAGATTGCATTATCGTCATGACTGCAAAATCAGCTGCTTCGGTCGAAGGTTCGAGTACTTGCTATACAACCGAATCGCGACGTTTTTGTTGTTCAGTTTGTAAAATATTAGATTTTTCTGCATGCAGTTTTGGAGAGAAATTACAAATTGTTGAGAAAGGAAGATCAAAACCAGAACTTTCAAATTTAACAACAAATATTAAAACCTGCACCAGGTATTTTGCTAAAAAAGACCGGAAAATCGAGTCGCATTATAAATAGTAGTACTTTTTTAAATAAAGAATAATAGTCAACAAATTCCATAAGTATAAAGTATAAAAATTCTTCTTTGAAAAACTTTTAAACTTAATAATTATAACACTGTTTTTTATTGTACCTACCAGGGGCGGATCTAGAGAATTATTTGGGGGGAGCATTTTTGAAAATAATTGTTTTAAATAAATTAATAATAATTACTATACAAACATTATTTGTGTTTATCCTATGTATATTTATTTATAAATGTTATATATTGCACAATATTTAATAAACATTAACTACTTTTACATTCAAAATGTATTTAACTATAATACTTAAGTATATATCAAAACTTTGGGGGGATTCCCTCCCCCCGTGGATCCGCGCCTGTGCCTAGGTATATTAAATTTAAAATCGTAGTTGCTTCCCTAGCCTAAATTCTCACCGCACGCCACTGAGTTTTATAACAACACTTTCGGTAATTTTATATCACCTAAGAATATATATAGTCAATCAACAGTTCTGTAATAACACCGTATAGTGTTACTTAAATTCATATAAATTTACTAGAGGTGATAAAGTTTTCAATATTTATAAGAGTATTTATCGTATTGCGATGGCCGTATATGCCAAAATGAAAGATACGCTGTGCATGGGCATTATTTAGAATTGACAATTTAACTTGTTATAACAAAATTATGCATTTGCTTAACGCAGAATTATAGGTCAACACTACTACCGTATTTTACTGAATGCACGTTTAAAAAATATATATACAAATTTTAAATCAATAAACTAAATTTTATTATTACTGGGTACTTAAAGGGTCTGTTTAGTTTTGAAGGTAACTTGTTCATGTTTACAGTAAAACACTTTCTGCAATAAAATTCTAACCTATACTTGTATGAACATTTTTCAAATAAAGCAGATAGTTATGTAACAAAATAAAATGTCAGCTAAGAATTTTAAAGCGAATCATATTCTACAGTGGGTAAAAAGTTTTTTTAGTGGCCCTGGAACTTGGGCCAGAGATGGGAGATACGTAAAATACGGGAAATTAGATCTGTACAGTTTCACAAATCACATTACTCAATAAATAATGAACAAATAATAAAAACGTCAAAACGTATGATTTATTGTAAAGCGTTAAAATTCTAGATTCTATTTTAAATGCAATTTCAAAGGCATTTATTGTAAATAATCTTAAGACGGCCCTGTACATTTAAGTATATTTTCGTTGATTTAAAATTTCAGACTTTATTTCGAATCAAATGGTATTTTCGTTATTATCAAAGGTCATCCCAAAGCGTTCTCACGCCAATGAATTGTTTTTAGAATAAAATACAGAAATAAAATAAAATAAAATACAGAAATGCCTTTTTAACAAAGGAATACGTCAAAAAACGCATTTAAATCAAATTTAGCTATCCGCTACGTGCCTATTTCTTGTTTGTTAAACTGAATCCTTCGAAAAATACAGATAAGGGTATGTCTGGCCCGGTTCTTTTGTAGACCTCCGGTGAAAATTTCATTTCTTTGTCTTAATAAATAAGATCCAGAATATTCTAGAATGTTTATTTCCCATTGGCTCGAAATGTGTCAGTCTCGTTTTCGATAGGGTGGTTAATTTCCCTCCCTTAAAAATATTAGCGCAAAGATAGCTTTGGGTCCCCAAAAGTCAGTTCGTCTGGGATATAGTCTGGTAGAATCTACATCGAAAAGAGTGACGGAAGTCACGTAGCGGGCTGCGGTCTACGTTATGAGGCGGCTAGCTCCAAATTCTCTGCCAAGTGCAATGAGTTAGCTTTCGCTCAAATTTGTTTTGCGGTTAATTTTCTTTCGTCTCGTCTACCGTAAAAATATAAGTAAATTGCTTTATAATACAGTTTGGTTCTTCGAGATAGCCGATTTAACATTTAACCTAAAGACTTTATAGACAAAGATTAATCCAGTGTACCGTAGTTCATGATTTATGAGGTGAATTCAATAGTTAATTGAATCTTAAAGATAAAGAAATTACAGTTTCTGTTCCGTTTTGCCGCGCTAATATTGGGGATTGCATAAAGTTGTGCCGGAGCAAATATATTAATGAAATGATAATGCAACCTTTGAGAAGTGTCAACGTGATAACTCTTTAAAGGATGCACGTTTCTTTGGAAATTACATGGTTTAATTCTTTATTAAGGAAAGGATATTGCAAACTTAACTACACATAACTATCATGAACTTTAGATAATAAACAGTTGCTATAACTTCAGCATCGACAACAATAGTTCACAGTTCTTCATCTATAATTTGCGAGGTACTTTGTATCTAGTATTAAGTGAATTCAAGGGTATTATTGTGCAAGTGATATTTATGAAATTAAAAGGATTATAAAATTCTACCGCTTTAGTAAGGATTAACGGATAAACTGTGTAATAGAAGTAAGTTCTGTGTTTAAAATTTATTTGTACCGTTACTATGAATATTTCTTGTAAATTAACTATGCACACCTTTTCTCCCTGTTTAAAACTAAACATAAAATTTAATTTTTTTTTAATTTCTTTCAAAAAATAATGTAACATTAAAAGGTTAATAATTTCTAGGCCAACTCACATTTCAAAATATGAACAAATGCTTTCTTGCAATATAAACACATTTTTTCTAATAATTGCAAGATATGCTTACTAGTTAAAAATAGTAGGTTAGTATAAAATGCTATTATGCTAAAATAATCACTTACTTAAAGAGCTAACTAGACAAACCAGAAAATAACAAAATGTTAGAATAAAAATTTCTTGTCAATTAATGTAATTAATGTAAATGTTTTAGCATCACAGATTTATAAAAGTAATTATAATTTGTATATAAACAAAGGGAATTTTCAAATAAATCATTAGTAACGTATACTGATCAATCAATTATTATCTCCTTTAGAATCTGATACCAAGCGGTATTGATTACCTAAGGAGGTAATCATCCTACCACTCCGAGAACAATGGACCACTGTACTTAAGTCAAAACTAACCTCGGCGTATGAGACTGTACGTCGGCAGTGGTCCAAAACTAACGAAGAGCGCCAGCAACACGGACTGAAGAAATTACTTACATTTCGGAGTGGTAGGAAGCTGGATCTTGCATTTGGTGTCCGGCAGGATGTTCTACGAACATTGTTAACGTCAACAATTCCTGGTACCACCATCATCCTGAGGACATCTAACCAACCATCTACAACTCAACATTTGGTCTCTTGTGCGGTAACATCACCAAGGGACCGTGAACGAAGATCCAACCAACCAAGATCCAAGCAACCATCAACAACTTTACATCTGGTCCTTCAAATCGAGAAGGATCGTGCACTAGTAAATGTTTTACACGCATTTACTACATTACCAGTGAAGTCTTCACGCTGGACTTTACATTTGATTCTTCGAACCAAGAAGGATCCTATCAAGTAGATGTCTTACCAACATTTACAATTAGTCTAACCGCCTTGCCGAGTTAGAAATAAAGTCTTCACGCTGGACTTTACATTTGATCCTTCGAACCAAGAAGGATCCTATCAAGTAGATGTCTTACAAACATTTACAATTAGTCTAACCGCCTTGCCGAGTTAGAAATAAAGTCTTCACGCTGGACTTTACATTTGATCCTTCGAACCAAGAAGGATCCTATCAAGTAGATGTCTTACAAACATTTACAATTAGTCTAACCGCCTTGCCGAGTTAGAAATAAAGTCTTCACGCTGGACTTTACATTTGATCCTTCGAACCAAGAAGGATCCTATCAAGTAGATGTCTTACAAACATTTACAATTAGTCTAACCGCCTTGCCGAGTTAGAAATAAAGTCTTCACGCTGGACTTTACATTTGATTCTTCGAACCAAGAAGGATCCTACCAAGTAGATGTCTTACAAACATTTACAATTAGTCTAACCGCACTGCCGCGTTAGAACACACACCACGAAGGACTTTACAATTTGGTCCTTCGAGCCTGTGGGTAGTTCATTTGAAATCTACAGACGTCAAGATGTCCACCACCCACATGGAACAAATGAATCAACTCAGCAGCCAGCAAGAGCAATTGGGCCAAAAAATTGCTCAGATTCTAACCAACTCCAAGAAGGATGCTACATCCCGAAAAACAGAAGCCTACATCTCTAACCGCCTTGCCGAGTTAGAAAAACTATGGAAAGAAGTTCAGGAAAAGAACGAGATAATCCTGTCCCTCGATCTTATTCAACATAGTTACTGTACAACAAAATACTTCAACCAGATCGAAACAATTTATAAGGAAGCCTCCAATCACCTTATGAAATGTCCAAGGGCACCTTCATCACTAATTCCCAATGAGAAGACACCAACAGGCAATGCCCCTGCAATTAACTTCAGGAAACAACATGGAGAACCATCCGTCATCATTCACTATTATCCAGTGGCATTACCACCACCATCATCATATCGATGTTCCTGCTGCTGTTCTGGGGTACTCGTCGACTTTGGAAAAAATATCGTCATGTCCAATCAACACGAACTCCACCTGCAGAAGAAACGCCACCCAGCCATCCTGAGATGATCGAGCTCCGGCCGTTAAGATCACAATCTCCCCATTCCGAGAGCCGCCAGAATGTTTAAAACTAAACATAAAATTTAATTTTTTTTTAATTTCTTTCAAAAAATAATGTAACATTAAAAGGTTAATAATTTCTAGGCCAACTCACATTTCAAAATATGAACAAATGCTTTCTTGCAATATAAACACATTTTTTCTAATAATTGCAAGATATGCTTACTAGTTAAAAATAGTAGGTTAGTATAAAATGCTATTATGCTAAAATAATCACTTACTTAAAGAGCTAACTAGACAAACCAGAAAATAACAAAATGTTAGAATAAAAATTTCTTGTCAATTAATGTAATTAATGTAAATGTTTTAGCATCACAGATTTATAAAAGTAATTATAATTTGTATATAAACAAAGGGAATTTTCAAATAAATCATTAGTAACGTATACTGATCAATCAATCATTATCTCCTTTAGAATCTGATACCAAGCGGTATTGATTACCTAAGGAGGTAAAAATAACAGTCACCCTTATGAAGAAGTGGTGACCACAGAAAGGTCGTAGTACCAATCTGCTTTAACGTAAAATCTACCAAGAGATTTTACACTCCCCAATAAGGGTCCTAATTAGAACATTATTACAATTGTTCTTATTATTACCATTTCAGACAAAAGATTACTTTAACTACTAATAAACCAGTATTTAAATTAAATATTATTGTGATAATATTGGACCGTGAAATACAGTAACCTTCCTAATATTAACTTGAGTAATTTTGATTAGTTATTGAATTCAATCTATATAATCTGAATTCTTTTTTGCTTGTGAATTTTAAGAATATTCTGATGACTTGCAAGCAAATGGCGCCCATATCCTTATTATTTCTGCAAACCTTATTTTTCTTTACAGTCTATAAGCTATATAAATCAGTACCTACGCCTGAAATATAATTTTTCATTAAGAAATCTTAAGTCGGTGTATTATAGTACACTAAGTATCGTTTTTAGTGTGCAATAGGCAATTTACAGTAAGTATTGTGTATTTAATGCATTTAGCGTTTGTTACCGTTAACTTCCATAGTGCGACGTATGTTTCTGGTTACAGTAATTCAGTTCAGTTAGAGTAAGTAAAAGTGTTAGTTACATTGGCGCCTGATCGCGGGGCTTTTGTTTTCAGAGTAATTTAGATAGTTACATTATTCAAAAATAACTCAGTAATGATCGTTCAAGAACTGTTGTATTAGTGTTGTATTATTGGTGTATTAACTCTTACTTCATTCCTTGGACGACCAATAATAAAATACAGTGTTTAATTTGTTTGTTTGTTTAATTTGTTGTGTTCTTTTTTTACATTGAAGTGTACACTACCTGTTGCACAAATAGCCCACATATATGCCTTTCAATGGCTTGGTAAGAAACTGTTGTTGCCAACATTTTTATTGTTTAAGAAATATTTTAAAACATTCTGCTGCCGTTTTGTGGTTGTAGTGCATAGGTATCCGGATTGTAATTTTTTTTCTTTTGAATTTTATCTTTTTATCAAAGTAAAAAGAATAAAACCCAAACATATCGCTTTATGTTCTAATTTGCATATTTATATTTGTACGTTAGCGTCATATCTACCTTGTTTTCATGTTAACTATGTTGATAATTATATTAAACTTATTTAAATCATATTTATGTAACAAAGAAACTGCAAGTTTAACGCAATATATTACAGATTTAAGTACATGTAAATGCACGCGAACTGAAAAATAATATTGTCCTCATAATGCTTTATTTTAAACGTGTTTTTTTTATCAAAAACTCCCGAGCTCTTCAAAACAAAACGTAATAAAGCCATTTAAAACGTGAAGTTGAAGTTTAACAAAACTTTGCAACTAAAACGAAGTTTATTATGTATAATAATCTAGCACAAGTACAGAAGTTAAAAATGACGTTTGTTTATGAAATAAAAACGCTTTAGGAAAAGTTATTTTTTAGAAAAAATAATTGCTACTATCGAGTTTGATAGGTGGGTATTTTTTGCAGTCCACTAGTGTAATATTATGTATCCATCATTTACTTGCAACTGTCAGTCCATAATTTAGATAAACGATGAAAATCGAATTATTTATTGATTCTGTAAGGAACTCCCTCGCTTGACGGCTGAAAAACAGATTTCACGAAAAATCCTGAAAGCTAACTCAAATCAGCTGCGAAAAGCTAAATATATTTATAAATTTATATTTAAGGTACACATTTAATTTTCATAGCCTTTCTCAATTTTTATTTCATTTATAATTAGTGCACTGACTTTATGGAAACGCAGTAATATTGTTCGTGAATTCAGAAAAAAATTGCGCAACTTTGGTTATAATTTTATAAAATTGCACAAACAACTGCTTTTATATCTGTTTTAACAAATTTTAAATTCTTTCTGGCAATTTATAATAAGCTTCGCTACGTTATTATAACTTTTGGATTTCGTGATATTCTTCTGAGGATAGGCGTCGTTGTGTTAACGCATAAATAAAGAAAGGACAACAAACAACGTCGATAAAATTTAATTAAGTATAACAGCATGAAATTACCTTTAAATTCTAATAATTAGTGAAATGCAAAAGCTAGAAAACACGGTAACTAAATATATATGTTATTAAATATAAGCTAGATCCACCGAGGTATAAGTTCGCTTAATTCGTTAATTACATTAGTTAGCTAATAAGTTAATTAGCGTTATATAAATACGTTACGGACTACCTAAGTAATTTGGGTAGATTAATTTCAATTTTAATAATAGTTATTCGAATGAAAAATGTCTTTTCAAAGGTTAAATAGTAAGAATTGTGGGTGTACTACCCAAGCAGCATCTAAGTAGCACTATCTGAGATCGGAACTTTGATTAAGTAGTTGTTCCGTAACTACAACTAAATTTATGACTTTATAGGTTTAATTACTTCAGTTCGGATTATTTTAGTAATTATGTAGTTGTTTCTACTATTTATTGGAACTATGTAGTTCCATTACTTCGGAGTAATTGTACCTTTAAAGTTGTAGAACGGTATTGCCACTTACAAGGGGAGCTTACGTAGACGAGTTACGGAGTTGTGTAGAGTTAGACGACGCGACGTGCCGCCAATTTCAAAATGTAAATTCGCAGGTTTTTGATTCATTTTTTAGGAATAATTTAGAAAGCAATAAATACTAAACGTTATGTCAATTATTCGAATATAGGTATATGAATAAATCATTTTATAAAATTTATGGTAACTCTTAACTATATATTATTGGTAGGTTCTTGTTCCAATTTTCTGCATAATAATTAGAGAGGGTTGCAATTACGATCTCGGCAATATACGACTTATAATCGTAATAATTTTTATTGAATTGTTCAAAAGTCTAAGAAAAGCCCAACTGTAAATAGGGATGCATTTTTACTAAATAACTAATTAAAGAAATTAGCAGAGCTAGTAGGAATAGAACCTTAGGTCGACCGTCTATCAAGCAACTATGTTAACCACGTGGGCACCATATCTGTGGCGAGTAACGCTTTTATTTCAAGTAAATACGTTGCGTCTTGTTTGTGTTTATTTGTTATTTTTTAATAAGCCGTTTGAGATTAAATGCAAAAACACGTATTTTCTTATTTTTTTACTTTTGATTAACTATTGATTTACTTATGATTTACTTTTATTTAAAAAAAGAATTTTTGAAATAAACGACACGTCAGCTGTAAGCTGTCAGCTTTAAAGTCGTACTGAAAGTTCCTGCCTTAGCCTTTTAAAGTCACGGAACTTTACAGTAGTATTGAAAGTAAAACTTACGTTTTTGCTACCCAGGAGAATCACTTTAAAGTGATTTTTTGTATCTTACTCCATCTCCATATTTACTTGTAAAATGTAAGAGGCCGTTAATCAATTTGCAATTTGTTATGATTGTTAATAGATGTTTTACTATATAACCTTTAATAAAAATAACAAATTGGTGCCAAATTGTGCCTTAGGAATAATATAAAAATGGTTTCTATCATGTGTACCAAATTATAAATATTTTTGTTATATTTTATTAAAGATATTTTTTATTAAAAATATATTTAAAGGTGCATTGTTATTTTTCTATCTATCATCATCATATTTAACAGAAAGGTTGCATTGGTTTATAATTTTAGTAAACTGGAATGGCCATTTGGAATGGCATTTCATCGCTCTTTGTATTATTAAGTACGTATTACAAATAAAATAGCAATCAATTTTGTGGCACGATCGCAGGCATCAGTATAGAAAATGATAGATAGAATATTTGCTAAGTTGCAACTGTAAGAGAGAACAACGACGCGATACGATATGTCAAAGAGAAAAGAAGTTCCACGAAAGTAGCAATTACCACGCCGCCACGTTCCCGCTACGTAGCTGGACAAGTTCTATTGAGGTTACTGTAACGTAACATATATAATTACGTGCTTGTGACTAGTGCCAAAAACTTAATAGATCCACCGATAGTTGCTGGTAGCGATGACTAAAAATGCTGCTTGGGTATGCAACCTCTCGGTAGGCCAGTGAATCTATTTGATAACATGGCCTGCTACAAATACTATACTCAATAAAAAGTAGCAGCAATAAACAGTTTCTTTACTGCTCGACCAATTAATAGTTAAATTGTAAAATTACGTTATAGTACAACTGTTTATTTAAGAAATAAAACGTAATCAACACAATAAATACTTTACCAGCAATCAATAGATTTCATAACACAATTTATTTTATTTATTTTATTTAATTTATTTATTTTATTTATTTTATTTATTTTATTTATTTTATTTATTTTATTTATTTTATTTATTTTATTTATTTTATTTATTTTATTTATTTTATTTATTTTATTTATTTTATTTATTTTATTTATTTTATTTATTTTATTTATTTTATTTATTTTATTTATTTTATTTATTTTATTTATTTTATTTATTTTATTTATTTTATTTATTTTATTTATTTTATTTATTTTATTTATTTTATTTATTTTATTTATTTTATTTATTTTATTTATTTTATTTATTTTATTTATTTTATTTATTTTATTTATTTTATTTATTTTATTTATTTTATTTATTTTATTTATTTTATTTATTTTATTTATTTTATTTATTTTATTTATTTTATTTATTTTATTTATTTTATTTATTTTATTTATTTTTTCTAAGCCTGTAATTGTGACACTACCTAAATTTATTGGCAGCTCCTGTATAGGTAAAATGGGTAATTCTGATATTTCTTAAATCAGAGGATGGGAGATTTAAGAACTAGTAACCCAGCCTTTCTTACGCTATTACGTTACGCAAGAACCACATTAGAGATTCATTGAAAGATTTCTACGCCGTTAAAGATGGATCTTGATAACGACATTTAGAGAATCCCCAAAATAGAAGCTCTGGAAACACAATAAATACTTATCAATTTACTGAAAGCAACAAAACCAATCAATGAAATTTACCCTAGTTCTAGTATTTTGGCCTCCTAAAAAGTAAGGCCCTTCGTGATCGAGTGGTAGAGATACTGATGCTCGATCAGAGGGACAGGGGTTCAAACCTCGGTTGTGACTGATTTTTAAAAATTTAGTACGGTCGTATTTGAGCTCAAGTCTGGGGGAGCGTAATGTATTTGCTACAATAGCTCCATTATCTTCACTGCACTCCCATAAGAGTTTGTGTGGAACACCGACGCCGCAAATGCAGTAAAAGGGGAATGAATTATGTATGTAAAAAGTAAAATATAAAAAAATCTGCGAATTTATATTTTGTAAATAACAACATATTCCTATCTATAAACATATGAATGTCACATTTTGCTTATTTTGAGACATTTAAAATTCATATAAATTAAATTAAAAGCTTCAAAATAGTAATAGTAGTTCAAAGTAGAAAAATATTCCAATATCTAGACATATAAAGAGTACAATAATGATCAAAATCACATTTTGCTTATTTTGAGTCATTTAAAATTTAAAGTTTCAAGACTTATGCTACACTACGCAGAAGATTTGAATGCTTTACTATTGTACTACCTACCCTATGTCAAGGCAATTGTTCTTGTCAAGGCGACCATTCCTACTTCTTGGTCTACTCTGGAACGAGATTTATTAATGTCACTTTAACCCGGAATTACTAAAATGTATAAGCTCTTCTCAACTAACCGATGAGCCTCATCTTCGTGATCGTCGCTCAGGAACATGATGGGCGTATTACGTGAAACGCAGTCTAACAGAGTCTCAGCAATAATTGGTGTCCCTATTCTGTCCCTAGCTGTCTTTCTGTGTGGGACGATTGTGATAAACTGGAAGTGGCAGTCCACGCAGATGATTCTACTTATCTAACGTTGTCCACTCCAATCTGCGACAATGAGGATACTTGGGGAGATTTCCGTAAGTTCGTACTTGGTCTAATTAGATTACCATTTTATAATAAAGTTTGTTTTCAGTCTTGCAGGTGCTGAATTCTTCACTTTCTGCTGAACGGTTTCTTTATAGTCTTGAGTCACACATGCCTGACTAGCTTAAAGTTCACCACCGCGAAAAAAATCTAATTTTTTTAGGCCCCTGCAATGCAACTTCTCTTAATTTCCTTTATTCAGAAGAAGTGAGAGGTTTATTGAGAAGGGTGTGGTGATACTTATCACAGTCTGTTGTAGTAAATTTCTTGAACACTTTGCCTACACTTACAGAGACACCTTTGTTAAGACATAAAGAACACAATTTCTGCCGAACCTTTCGGTACTCTTCATTATAATGGGCATCTTTTGGAACTCCATGCATTGCTGAATTGGATGCCAAGATGAGCCATTTAGACTTGTAGACTAGTCACTCAATTCACCTCAACCACCTTTGGAGATTTTGTTAGACTTCGAGACGCCATCTAGAATGATGTTGGTAATTGGAGCACAAGAAGTAATTCAGAAGAATAGAGGAATCCAGTTTTCCACCGATCTTCCTTCAGGTTGTTAGGTTAATAGCTGATGGCAGCTTTTATGCCATAGCCTAGCTAGATCAAGCGCAGTTTGATCATGTAGATTGGATAATCTTTAGCTGATCTTCCTTGACTTTCAGGTTCATCTGACACGGAAATTGTACGTTGATGTCCAAGCTTTGCAACTGCAACTGACTACAAAAATTCCTAAACTAAACTACAACAGTTTGAAGCTACGACTCTTTACAATGTCGATATACTCTAAATAAATTGTTAAAACTTTGAAAGTTTGATATAGGTACCAGACTTCTAGAACTATGAGAACCATTAATCTTTGTTTAACTTAACGAGTTTTAATAAACTTATACTTAATACTGAAATCTTAATTTCAAAATATTCTTTACAAGAAGTTTTGTAACTCTGCCTGCAGAATATTTCTTTCGTATTTTGATTTTGTTATTATAAAATGATTTTTCTAAAATTCTTAGATTTATGAAAAATTTTGTTGAAGTATAGTTTTGATCTAATTGATCAAGTTTTTTACTTTTCAACCTTATAAAACTGAACATTTATGTAAAACTCGGACAACCCTACAAAAAACATCCACGACTGTGCAAAATTCCAAACAAATGTAAACATTACGCTTACAATTAACACAGACTGTGACAACCACTTTTTCTAACCCCACAGCACGATCGTTTGTGCCCGTTTTGGAGATTCGAGTTTATTGAAATTTGATCACTCAATATTTAACTAGCACATGCAAATCATTATAATCCGAACATGATTGACACTTTAATTAAACAAAAAGATTATAGGTTAGCTATCAAAAGAATATATCCCATTGACAATCAAACAGAAGACACAAATTACATATCTATACCATATTTTGGCAAAATATCAGAAAAAATTGCACATATACTAAGAAAAACCAACAATTATAAAATAACATTTAAAACCAACACTAACACTTTTTCATTTTTATTTAATGCTAAAGACAGAACACATGATATCATGAAATCGGGCATTTACCGTTTAAATTGTTCTTTTTGTAGTTCGGTATATATTGGACAAACACTTCGAAATTTTGACATAAGATATAAAGAACACGTACGTCATTACAAAAATAAACATCCTGAAAAATCGAATTACGCCAAACACCTTTTAGAACAAAATCACACAATGACTCCTCAAAATAATATTAAATTCCTACATTTTTGTAATAACAAACGCAAATTAGACATTTTAGAAGCCTTTGAGATATACAAACACAAACTCAGGGTACCTTTAACGAATGAACAACTTGAGCTCAGTAACTCTCCGTTACTGGAAGTATTAGATATTTAATTATGATTATTATTATTATTTTATCTAGTTACCTATTTTGTATCTACCTTAGCGACGTGTTTGTTTATAATTATATTACCTTTGATAATGACAGCATAGCTGTCGAAACAATATTGTCAGGTTGTATTTTAATAAAACTGCGAAACTTTTAATAATCTTTATTTATTTCATGATTATGGAGTTCCACAAAATAAGGCTGGAAACAATAAATAAGATACTATTCTCTAATAGTTTACAAGTATGTATCTAATTATCATTCCATACGAAATACTGAGCCCATCAAACAAAATACTGAGTCTAATAAGAGCTAATTTACCTGCGATCTGGCATCTCGGTATGTCTGGACGCTCTCTCCGTCTTCTCTACACATGCTGCTTAATAGTTTTCCTTTGATATTTGTCCCGGAATAATGTTCACGAACCCTTCAGGTTCACCACGCAATTCACGAACACTGGGAAATTATTGTTTTTGTAGCAGATAATCTGTGGATCATCTTAAACGTCGTAATTGCAAAAGTTGATCAAAATAGCATTTTTTTCATTATAGATTCCGCGAAACTAAATTTAAAAACGGTACTGAAAACTGTACTGTGTGGACACTTCTGAACTGCACTATCATCTTGCCTACGTATCATACTAAATGGATAAAAAACATTTCGGATTGGTCGCCCTTAAAACTAACATTACTCTATAAATAAATTTTCTTAATTTAATTTTTTTATTGTGTCTGTGTAAAAGTATCTTTGCTCGCGGCTACGCCACACATCTATATCATTATGATGTGTGTGCATAAAGTGACTGCAATGGTCATCAATATTACTAGAAAGTACTAATTAAATTTTCTATTGCAAATCCGACTGGATCTATTTGGGAGTTACAAAAAACGTAAGAAATATGAATTTCTAATTACAAATCGAACTGAAATTACTAAAATGTGTATAATTTACCAATTCCATTATAATGTATCAAAATGAATTCTTGATTTATACCCGACACAACTTAAGTCGAAGTAAATACAAGTGCACTAAAAGGCGTAGCATTGTATTTTTTATTATCTAGATGTTTGAACTTTAAATTTCTAAAGCAATAATCATCGTATGATATGTACTATGTGTACTTGGTTTTAAAATATAGCATATATGAAACTTTGAAATTCTGAGGTTTGCAACTTTTAAACCCCGATTATGCAAAGCTTTCAGTATCTCAAATTCTCAAAAAGTATTGAAACTCTAAAATTTCTTGAAATTTCACAACTCTAAATCCATGGAATCTAAGCCATTAGATTTAACAATTTCAAAATATTCGTTGTATTGAAAATCCTGATTTTAAAATTTCAATTCCTGCAGCATCAACAGTAAAACGTCAAATCGTGAAACCTTGAGATTTGTGAATGGCTATAAAACTAGTAGACGCGTTTCTTTGCTGCCCTTTGAACCCTTAAACCTCAAGCCGAAAAATTTACAAATTAATGAAAGTTAGAAACTTGAAAGGCCCAAATGTTAGAAGCATCAAAAATTAAAAACACCGAAAAGTATCCATCTAATTCTGGATCATTTAAACTTTGCCTCTCAAACGGTTGCTTTGAAACATGAGACGTGAAGATAGGAGTTGCTGTCGATGTGGGGGTGTTTCTTTCATAATTTAAACTTCTAATAAAAACACGTCTTGTCCTATTCACATAAATCTGTCGAAAAAAATATTAATAAACATACGTTTCCCTATAAAGTTTAGACCAACACCTAACACAACCTGAAGCAAAAATTTTAATTAACTGCCAACATCGAAGATAGAAGCTGGTAAAGGAATCATTAATTATTAAGAATGTAAAAACTGTTCTGGAGAAAAACTTCCAGATATCCATCTGTCACGAGAGCACAAGCAGCTACGTTATTATGATATGTAGTTTGAATAGACAATCATTTTTTGGATATCTTAGATATCGGGATATCTGGAAATAACTTTAAAACAATTGTAATAGTTCCTGAATTATTCTCATAACAATAATGTACTTATATATTATTTTAACTATTATCTTTAAAAACATTAGTTAATGCATCTTTCTTACTCAAAAACTTATATAAACTTATAAAAACAGAAGATATATTTAACGAAGAAAGATAATGAAATCAATACCATCGGCCATCAGCTGAAAAGTTAGGCGAGAGATTTCTATGTATACATACAAGGTGTCTCTAGCCACCCAGAAATTAAAATGAAAAAAAAAATTAATGAGTTTACTGTGGAGTCCTTAATTTAAAATATTGTTGTAAATGTTATTCTCAAAAATATCAATTCTCGCTGCTGCAATAAATTATTTTACGAATTGAAATTATTATGTTTTCGGATTGTATCAATACAAATTTATTAATATTGAATCATGAAAAAATAAATTAATTGTGTCGCCACAATCAATGCTTATTGCAAGCAAAACCAGAAATTAAACAGACTAGTGGAGAGTCTTTAAAAAATGTACACAAATTAATCATATTGCATTTTATTGAATTGGTTTATCCTCAAAATAAACTCTAAATAGCCCATCTGATCTCAAGATATTTCCAATCAAAACCCGTTCAGCAATTGCTACTTTTTCGTGCGTGGTGTGTACATGTCAGTAATGTTGCAAATAGTTGATTAATTAATTTACAAAGTAATATTTAATTTTCTTTACTAGTTTCTCACACTAGTAAATTTAGTTTAGTATGTTTAGTTTAGTCTTTTGTTTACAATAACAGTCACTTTGTTAAGTTTGAGGTATTAAAATAAGCCACAGTAAGCTTTGACTTATTAATTTTTTCCATGTTAATTTTCCTATGTCCTGGGTGATTTCAGTCAGAGTGTATATACATTACTAGGTATTATTTCATTCTAGTATTTACTTAAATACATGTTTTCCGATAGAAAACACAATTGTGATAAGCTTTGAAAAATGTTACTAATAAAAACGTGTTGTTTAATATATTGGTACTTTCTACAATAATTTCTTGTAAATCTATATTTCGTTTTTTTTTAAATTTTATTATGAGAATGCTAATTATTACTGAGTCATTAACTGGGTTCTCTGATTAAGAACTCAATTTTTTATAGTATAATGTAGTAAACACAAGAAGGGCCGGCGTAAGCTTTTGCGGGGCCGGATTCAAAAATGAGATTGGCCTAAAAAACCTTCTAAATTATTTATTATAAACACATTATTACATATTACAATAGGATCGAAGAGTATCATTATAGTTATTTACGAAGCACGCGATGTCTTTATTAGCTCATTTTTAAGCATGAGCGACGAAGGATCGAGTGATTCATTTGTACGAATGAGTTAGAGACGACTTTGCGTATCGTAAAAAGTTTTGCACAAACATTTTTAAAACGAATTTTAACACTAAAAAACATTATTAACCAAAATCTGTAATATTGTTTCCAATTCAAAGTAAACATAAAACTAAGTAAGGGAATAAGCATTGTCGTGTTGCCAATAGATGGCTTTATCAGTCAAATATTAATCTTTCTTTTGTGATTTCTAATACTCAAATTTTTAAATTAAATTTTAAGTATACTAATTAAATAATTCTCCCACCATTTTCTCTGAGCATTTTTCAACATTTTTTGAGCATACTGGTGTCATTTTAACCGAGATTCTGCTATGTAAGCAGAATTAGCTGATTGAATTAGCGGAGATTATGCTGATTCTGAATATGTAAATCATTGTTGACCCCACGGTCACATTCAAGGTCAAAGACCCCGCATTTGGAGATTAAAACTAAAATACATGTTTATCTTCAAGGAAATGAATAATAAATATAATAAGTTTCTATGATTGCCAAATTGTGTAATTAATAATTAACAAGTACACAATTTAGTTAGGTTAGGTTAGGCTTAGTTAGGATAGGTTTAAGTTAGGTTAGGTTTAGGTTAGGTTAGGTTAGGTTAAGAAAAATATGAATTTCTTTATACGTAGCGTTTGTGTATAGGTTAGGTTGCTAATTTTGGAGGCTTGGGCGTTTGTCCCAAAAATGCCGATTCTGAAAATACAAATCATTTTTCGGGCGATTCTTAATCTATATAGAAATGAATAATAATTATATTAAGTGTCTATGATTGCCAAATTATGTAATTTACAATTACACAATTTAGTTCGATTAGGTTTAAGTTAGGCTAGGTTAGGTTTAGGTTAGATTATGTTAAGTTAGGTTAGGTTGAAAAATTCAAATTTCCTTTTGCATAAGGTTTTGGTCAGGTAGTGGTTTTTGTGTAGGTTCGGTTTTTTGAAGGCTTGGAGGCTTTTTATACCCAAAACTGATTTACATATTCGGAATCAGTATAAAATTCCCGTTAAAGTGACATCAATTTGATCAAAAAATGTTTGGTGGGAGAATTTATTAATTTTTATAGAGCCTAAAAGGGTCAGTGATTTTTGCATTTTTTTGAAGCACGAGTGCGCGAACATTAGTGTTAATTCATTTTGAAAGTGACGAGTATAACAAATTACTTCCCAGGCCTTTTCGTTGCAAAGTTTTTAATTACGTAGGTTTAAAAATGTAAAATTTACGTAGGTTGAATAGTAGGAGTTTACTTTGCCAGCCATTAATAAGTGACACGGAAACATCGGTGTGACTACAGCAGCAGAGAAAGCGCGAATATTTGTAAGTGTGCGTTCGCAACAGCGCACCGCACTTCACCTAGACCATAGCCTGGTATGCTCGCCTTGCATGCAAAAAAAATAAGTGCGTTATTTTAAATGCGCGTGTCCACAATGACGCTTCGTCCATCGAACCGCACTTAGTCTGGTACCCTTGATTTACCTAGAGAAATTAAGCTTAGTATTTTTCAGACCATCGCCCATCGCACACGGAGGGATTTTACTAAAATATAATCAAACGTACCAACACCCATTCTCATGTTGTTAAAAAACAATTTGAATTTCTTCATAAGTCCTTGTATAGCTGATGAAATTCTCCATATAAGCTCTCTTTTTATTTATGGCATGCACTGTCGTCTTTCGACAGCTTTCAAGCAAATACCACGTTTTTAAATTTGAATTTAATAAGATATCTTCCCCGTCTGAGGAGAACGAAGTAAAATCCATGTTTACGCTATGGATACTTACTTTAACACTGACCCAAAAAGGCCAAGTTAAAATTAAAGCCGGACACTTAAAGGCGAGGGTCAGGGCGAAGCTCTGAAAGCGATGGTCGAGGCGAGGGTACTAGGCGAACTGCGGCGCGCCGTTACGGACGCATCCTAAGTTGTAACGCGGCGCCTTATAATACGCGGAGCCAGGTTCCGGAGAACGCGCCGAACCCGCCGGTCCTGAACACAAGATTATATAAAATAAATAAATTTAAAATTCGCGTCATCTGACCTACGCTCTTTCTCTCTTGCACTTACAACTATTATGCTCAATTGTTTGTCTTTTTAGTCAAGTTTGTAAATTGTTTATTATTGTATTTGAATGTCATTAAAAAATTTGTATTTTGTTTTCAATAATAAAATTATTAACGTTATTACGTGATTTAATTATTTTGACCATCCGACCTCCTACAATAATAATAATCTTATACGATGTTATCGGCAGTGGTTTTGCTTTAATGAGATTTTATCATGTGAAAGTTTAATAAGTGACAATTCCGAAATATTTTTCAAACTTGACAGATGAATTTGACTTAACCTCAAATAACCCTCTGAATGAACATAATAAAATAAAGTAACCACTAAACCTTTTTGTTTCTTTATTTATTTAAAACACTTTTATAACACAAACCCGATGAACTTAGATTTGGTTTTCTTCCTGGTTTCTTTCAGGTGCTGTCTGTGGTGAATATTGTAGTTGGACTCCTCCTTTACCGTCGCTGCTGACACCCTGCAGTCAGCCTACCGCCTGGATGTCTGCGAGTTTCTGAAACAAGTAGGTAACTTCGTCGACAAGTTTATTTTACCTTTCAACGTCAATTTGTATTGTTGACTTTACACTTCTTCTCCTTCTTTCCAGTTTACTGGGGCATGCTGCACAACGATGGATTTACTTTCAGCTTGCCTCAATATCTCGCCTTACATACCTCATGAATATTAATATGTTTAGAAAGTATAGGTAATTTTTCTTTATGAAGACTTACATGATGGTTCAACATTTATTTTAACTTCTTTAACAAAATTCTTATGAATACATACATTTTACATTTTAAATTCTTTTTAAGTATTTTTCATAATAATTTTTATTTACCTTAGAGACCAATAGGATTTTTATTATCTCAATATAAACGAGCCTTGGACATTATAGAGTGATACTCATTGTGTTTATCTGGACTCCATGGAACCACATTAATTTTTTCTCACTCTTCTTATTTAGTCTCATTAGAATTAATGATCAAATATTATCATGGTAACCGTGGTCTAGGCTATATTGAGATTGTATTGTTCAATGAATTAAATTTTATTTATTGTTATAAAATGATATTTATTGTCATTTTCTTATTTGATACTAATTATAGTTTCATTTTCAGAATTTAACTGCAAGTGAACTTCTACCCACCTCTAAACAGTTCTTTTATTTAAATTGCAATCTTGTATAAATACCAAAATCAATAAATCTCCTCTTATCCTGAATCCCTTTGTGATAATTTAATTTATGTGTTTAAACAATTAGTTTTCTTATAAACTTTTAATGACTGATGGTCATCTAGTTAACTCTTTCTATCTTGAGTCATTACTAACTTCATGTATGTGAAAAGTATTCCTGAACTCATCTAATTACATACACCAATGTTCATGAATAACATTCTGAAACTCTACAATCTATGTAATGATTAATCAAAGAAAAATCATGATGGAGAAAGCAATAGCGCACTATATTAGATATAATGATCTTATTAATTATTTAAAATTTCAAAAATCATAATATAGCCTTTCTGCTCCTTCTTGTTCCGTAGTAGCCGTCTTCTATTTCTTATAGAATAGCCTTAAGCAAACCTCCTTGAAATTTATAATTCTGTACTTCAATATTGTACTACAAAACTTCAGATTGATTTCGTTTGTTGGAGAAAGTTTTTAAAACAAGCAGAAGAATGCCCCAAATAACCATCGAAAGTAAATTAAAAAAAATGCAACTTTCAATATTATAATCGAACAAAATTTATATGTTTTCAAGAATATTCTGGCAGCTGGGGTGTAGAGGGTGAACGACAGTATTAGACGAGGTATTTGGGTTCTTGCCCTCGGCATCCCTAAAATCGTCATTGCGCATACGAGTATAACTTTACGAGGGGATTGTGAAGTTGTAGTGTACTTCAATGTTTCTTATTTTCCTCATCATAAAACCATCTATGAGGTCTCTTTTATGAATTTTCTACTTGCTCTATTATCTTTAAAGCAGCAAAAACCTGAAAGCAGATTAATTTTGTTTTCGCCTTTTTTCTTGAATAAGAAATGAATTACTTGATAAATTTTTTAATGCTTTGTTGTATATTTAAAAGTTTTAACGGCATGATTTTTGTGAGCGGGGAGGATTACCATCAAAACCAATTTTGTGCTTTCTTATTAGTATTTCGCCAGATATGAAACACGAAAAAGTAAAAAAGTTAACTGTAAAAAAACTGTCCGCTTCAATGTATCACAACAAAGTTGTACTAGCCTAGTAAAATTTACTATTAAATAAATTATAGTAAAAAAGCAGTTCTCGTACAATATAAATATAAAAACCGCACAGTGGGTAAAAAATTATTAAAATAACATAATTAATTGCATGCATTTACTTTAAAATGAAAAGCGTCGCTTACCTTTTTATAAATTAATCAGGCAATTTGTAAACAGTTGGTAAGCACGCTGTCATGCACTTCGACGAAAAATAGCGGTTACTGAAATGCATTGATTTTCTTGTAATATACACTTAAAAATTACAGCATTGCGTCAAATCTGTTTTTTTACAAAGTGCTCGTATAAATTAATATGAAACATACGAAGATATTTCGTAATTGGGACGAATCGTCTTCAGTGCCTCGGACTTGAAATTACTCAGGAAAATTGAAATTATACAGGGTGTAAGTGATATACCTAAACACCTCGTGATAGGGGGTAGATATCATGATTTAGACCATATTTTCCTTAACAAGTTGTGGTCGCATCCTGCAAGTTTTCGAAAAAGTCGCATTTTTAATGTTAAGTGCACCTATAGTACTTACATTAAATTAAAAATACTAGAAAACTAGCAGTTAGCCTGTGTTAATAAGGAATATATGTTCTAAATCATTACAGCTACCCCCCCATTCCGAGGTTTCTAGTTATATTAGTTACACTCTGTATATTACTCTGAAATATTATAATGAGTCAGCTCGGGCGCAGTTTGAGACGCAGGGCAGCACAGCACAGAAAACACTGCGTGCAGGTTTCACGGACATAGCGAGCGCACATTGCCAAGCAGTTCTGTGTCTGTTGTGTCGCAAATGTTTGATTTTCTTCAACTAACACCAAAATACCTCAATGTTTTCAGTCAAAAACATTGCGGATGATTGTACGAGGGCGGGTTGAAAACTTCTAGGCCTGACCCAGAGAGGGCGCTCTGAGTGCATAAATTTTTTGACAGCCGTAAAGTTCTAACCTTCATAAAGTCGAATTTGCAATGTCAAAACGATTGCTTCATAACTTCATGTGTATCTGCCTGCTAAAGTTTTTGTTGCAAGTTATTTGTGAAGAATGGAAAAACACGAACATCGTGTTATAAAATATTTTGTTTTGAAAGACTGAACTGCCACAGAAATTAAAAAAGAGCTGGATTCTACTCTGAGAGAATCTGCTCCTTCATTTTCTACTGTAAAAAAAGTGGACTGCTGAATTTAAACGAGGTGGGAAAAGCTGCGATGATGCACCGCGTTCGGGAAGACCCAAATCTGCTATCACTGAAGAAATGGTTGAAAAAGTGCACGCTATTGTTTTAAAGGACCGTCGATTAAAATTGCAGGAAATAGCTGATACTGTAGGCATATCTAAAGAACGCGACTGCTCACAATTGATCAAAAACAACAACGAGTCAGAGTTTCAAAAGAATGTTTGCAGCGTTTTCGTCGTGATCCAACAGACTTTATGCGACGATTTATTACCGTTGATGAGACATGACTATAGTGATGAGACATCACTATACCCCTGAAACGAAGCAACAATCCAAACAGTGGAAACATGGTGATTCTCCACCACCAAGAAAGGCTAAGACTGTTCCATCGGCCGACAAGGTGATGGTCACGGTATTCTGGGATTCCCGGGGCATACTTTTTATTGATTATCTGGAAAGGGAAGAAGTATCACAGGTGAATACTACGCTAACTTACTAGATCGTTTAAAAGAAGAAATCGCTAAAAAAGTCCACACATGTTGAGGAAAAAGGTGCTGTTTCATCAAGACAATGCTCTCCCTCACCGGTCGGCAATTGCAATGGCGAAAATCCATGAACTTGGTTTCGAATTGTTAAATCACGCACCGTACTCGCCTGATGTAGCTCCCAGGATTTCTTATTGTTTCCAAAGTTGAAAAAGTGGCTTGGAAGACGCAAATTTTCGTCTAATCTTGAAATCATTGATGCTGTAAACGCATAAATATTTTGAAGATCTTAACGTTTTTATTGAGAAATAAAATCAAAATCAACCCCTAAAAATACTGTTTTCCACCTCAGGCCGAGAAGTTTTCAACCCATCCTCGTAGATGCTCCCTGGTACGTACCAAGTTCACTCTTCTATCACAGATGAAATAACAAGATTTGCAAATAGTTACCACGTTAAACTACTTAGTCACGAAAACAACCTCGCACGACAACATTCAGAGGAGCCAGCGTTCACCATAAGGCTCCATCGACAATGGCCTAAAGGCATATCGCCGACAGAAGAAGAAGAGTAAGTACTTCAATGGAAAGAGCGTCACCAATGGGTAACTTCTCCGCTCAAGCTAAACTCAAAATTAAAAAATTACTTAATACTCTTGTAAAATCTGAGTAGATTGTAAATAAACAATTAAAAAAATATTTATAATTGGTTTGTTTTAATAAATTGTTCATGCATTATCTTTAATTTTTTATTTCATTTCGTATTTCAAACAATTGTTTATATACCACAATTAGTAATATAAAGTATATCTTGATCTCCGTTGTCAATGACACCGGAGTTCAAGACGTTCTTGATCTCCATTGTCAATGACACCGGAGTTCAAGACGTTCTTGATCTCCGTTGACAACGTAAATAATTCGATGTTGCATTATAGCCACACGTGGCATGCTGCTTTTTATCTCCTTGGTTACGCGTATGATGACACAGACAAGGCAACATGCTTCATTATACAATAAATTCGGATGGATTTTAAAAGGAAGAAATTAGAATTGAAATACGAAATAAAATAAAACAACTTATGCAATACGGAGATCAAGCTTCTTTAAATCCTCGAAGATGTTATAACGCCGAGGCGCCAGCCGAGGCGTTATAATACATCTTCTTGGATTTAAAGTATCGCTTGATCTCCTAATTACATAATATATATTAAAAACCTTACACTGTGTCACATAAATACTGTGTGAAGTAGGTTCTGTTCGAGGCAGTTCTGTCCTGTCCTACCATGCATTGCAATTTGCTCAGGTGTGTTAAAACTTATTAAATAACAAAAACCTGTGCTGTTCTATCCGGCGTGGCCTGCCTTGCCTGCGTCTCAATGTGCGCCCGGGCTTGAGGTAGTTATGGGATCTGCTAGCATAAATTGGGATTCAGCTACACTTCGGGCAATTTCAGTTTCAGCAAAGCTTGTTGCTAATTGAGACTGCTTTTACACGAGGATACTGTATGCCAGATACCGGTATCTCGCCTACACCTTTTACGTTGCTTCTTACACCTTGTGAAGCGAGCGAATGGCGATGCGGACGATGCAAATTGAGAGTGTCCTACGTAGCACATTTTCGTAATCGCGAATAGCGCGAAAAAAATAAAAAAATAGAACTATGGTCCCTAGTCTGGTAAGAATAGGCTGGTGGAACAAATATTGTTTATTTGGAGAGTATAAAAGGACCTCGCATAATCCTTACAGAAAACGGCTTTCACCAGATTGTTCTAAAATTGTGCTTTTTTCGAGTTTTCGAGGTGTAAATCAAAAGTGTCAATGGGCACACAGTTTAGAAAACTGTAGTTTGTGAATTACAGCCGTTTGAAGTTTAATATTGCAAGAATTATCTACTTCAAATAGCTGTAATTCAAAATATATAATTTTTTTGGTGTTTCCCAAAGTTTCAGGAATTTTGGCCCAGAGCCATTTCCCATAAGGATTGAGCGGGGTACAATTTAAAAATTGCCAACTTCAAACTGCTCTAATTCGTGAACTATGATTTTCTAGACTTTCTGTCCAGTGACACTTTTTGTCTACACGTTAGGAACCACGATTTACCAAAGTTTCAAGAATTTTCGCCGAGAACCATTTCCCAATAATTAGGATTCTACCGGGTGCAAAAATTGCGAACTTCAAACGGCTGTAATTCTAAAACTATAATTTTTTGAACTCTGTGTCCATTGATAGTATTTCCTCTCTATATACAAATAATTCACATAATACATAAAGATAGCTAATGCTTACATTCTATATAAATTATAACAATGTCAACACTCTATAAATAATTAAAAAATCATTATTATTATGACATGAGCCTTTTTTGAATAATGAGATAACCCGATTGGTAGAGAGTGATTTCACAAAGTTTGTCAGCATTAATACGATCAATAAGTCAAACTTATTTGGTACTGCTAATACTGACATTTATTTTTTTACTGTATAAAGGCTTCAAAGACACCTATCACTTATTTCTTCTTAGTCGTATGGACATTTCTATTATTGCTTGGTGCTTTGAATCAATTCTTTACTTTTTGTGTTTTCCTGTGATTTTTCTAAATCTCTAAATGTTTAATTGTTCCTCTAAATGTCTTAAGCTTGCCATATGACATATGTCTCATCTGAGGTAATATTTTTGATAAATTCGTTAATATTTTAGTACAAATGTATTACAAAGAATATATTAGATTACTTTATTTGTAACAGCCTAAAGAACTTATATCTTTAATAAATCTTCACGTTACCACCAAACACAAAATGAACAAATTACTTTAGCCAAAGAGACTCCAATCTATGTATTTATGCTATGTATTTAATAGACTGACTGGAAAATATAAAATTTTACCTCGTTTACAAGTTATTTGTGTTCTTGTTTTAATTCAATATCTACATGAATAATAAGAATTAATAATAGGTACACGAAAATTTAAATTTGAACTAATTCGCGCCGAACAACTAAAACAAAAGTATGAATTCTAATCTAAAAAACAATAATCAACAACACATTTATGACGTGCAACTTCCAAATGTCATTAATCCAATTTGATTTAAAATGTACAGTGGCGATCAAAAAAAGGAAACACCAGTTTTTTGCTGTTGTAAATGGATATATTGAGTTAAACTAAAGATTGCTGATACCATATTATTTTTTTATATTTTTGTCAGTTGTTACCTAAAGTTTCTGACATTCAACTAATCTTTAATTTATAGCACTAAACCCCATTTACAGTGTGTAATTATAACAGTGTTAACTTGATTAATGCTGGTGTTTCCATTTTGTTGGCTGCCATTATACGTGTATATTATCTTTTTATTGATTGTTTATTGTTACACTAGTTTAAAATATTTATTAGAAATTATTATTAATTTATTGCTCTGTGAATGTATTGCTTGCTTTTGATTATTAATTACGTCACAAGTTTATTGATCTAAGTTTCCTTATTTTTATAACATCTGTTATAGATCTTAAGATTTGTATCTTAACCTCAAAAATAAATACTTTAACTGAATGTCTTTATTAGGTTATGTCATCAACACAATTTTAATATATTTCTTCTTTTTTCAGTAAAGTTGCAGTTGCAGAACAAAGATGAACGAATATAACTGAGATAAAAACTGGTAAAATGGAAACAAATTTGCATGAACATAATTGAATTATCATTCGGGTTAATTAAACATTTTTCCTTTTTATGAACATAATAATAGTATATTATTTTATGCGGAGGAGAAGTATGACTTTTCATGGTGCGCCTGAGTTTACCCGCCGTAGTGAGGCGGGTAATAGAAGGCAAGCCAAGAAAAGTCACTTCTCCTCCAAATTAAATATGCTATTTTTTCTTCAAACGCTTTAAAATATGTATTATAAAGCTGCCATGTTTTTGTGTTTTTGATACTCAGCTCTGGGTTTGATTTATGCATACAATACTAGAAATGTAGTAGGCGATTAATAAATGCGAGTAGTTTCGATTGTTATACAAAGAAACGTTTTGACAGATATAAATTCAACACTTTTCCCTCCATGGAGGGAAAAGGAAAAGTAAAACTGTCGCCGGCGGAGAAGTTGCATTTTTCCGCAGCCACCTCAGTCAAAATATGACCTAATTATTTTACGTTTGAAGAAAATAGTTATTTATGGTACAAGTGAGTTAAGTAAGATATTATCCACGAACGAAAAATTTAAAATTTAAATTTTTTTTTTAATTTTTCTGAATGGATAATATCCTTAACTCACGCGTGGCATACAAAATTTTATCCAACTCCTCTTTATTTAAGTTTAAACATCAAATTTGCAATGTATAGTTAGTCTGTAGTTTTGACGGTAATACTCGAGCACGATGACTGGATTTTAATAATACTAAGTAACGTAAGCTGGTGATTGGTTGTTATCTTTGAAGGCGTGAGTTTTTTGAAAATAACCCACGTTGCTAGGGGCAACGTGGGTTATAATGTAACATAAGAGTAAACAATCACTTTCCTTATTTAAAATGACCATAGTAAACATGATATTTATATAGAGGTGTTGGATAAATGAAGTTTTTTACACTTACATTTGAAAAAAAAAAACGTAGCTACTATATTGTGTTGCTCTCTCTTTTTTATTTTTAATGTTTTAAAAACATTACATTAATTTTCTTTTTGGCATTGTAAAGTTTATTGTAGTAAATGCAAAATATGAAATATTTGTATCAAACTGGAGATTTTTATTGCCATGATATTTGACATGCCAAAAAAAAAATCACCAACACAATAATTTTAGTTTAGGCCAATTTGGATGTTAATATTTAACCTAAAACAGACAGTGTATTGTAATGGGAAGGTATACAGGTATTTACTATCTTACCTTATCAATTAATAGTTAAAAATGTATTTTTATGATAATGAGATTCCGCAGTTGTATAAGATTCTTGTATTTCAAGATTTTACTACTCTTGGTTAAATTATTTTGGTGGAGGTTTGTAAAGCTGCTTCTTTACCACATAATTGTTACTATATTAAATGTAGGGGCTGCTTTTTATTAATGATTCGATTTTTCAGGATGTTTATTTTTGTAATGACGTACGTGTTCTTTATATCTTATGTCACAATTTCGAAGTGTTTGTCCAATATATACCGAACTACAAAAAGAACAATTTAAACGGTAAATGCCCGATTTCATGATATCATGTGTTATGTCTTTAGCATTAAATAAAAATGAAAAAGTGTTAGTGTTGGTTTTAAATGTTATTTTATAATTGTTGGTTTTTCTTAGTATATGTGCAATTTTGTTTTCTTTTTTTTCCAAAATATGGTATAGATATGTAATTTGTGTCTTCTGTTTGATTGTCAATGGGATATATTATCAAGCTAGCATCTTTTTTCTTTAGCGAACCCATGATTTCAGTCTCCTAGATCCTTATTTTTCGACTAATTCTATGTTCTATTAGAAAATACGTCGCGTCATAAGGAAAGCGTCTTCGAAAACGAAAATCGTTTAGGATTGTGTATCTAAGTATCTTTCCGCAACAGCATTGCATTAAACCTGTTTCACATTGACTTCTTTAGAAGCTACTTTTGCTTGTTAAAGGGGCGTTACATTATGCAACAGGCTACACAAACATTGATCAAAGGTTCAAGAGGGTAAAGTAGTTGAAAACGAATTTTTACATTTCCGGAAGCTATCGAAGCTGTTTAAAGACAACTTTCATTATTAGAGATTTTTATATCTAAATATAAAATTATTGTTTAAAATGCTTTTGGGCCTTGAACTAGTAAGTTTATTATGTATTTAATGCTAGAGAAGTTTAATGAGGTAGGAGAAGTATTTTTTATATTGCTACTTGAAGGAGAAAAATTAATATTATTAAAGATTCATAAAAATCTACCTACATATAGCTTAAAAATAAATAGATAAAAAAAGTTCTTTCAAAAGGCAGACGCTTTTTTTCAACGACCCGCCTGTTTTTTTGTAAGCTTTTCCACTGCTGCTTGTACCTAGCACCAATTTTATTCTTTGTATTTTATATATTGCTATTTTACACTATAATTCTTTGTTTTCATATTTATTTTTAGTACCAATCGCGGAACAAAACTGATTAATAGAATAATCATTGCTTTTTCCATAAAAATAGTACAAAGCAAATGCAACAGAGTGCTCAGATTCCAGCAAACATAGGCATTGAAAAATACTACTACAGTCTGTTATGGCCTCTAAAAACACATTTTATTGTGCGTTTTATGCGATATTTACAAAAACCAGTTTTCTTTTCATCACAAGAGATAATAAATTTGATGCGAAAGAGCATGCGGGGTTGGGGTCGACTTTGAACCCTCCCGGACAAATCGCAGAGAAACGGGGCTACGATATCGAACTGCTTGACGTCGCTTTGGTACACTTACACATCAGACCTTAATATAACATTTTACTCAGAAAATAAAAAGAACTAATACTTTCTGCGGTGGAAAAAGAAAAATGATGAAAAGTCTTTTTTGGAATTCTTTTCATTTGAATTGCAATTAGACGACTAAAACCTTAGCGTTTACATAGTGTTTGTGTTTTTAATGAGGAGTTAGTTTTCAGCATATTTTAGGTTGCCATCACTGCTTGAAAGTAATTACTATTTACTTTGGTAAATAACTTTCGGTAAAAAATGGTTTGTTTTATACCTTTGACTGCTTTTTGGTTTGTTCCATTCTCATTAATAAATAAATTGTCTTGTGCTATAATTAATTTTAAATTTAGGGGTCCAGGAAAAATTAATTACATTACAGGAAATCACACAAGATTTGTAAGATATTATCTGATGAAATTACTTCGAAAATTATTTTATAGTAGTAACAAAAGCTTCTAAAAGTGTAGTAGTCAGTAAAGAAACGTCGCTAACATTATTAAGAAAATGATGAAAACTTTAAAATTAAATTCGTTATCAGGGCTGGGATTTGCAAGAAACTCATACTCAATTGGTGTGGGTAATAGATTGATCAAATAAATCTTTCTTATCTTAAATAGATGAGTCTCCTCTATTAATAATAATTTATTAACTATTTCGCTACCTGGCCACTTCTATTGATGTTCGAATTAACCCATTAACACCCAGCGTCCTATTTATAGAACAGTTTACGTTAGGCCTTCTGAGAAACCAATGAAGAGAATGCAATGGAAAATTCCCACTTAAATGTAATCAGTCATTACTGTTGCAGCTCTTTTCAAAGTGTTTGTTTCCTAGCTTTCACTTTAGTGACCTTTGTGCCGCAACAAACATTATTGCTTTTGTGCATCCCTGTAGTATTTACTTAGTTTTTGTTTTAAATAAAAAAAAAATAGTAGCAAGTGCTTTTTTTTGTATCCACTTAAAGTTATTGAATATGTAATGTATTATTTGAAATAAAATTAATTTGTTCTTGCAATTTTTACTAATTTTTATGACATCTCAAACTTAGTGTCCTATTTAAATAGGACGCTGGGCGTTAAGCTTACCAATACGAAAATTTCAAGCAAGTTCATTTTGCTTATAGACTCATCGATTATTAATTGAAAAATGTTCCGAAACTTCGAGAATGTTGTGGAGTATTTGTTTTCGAATGAAATAGAGACTGATATACCAGCACTTCATCCGGATATGGATGAATTGACAGATGAAGATGGTACTATGAAGACATAGGTATCTTCCTCATCTGTGAATTCATCCACATCCAGAGGAATTGCTGCTACATCAGCCTGTATTTCATTCGAAGAAAAATATTCCACAGCATCCTTCAAGTTTCGGAACATTGTTTGACTTACAAACAATGAATATATAAGCAAAATGACCTTGCTCAAAATTTTCGTATTTATAAGCTTAACACCCAGCGTCCTATTTATAGGACAGCCTTTATTTCGAAAAATTAACAAAAAATTGTTATTTCGTGATTATAAATGGTCTCAAAATTAAATGTTAGCAACATTTCAAATTTTTACAAAAAAAATTGAAAAAAATTAATTTGGGCGTTAATGGGTTAAGGGCAGCACAGCACATATGACAGAAAATTTCACTGCGATGAGTTAATGAAAATACAAAATCAGTAATAAATTATAAGACATAAATATATCGACACGCCTCATCGACGTCACTTATCAACAGCTGCATGTATGACTCATCAACACGTCATCGAACATTCTAGATGTATGAGTCATCGTATGAAAGATATAAATTGAGTTCGCGAGTAGAAGGGGGCAGTTAATGTTTGACCGGCATAGTGAAATATACTCCAAATAAATTGTTAATAATGGTTGTAATGCATAAATAGTTTTTATATAAATAGTCCTAAAATAAATTTGTAAATATCTAGCATTGTTAAATAGTTTATAGTTATAGTGTTTTTAATTAAGTGTATGTAAATTAATATTTCTCTTATGAATAGACGATTTAAACCGCATTTTGGTTATTATTTTAAAAAGAACGTTACAATATATAAGTATTTCCAAAGGATAATTAAACTTCTACAAACAATAACAATACAATGTAAAAATTTAAAATACTCAAATAGAATTTAGAGATTAATCTGTGCTTTTAAACAATCGTTCGTAAGATCTCCCCAAGTAAATAACATTATTATTTCTGTTTATCATTGTTTTATTAGTTTAAACGGTACTCATATCCCGAAAATAGAAAAACAAAACATTTAGTCCCTTTTTTTAAGGAAAATATTGCAACCTAAATAGTGCGACTTAAAATGAGTGTGGTGTGCTCAAGAGCCGGCATGATTCCATAGTTCAGTTAGCCAGAGCGGGGTGATAATAACGTTCGATTCCAACTGGCATATGATTTCTCTTTTTGTATAATTTTTACAAAACATAACTTTCAAAATGACAATTCTTCTCTTCAACAATATTCATTTTGCACAGAATCTTAATAAACTGCAATTCTGCAATTCATCAAATAAAAAAAACAGGTGTTAAGTACTATCAGTCACATGAGAAATAAATAAAAACCAAACTATGCAATTTATTAAAATTATGTAGAAAAACATTTTCGAAGAGAAAGATATTTATATTGCATTTTAAATTGTGTTGTAAAAAGAACTTTTAAGAAATATGCCAGCTGAAATCGAACCTATGGCGACAGTAACTTAGGGTTATTATCACTCTGCTCGGGCTAACTATGCTTTCGTATCATATTGGCACTCGAGCACGTCACACGTATCTTAAAAATAAGTTGTACTAATTTAAATAACTTTTTAAAAAAAAAAAGATTAAATGTAATTTTTTGTTATTTTCAGGATATGAGCACTATTTATGAGTGTTAGTTAATAAACAAAACGATAAAGCAGGAATAATAACTTTATTTACTTGGGGAGATTTACAATCGGTTTTTTAAAATCACAGATCAATCCTTATATTTAATTATCAAATAAAATATACTCTTACAGAAACAACGAAAACTAATTTTTAAGTAATGTTTTTAGACTTTTTAGTCTGCGTAATGCTAAAAAGAATCTTTCAGCTCTACATGTAGGTACATATAAGTATTGAGATGTTATATTCTGAAATGAATAATGTTTAAGAAAGCCCCACGTTCTGGGCAAACAATTAAACTATGAGATGAAATTTCTAAATAAATAAAATAAATGTTGAAATATAATCAAATTAAAAGATTAATTTAAAGTTTTATTAGTTTATCTTAACCTGACAATATTGTTTCGACATTAAAATGTTATTATCAAAGGTAGATAAGATTGATAAACAAACACGTTGCTAAGGATAAATACATACCGAAAATAGGTAACTATATACAATACAGAAAAAACTAAATATCTAACACTTCTAATAAAGGAGAATTACTAAGCTCAGTTTGTTCATTCATTAAAGGTACTGTGCGTTTATGTTTGTATATTTCAAAAGCTTCTAAAATGTCTAATTTGTGTTTGTTGTTGCAGAAATGTAAGAATTTAATGTTGTTTTGAGGTGTCATTGGGTGGTTCTGTTCCAAAATGTGTTTGGCATAATTCGGTTTTTCTGGATGTTTAAATCTATAAGAGCGTACGTGTTCTTTGTATCTTATGTCGAAATTTCTAAGTGTTTGGCCAATATAAACCGAGTTACAAAAAGAACAATTCAAACGGTAAATGCCGGATTTCATGATATCTTGTGTTTTGTCTTTAGCATTGAATAAAAATGAAAACGTGTTGGTGTTAGTTTTATAGGTTATTTTGTAACTGGTGGTTTTTCTTAGTATAGTTGCAATTTGTTCTGATATCTTGTCAAAGTATGGTATTGATATGTAGTTTGTGTCTTGTATTTGAGTGTCAATTGGAAATATTCTTTTGATAGCTAACCTATAATCTTTTTGTTGAATTAAAGTGTCAATCATGTTATGGTTATAATGGTTTGCATATGCTAATTGTTTGATGATTGAAATTTCTTTATCAAAATGTGATCGTTTCATTGGAGTAGTTAAAGCTCGGTGTACTAAAGATCTATAAGCCGCTAGTTTATGCATTTTATGATGGCATGAATCGTTAGGAATAGTGACGTCTGTGCTTGTGGGTTTTCTGTATATGGAAAAATCAAATTCATTGTTTGTATTGATTGTAATAGTTAAATCCAAAAAATTAATAGTTATATTTTGTTCTGTTTCTAGTGTAAACGTGATGTTTGTGTGAAGACTGTTAATAAGAATTAAAAATTCATTGATAACCTCAGAAGAACTGTCAAAACAAGCTAAAATGTCATCAACGTAACGAAACCAAAAAATAATGTGTTTAGAAAGATCTAATTCAAATATTTGATATTCGAAATTATCCATAAATATGTTAGCTAATAGAGGACTCAGAGAATTACCCATAGGTAAACCATCTTTTTGTAAATAAATTATATTATTAAAAGTGAAATAATTTTGACTGATACAAAGATCAAATAATTGAATTAACTCCAATCGTTTTACTAATTCTACGTTACTATTAACTAGGAAATTATCTAACAAAGGAATACAGTCTTGTGGTGGAATCTTTGAAAACATGTTACAAATGTCAAAGCTTACAAGTTTTGAATGTGCTGGAAGATGTATGTTTTGTAGTTTTTCTACTAATTCTAATGAATTTTTGACAGAGTATTTCAATTTGTATCCTATGATGTTAATAATATGGTTGAGTTTCTTGGACAAGGTGTGATTAGGTGCGTTGATATATGATACTACTGGTCGTATAGGCATGTTGTGTTTATGTGTTTTAATTAGTCCATATAGTCTTGGTGGTTGTGGGTTTTTATGTATGATTTGTTGTTTTTTAATTCGTTAAAGCAGATATTGCAGTTTGCTAAAGTTTGTTTTATTTCTTTTTGAAATTTTGTGGTAGGATCTTTGTTTAAAACATCTAAATTTTCTTTATCAATAAAATCATAAACCTTTTGTGTGTAAACATCTTTCGAAAGGATTACCAAAGTGTTACCCTTATCTGCTTTAACAGAAATTAAATTGTTTTCTGTAATTTTATGTCTGATAGATTGAAGTAGTGACAGGTTAGACGTTTTATTCTGTGTTTTGTCCTTTTTCAAAGATATCAGATTCAAGATTTGGAATTTTGCATAATTGTTGTGATCTTTTCTGAGTATAGTTTCACATTCAACAGCCAAGATTTCTTTAATTTTGTTAGTGAATTTTGCAAAAGGACAAAATTTGAAGCCTTTCTTAAGAAATTGTGTTTCTCTGTCATTGAATTGTGTATCTGATAGGTTTATAAAGCGTGGTTAGAAGTTTATGGTATTCGGGGTATTATAATTACTTTGTATTGAGCGTTTTTGTTGGGTAAGGTTTTGTAGTTTCTTTTTCTGAGTATTGTATTTTTGAAATTTAATATGACTGACAGTTTCTCTAACATCAAAATCTAAAATGTCAAATTGAATATTATGTAATTTATGTGCAAGGCTAGTAATTGCATTACTGAAAAGATTATCAAAAATGCAAAAAGAAGATGGGTCAAAGAAGAAGCAAAGAAATGGTTTAGAGTTAGAGACAATTTGCACATTTATATAAAGGTACTCCACACAGAACTTGCACAACGTAAATAAATCTTAAAAAAGGAATAAAAACAATATAGGAACTGAAGCTAACACAAAAAAATAAAATTTAATAGAGCTAAAATACAAGAAGAAACTAATAACCTAGTAACTTCAATCCTTACTCGGTGCCTCAGAAATGTGGATCAGGCAAAAAATAGGAAGTAACTATAGAACAAATTTGGCTTAATCTTCGGTGTTAGCTGTAATTAAATTTTCTAATCTTAAAAAAGGTGTTTTCTCAAAAGTAATACGAATTTCTTTCTTTTAAATAGGGTCTACTATAATATAATCTTTGCACACCTACATAGACAGGAAATTGGAAAATTATCCAAAAATTCTTACTGTTTTACAAATATTTAAAAAAGTGTGCTTTAAGAATATCGGGATCTAACATAACAAACCAATAATAGCAAAGCGCAAAGGAAAAACATGCTCTTTTTATGACGAATGACTATGATTATACTTGAAGTACATATTATCACATTCGTGATTAGCGAGCAACTTATGTACTTGTTCTTTACTGCTAGGTGTGTGGTGTTCTAAGGGTCATGGTTTCGAATCCCACTTGGGGAGACGGGATTTTCCTAATTGGCAAATCCAGCCACCTCAACTACGGGTGACATAGCTCTTAGCTGTTCCTCCGTAGTGTAGGCGTGAAATAAGAAAAAAAAATACTTACGTACATTGTTGCACGATTTAATTTAATGCTGCTTTTTCTGCAGGAAAAGTATTTGTAAGTACTATTGAATGTTTCCGTTTGATTTATTATTATTTAAAAAAAGTAAGATACAACTTCCTTTTGGCAGTTTTTATATTGTTGTTTATGATTTGTTATTATTAATAATTAATACGATTATACAATCTGATTCTATTGACTAGATTTATTGATTTATGTGGCTTATCTTTTTAACATTGTTTCTGTGCTGAATATAAAAAATAAAGCTCGAACTTTCTGTTTCTTTGGGAACGACTGCGTTTTATTTCTATTTCGCTTATGGTGAGTTGAACGGCGGCTGTTTCCTTTGTAGCAGACGTTTTTGCCTGCTTTTGACCCTAAGTAAATAATTATTATTCAGGTTATTGTGTCGTTTAAAACATCATAACATTAAATTTATGTTTCTAAATTGTCTTTATTTTATTTTCTTGGTTTTTCTATTTCTAAAGAAAGTAAGAAACAGATGGCCGAGTAAAATGATTTATTCTCATTAGAAAAACTCAAGATTTCGAAGAATACTCAAAAACAGTTGATTGAGAGAAAAAGGGAAATAAGGCGTGCAACTAGGTTAATGAGCTCTATGTTTACTCAAAAACTAACAGATTGGATATAGTGTATGGTCTCCTATGGTTGGGCGTATGAGGCATGTAGCATGGTTGAAGAGGACGAGAACTCGTTCTTGAATTTTGTTCCTAAAATTATTTTTATGTTAAGGACAATATCTACGTATAATATGAGTCAAATAAATTATAATATTTTAGTTTTTACTACGACATCTTTTTGTTATTTGACTTTGTTTACTCTTCCCCGTTAGGTTAGCTAGTAGACGACAAAATCATCGTTTCCAGTGCAGTTGTGTCTGGTAAGGTACCGTTGTAGACTTATTAATACATAAAAATAATTGCAGATTATAAAATAAAGAACTGCTTTTGCTGTATTTTTCAGTCATCAACGATTTTCTGTGTTTGTTACCCCGTCACCAGCTCATTTTAAACTATTCGTGAGTTTCTCCCAAAGATTCTGTATTTTTTAGAATTCTGAAATCTCTTATTTTAGGCGAGTTTTTCAGTAATTAAAAATTATGGTTGCTCATAGAATCTGATAATAAATCAAACTGCAAATCCTCTCATCCGGTTTTAAACAAACGTCAAATTTCGCATGGAGACGATTTGTATGCGATGTTACCACTAAAGCTTCCAACAAGTGGCATTTCAATTGCTAGAAATTCTCTTCAATTAGAATTATCTGCGCGTAACACTGATGTTACCGAACACCAAAACCAGGTTGAATTGTTATGAATTCGTAGCAATTTGAGACTCTTCTTCAATAATATTGTTACGTATAACAATTGATCTGAAATACATATCACTGTTAACGCTTTTGAATCAGGTCATAATTTTTAATCAGAAAGTCGCATGATAACACAATTCCAAATAATGTTAGAGCAAGGTCTTAGTAGGGCTTTGGTTTTTCATTGTGTCTTTGATAAAAAGAATCTAAACTCACCATCCAACTTAGTAACAAGCTTACAGAAGACTCTTAAAGTTACGAACCTGTCATTACTGTCACTACCAATCTTCCAAATAACGGGATGGCAAGCGGGGGGGGAGGTGTTAGTGGAATAGCTGCAAAATTTACACTAAATTACCTTTCTACGCATTTTAACTCAGAAACGCACATTTAACTAAAGATCTAAATAAATAATAGTAATATAATAATAGTTCCATTTCACAGGTTTGAAGGCCCATCGGGGTATAGCAGGGTAGACTGCTATTACTCCAGCTATTCGGTACTAAGGTTTCTGACCCAGGAATTCCCGGGACCCAAGTGCCGGGAATTACTCAATTTTTTGTTGTCTCGAGTCCCGGGAAAAATAACTCGAGACACGGAACTTTTGTATACAAGATATTTAATTAAAATTCTTATTTTAGAATTAAGGTTTTATTCGTGTGTTTCTTTGCACAGATGTTGTTCTTAACCAGTTTTTTAAGTACTAAACAGGCTTTGCAACCACATACAAATTATTTGCAACCTGTCTATAAACAATCCATAAAGGTAAAGGGATTAGTTTCAGTAAGAAAGTACCGTTAGGTATGGTACCTAGCCTCAGCATTCTGTAACAAATGGAGAAAACATCCTATTCGCCGCCGTCGAACATTCGAGACTGCATGGCTCATTGACACGACTCATCGACGTGACTCATCAACAGCTGCATGTATGATTCATCAACACCTTAATGTATTCATTCATTCATGGATTCATCGGTGTGAGTCATCGACGGCTGCACATAACAATACACCAACTAGTCTAATCTAGTAAGTTCCAGAACTTTATAGGAGAGATATAAATTGAGGTCGCGGGTAAAAGTAGGGCAGTTAATGTTTAACCAGCGTATTGAAATGTGCTCTGTGTAAATTAGTAATCGAATCTTAGTGAATAAATAAATGTTAATAATTGTTGTAATAAAACATAAATAGTTCTTATATAAATAGCCTGGTTTAAGTTTGTAAATATCTAGCATTTAAATAGTTCATTAAATAGTTTATAGTTATAGTGTTTTTAATTAAGTATATGTAAATAATATCTCTTTTGTGAATTGACGATTAAACAGCATTTTTGTTATTATTTTAAAAAGAACGTTACAATTCTTTATAAGTAAACTTACAGTTTCCATTCAATTATATTCAAAAAGAGTCTCCATCCGGAATTTTGTCTCTTATTTATAAACAAGTAAGGTAGTAAGACCTAAACAGAATGTTTTTACTTGAAAATTCTTAATGAAGTATTTCTTAATCTTTTTAACAACCGGTCGTTTTCAATAAGGTAAAGGGTTTCAAAAAAATTTTGATAGTTTTTGTAATGACAATAGTATAATTAATTGATTATAGTACCTAGTGTGTATTTACTAGATTTCTGAATTTGATTCATCTGGCTTTTATTTACTTATTAAATTTATAAATAAAGTGTTTGCTGTTTAGCTTCAAGATAAAAATAAACCAACTCGTAGTTTGAAATCGTTTTAAAAATGTAGAAACGGCCCAATGTAATTATTGCCCCACACAAATTTCGAATACTAGCGGGCCCATGTGGCATTTAGAATGCTTGCACGGATCGCATTTAAAAAATATTGAAGAAGATATCGCACCGTGCACCTCAATAAAATTAAAGATTAACAATCGATTTTAAAATTTTGCAAAATAATAAATTTGAGTGAAATTGTATGTATCTCAATAAGTCGCTGTCGCAGGAGATGGAATACCAATTCGAACTATTGCTAATAATATTTATCATGTTCATATTTAGGGAAAATGTTTTATAAAAGCTATGAGTTACTTAAAACTTACTGGCTAACAATGCAACACTAAACAGGAAAGGTTTTGGCATAAAAGCGAGAATAATAAGTTTATGATCGGAGAATTTATTTATGTACTGCTGTGCTTTTCATTAAATAATTGCGGTTATTTTACAATGGAAACTTGTGGGAGAAAGCGATTAGATGATTAATTAAAGCAATTTTAAAAACAAATATTTAGATTTTTGTGTGAGGTGCTTATGTAATATTACTATCCGGGATTCCCGGGAACTCCGGGACTTCCGGAAAAAACATTCTTGAGTCCCGGGAATAGCAAAATTGTCGAGACCCAGAAACGCTATCGGTGCCCAAGGGTGGTAAAATGGCTAGCTTTACGCTCCGACCGCCTGTTATTACTCCAGGAAAATATTTTCCAGGTACTCATTTTCACAAGCTGAGTCGACCTGGAAGTCTTAGATATTTAAAGATTCCAATGTATCATCCCTGGGAACCAAACCCAGCGCATCAAGATAGGTAATCCAGTGTTTACAACAATGCAATACTAAGAATTTTCTCAATATGGAAACCCCATTAGGGTGCCAAATATCGCACTGACACGAGGTTTACTGTTTTACCAACATATCCGACAAGGTGTTTTTTTTACTATGCAGAATTACCATGAAAAATCAGCTTGGTCATAAACTCATTTAATCAAACTGATAATAATTAAACCTCATTAAAATGGTTTAATCGAAACGAGATTAAGAAAACTAGTTAATTGCGAAATTGATGATTTGAATTCTTTGATGACAGAAACAACAAATTTAAAATAACAGTCAGATTATCAATCAAAATGATATTAAGAGTCTACAAAATAGATGTTTGTTGTACACATGGATAAGTCTGTAAATTATTGCGTTTTCAATATGTAAATTTGAGATTATTAAATTAATTAATTTCATTACTAATCGCTTAATTTAATCTAAGATTGTTTGTAATCACTGAGTATGGTCCAAAAGATAAAACAGTGTGTACGAAACCTGCAAAAATTTCACCAAAGCTAATAGCACTTCCAATGGGAACTTCTCTTAGAAATTCAACGTATCGCAAATGTCAAATATGTGAACGCTTCAAATGTTACTGTCATAGACGGTCATTGCGACAAAAAAAGATGACCATAGTAAAAAATAGTATCAAAAGTAGAAAGTCTTACATAAACAAATAAGATAGAAAGGATAACTATGTAATATATGTCATATATTATATATCCATTTTAACTAAAATGCCACAAACTCGATACCTTAAATAAACTATAGTAAGCCTCTTCCCTAACATAACAGCATCTATTTCATCTATAGCTGTTACCTAATATTACGAGTACCAATAGTTCTTATAATAAATATAAATATTTACTATCGCGGCCAAAAAAATGGAAACACCAAGATTAATCAAGTTAGCGATTTTTTATAATTTTACACACTGTAAATGGGGTTAGGTGCTATAAATTATTGAAAGGTTATATATTAAAAAAAAATCAAATGATCAGCAATCTTGATTTTAATTTTAACTTAATACCAAAAAATTGGTGTTTCCGGTTTTTTGGCCGCGGTAGTACATATAATATTCAACACAACGCATAAGATGTACCTAATATAAAAGTCAAAAATATTTCTCTTTCTTATGAAGTAGTACAAACGATTCTGCCTTTTTGTAAATTAGCTTCACGAACATCATATAGTGATGGAATAAATGAAGAAAAATGTGTATTTTCTACAAAAACAAAAGAACTAATAAATAAGAAGGAAAATCTAAAAATAATCAAAGGTGGAAGTAAACTTCGTCAGGTTGAATATACCGAAATAAATAAACTTACAAACGGAGAAATACGTAATGATGGGAGGAAATATGAAGAATAAGAAAAAATATTAACACAACCATATGACAAACAGGCCCTGCAAAAAAAATTAACGGAGTACTTGGCGCAAGAAAGGAGTGGATACAGGAACTGGCAAAACTTAACAAAATTAGGACACAGAAGAAAAACGAACTATTACAGGTACCAACATACTTCTTTAGGGACCTATATACAAGCAGAGCAAAAGTTAAAGTGGATATCAATGAATATTGAACCCAGTACATACAGTAATACCAAGTATAAAAGAAGAAGAGGTCCTGACAGCAATAAACAAACTAAAAATGGAGAGAACGCCAGGAGACGATGGTATAAAAAAATGAGATGCTTAAATGTGGATCACATAAGCTCTTAGAGTTAATGGCATGATTTCTAACAAAATAACGCAACCCTCTATAATCCTCCTACACAAAAAAGAAGATAAATCAGAAATAGAAAATGATAGATCAATCAGCCTGATTCACAGTCTTTATGAATTAAATATTCACAAACATAATACAAAATACAATCTACACACAACTGGACGCAGAATAACCCGCAGAACAGACGGGCGGGCTTTCGAAAAGGCTACTCAACTATCGACCACCTACAAACTATTAACCAAGTACTTAAAAAATGCAATGAATTTGAAAAGACACTATAAATATGGCATGTGTAGATTACAAAAATGGCTTTCATACTGTTGAGCACTATTCTATAATAAAGGCTCCTAGGGAACAAGGAGTACACGGAAAATACGTCAAAAGTGTGCATCAAGGAGACCCCTTGTCGTTTACTATATTTAACTGCGTATTAGGGATGCTTAGTAGAAGAGTAAAAAAATAGGGCTGGAAATTAACTACGAGAAGACCTAAGTAATGACAAACAACGAAAAAATAGAATCAGGACACCTAAAAATAAGGGGAGATAAAAGCATAAACATTACAGAGGAAATCATATACTTGGGTTAAACGTTATCTCTCGATAATAGATTCGAAAAAGAGACCCAAAGAAGAATCAAAATGATTTAATCAGAGAAATAACCTAACCTAAAGAAGTTGGAAAAGCTGCAGAAATGTAAAGGCCGCTTAAAATCCCATAAGGTTTACGTTCAGGATGAAATGGTCTTTATGCTTTCTTTAGGTAGAATCTAGTATTATTTACATCGCAACTTACGATATTCACTTTAATCAATGTTGGACTGTTCAGTTCCAAAGCATCTACGTTTATCCAAAAACTGCATTTACTAAAGAGCGCTTTTCACCAAGTGCTGCTCTTATGGTAAATGATATTTTGACAACCTTATAGCTGCTGACTTTGGGGACCCTTATACTATAGAGAATTATCATTAGTTATTTATAGTTTTGTACTGATTATTCAAAACTTACTAGACAGAGTTTTGTAAGTTATGAATTTTTTAAATAATAAACGTCAAATATTTCAACAACAAATGGTGCTACGCCAAGTTTATTAACACACAGATCCAATGAGTTTTTGCGCGCTTCCTTGTGCAGTTGAAAGTTAAGAAGCCACCTATAATATATAACGCTTGAAGTCTCCCTCACTCACACACACACACACACACACACACACATTGCTTTACTCGAACAATGTCGGACAAGGTGAATGGACATCACTTGTGGGTTTTTAGTTAGTAGATTCTCAATAATATATCAATGCGAATTTCCCCATAACAAATAATGGAAACTCAGATGATTCGTTCCACAACTATTTAGTATTCATATAAAAATAATACAAAATATTCAACGCGTCGTTAATCGCTTAGTGTGTTCTGGGTCTTAGTACTAAAAAGCAGTTACTACACTTGGACATCAAAGTAAAAAATGCTACGAACACACTACTATCACAATACTATAGTAAACAGTATACGCTCGGACGAATGCGATTACGCGATCACGTGACGCTCGGCGACAAAACGTATACGTACTACACGTATTGCAAGACATCGCTAGTTTATCAAATTAAAATTTATAAAAAAGAATTTGCTCGTCTTGGAAAACACTCGAAGACCATAATCTAAGGTTTTACTGTGGTATATTAATTTTAAACTCATTTGGCTGCCCTAGAATCTGGCTGCTTGTGTGCCGTGCACACCTTCGCATACCGCTTGGGACGCCCCTGGTTGAGTCAAAACGGTTTGAAGAAACGGATTGCTTATGTAAGTGTAGCACTGGATTGCCATCCGTCAACAACGAAGTGGCGGAAAACATTCGTTCCACCTTCGTACGAAGCCCCAGAAATCAACGTATCGTGTTACTTGATGTGCCGCAAACAACAGTGTGGCGTGTGGTACGCAAGTGCTTGTAGTTCAAGCCTTACAGATTTCACATGACATAATTTGAGATTTTGGGAAACGGAAAATCCACATGCAACACTGGAACATAAGCGTGATTCTCCGAAGATTTCTGCGCTTTAACCAAACGTAATATGTTTGGGCCGTCCTTCGCGAAGTCTACCGTTACAGGGTTAACCTACCTCGGATATGCTGTCCGGCTGGTTCTTGCCTAAGTTGGAACAAGAGGTACCCGACTTCATTTCGCCCCACTACATTGGCATAATTTCGTATGCGATCACCTCTACCAACATCTTCCAGAACGCTGGATTGGACGTGCTGGATTGAATGATATGCCATTGATGTTGCTCCGCAACTAAATACCTTGTGAGTTTTTTGCGGGGTATATGAAGGACAAGGTGTTTGTACCCCCATTTCCAAAAGACTTACAGCAGTTAAGGCAACAGATAGGCGGCGTTGTTGACTCAATTGATCAGGGTATTCTGGCATGGTTGTGGCACGAAATGGAGTATCGTGTAGACATCTACCGTGTCACAAATGGCACCCACATTGCATGTGTGTATATCCATGGGAGCTTGGAGAGTTAACCTTTCAGGTTATATTTGTATTTGTAAAATAAATTCATTACACCAGTCACAAGAATGGTTTCTTTTTGTACCAATCATTTAGAATGACTTGTGAGCGTTTCGTGCGTAGCGTTTCGTGCTAAACTGCAAAACCTTCTTGTTGCGTTCGCAAACCAGATGGACAATCAAACCAGTACTACTAGTGCGTACATCTGGTATTTACCTGCTGGCTTTGGATCCTTTTTAAAATAGGATTTCTACTTACAAATTGTTGATATGCTGCCTAATATTTTATCTATTTTTTCGCTCTAAATACAAAAAATCTAAAGTAGTAATAAAAAATATTAATTAAAACCAAATAAAGAATTTTTTTCATGTCTTTTTAAGTATTCATGCGATTTTTTTAAACCAGTTCGACTGCTTGATCAATTATATGAATTTTCTAAATTAAACATTTTAGCTACTTTTAGATTCTAGTTAATAAAGGGGAAATAATAATGGATAAATACATATAAATGAGAAATTTATTAGATATTAAGAATAAAAATGTATAATATATAATTAAAGGAATATTAAAACAGCTTTAACAGATGGCAATTTACAAAACATCCACTACGGCACTTGAGGGAAGTAAAGTTTTTCCATATTAATGTTTCTTTAAATTCTGTATATTATGAATTCTTGTTTGTTATTGCAAATTTAATTATGTTATGGATTTCAAGGAAATTGCAGGTAATATTAGCGATACATGACAAAGTAGGCATTAGACTCTCTAAAACGAAATTCTTTGAAAAGGATAAATTCAAATACAGTCAGAATATTTGAATCTTTCGATATTTTTGTACAAAGAAAAACACTGGATTCAACATAAAGAATTAAAAAAATTTCTTGGTTTTTTTAGTCAAATTCTGACATTAAAGGAAATTTAAGTAACTAACTTAATTAGTCTGTATTATCTACTTTCCAGTAGATCTGTATTGTCCATCGATATTCCAAATTGAGTAAAGCTTTCGTTTGTTTCTTAGCACTGCTAATGACAAAGAAATAATGCTTGAGTAAAAGAGAGAGATAATTTGCTTACATTTTAGCTGGCTCTGTATTGGCTGAATTGTAAAATTTTAAAGTTACTATCATACTTGATATTTAGATAAGATCAGGTAAGCATGTGCAGGTAAATAACGCACGAAATGAGTAGTCATTAACGCCATCATTTTAGTTCCGCACGAAACGAGAAGGGTTCAGGTAGATTTTCCTCGGCGGACCAAACGCGACGCACGAAACAAGAATATACCTTTAGGATTGCCCTGTTTATTAGATATTAGGTTCAATAGTTGATCATTACTTCTCTACCCTAGTGAATGTTCATCCCCTTCACCCTAGTGGACAAAGAAAGACCCTTTTCACCCATTGATTGACATTTACTTTGCTCTAATGAATTCATGGTGTTTAAATTCTTTTTCTATTAATTATTCTTGCACATAAATACATCTTGTCTTATTTCATTCTCACTAATAAGTAAATGCTTTTGTAGTAAAGTTCATGGTTAATTAATTGTATTTTACGTAATCATACCTAGATAGAATTTTAACAATATATCATTGTTTGATGAGATCACTTTAAAATGATTCTAAAATAAAAAGAATTTTAAAATATCTTATTATTAGCACTAGAGCGATCGCTAATATTATTAGAAAAGTTTTATAAAATTAACTTCATTACATCTTTTCGATCAAATAATGAACGGAAGTATGTGAAAAAAGGTATTCAGCTTGAAATTTCCAAATTATTCTCTGTAGAAATAACCTTTTAAAACGCTCAGAAATTTCGCTTTCGCATTACACCCACGCTTAACATTCTTGAGGCTTTATAAATTCTTTGTTAAAATTTAAATCAAACTTTTGATTATCGCTTTTTAGAATTTTAAGAGAAAAGGAAAAATCTGTTTTAGTAGTGGTTAAAAACATTAAAATAAAGCACTTTGTTCTTGAAAATAAAGGTTCAATTAATTTGCACCTAAATTTATTAGTTCAGATGTTTCATCCCCACTTGACTTTAATTATCCCTGTCGGGGGCTTGTAATCTCCAAACAACGGTACAAAATATCGGCTTACAGTTGGGATAACGATAATCAGGTCTTGATAAAATAAACTTTGGCATTATTATAGCTATATCTTTTTGATAATAATTAAAGATGGTAGTTTATCTCTTAATATTTTATAACAATATTAAGATTCTTTAATTAGTCCTATTCTTTTATTTCTTGTAGATATTTACATAGTATTTAACTATTACTTAATACCACACTAAATAAAAACAGCTTCTTGTTATAAATTTATTACTAAATGACTGAATTAAAACAAGAACACAACTCTGTTAAACATCTTTAATTACTGCTTTTGAAACATCCCCGAGGGCAGTTTTCGATCCGTACCATAGTTGTATCTTGCGTGCTACGCACACGAAAAATCAAAACAAGGGTGGGCAAAACACACTAAAGGAATAAGTTGTACCTTGATTTTAAAAGATAATTTCCGAAAATCATTAAACCATCCGCAAATCACAACATGAACGCTGTCGACGTAAATGACCCCTACAACGAAAATTATAGACTCTCCCAAGGAAGGAAAGCATGCATCCACGGAATCTCTTAAATTAATAGAGTTAGAGATTGATTAATTAATGATGTTATAAATATTTAAAGATTCATTAATAATTTTAGATAGTCGTGATGCAACCTTGATGCATTATCATGCAACTTTTAACGCTTCTTTTGCTTTGGAGGGCTATCAGTTTCTATGCTGGTTTTTAATATCAGTCTCTAAGTAGGAACCTTACGCTTTATCTAACACCTATTATACCCCATTTCAGATTGAAAAGTCAAAGATTAGGATAGAACCCTGAAATAATTCGACGCCACTAAACTTTTACACGACAGCATTCTTTTTATCCGGAAATATCTACGATAAAACAACGAGTCCGCCAGGGAGAGTAGTTTTATCTGGTAATTTGTTTAGTGCAGTTATCAATCAGCAACCAAATTTGAGTATGATACTGCCTACAGCCTTCGGAATACAATTTTCAACGTTTAATGCTATTTACGTGTTTGAAACACTACAAAAACACCCACAACTCATGATTGCACAATTTTTGGAAACAATATTGCGCTTGTTGATTTCATGTTATGGCAACACTTTACAATGAACACTAAGATGATGAAGTAAGCAAATTTTAAATGATGCAAAGTGCATCATTCGTGTTCCAAGGGTCGTGGGTTCGAATCCCATTTGGGGCGGTGGGATTTTTCTAATTTGGATAATTCCGCCACCTCAACTATGGGTGTGTGTATTCATGTTACATGTTAGATGGGGGACAGATGACTTTAACTGTTGGTTCCCCGTAGTGTAGGCGTGAAATTAAAAAAAATGTTTTTGGGTGAACCAAGGATAAATAAGGTTTTATCCGATTTAAAAGTTAAAACAGACTCTATCCGCTATCAAAGTGACGAAGCAATCCCACTTCTGGATGGGAACTTATGCTGTTTTTTATCGCATCAGCTGCCTTGCCCACTCTGCTCGTTGTATATGCATATTGAGGTTAAATAACAATCTAGAAAGACATCTGTAATGAATACAAACTGAGATAGTTTTTATAAAAATGTTTGCAACTTGATTAGATCTCGAAGACATACACGCTTTGAAAAGTAGTAACTAGTAGTAGCTAGTGGTAATTAGTATTATCTTTCTTAGGTGCGTAAGCACACCTTAACAGAAAACTACATCCAACCCAAGCGGCATATTTAGTCATCGCTACGTACCAGTAACTACCGGTAGAACTATAAAGTCTTTGTTACGATATAGTCACAAGCACGTAATTAATACGCTTTTATTATGTGCCTGAAACCAAAATGGCGAACAATTGTAAGTAGCAGATACGTTGCAGTGACGTCTTTGGAACTTATTTAGTTACGTGTGGTTATGTTGAGACTACGTAGCGAGAACGTAATTGCTACTTTCGTTGAACTTTTCTCTTTGACACAGCGTGTCGCGTCGTCGCTGTCTTTCTCCTGCAACTTAAAAGAATCTACTATCGTTTTCTATATTAATGCTGCGATTGTGTCAGAAAATGGAATACTATTTTATTTGTAATAAGTACATAATGAGATGAAATGTTTGATTATTTTCTCATTCCAGTATACCAAAATTATAAACCATCACAATTTCCGTTAAATGTGATGATGATAGATTGAAAAATAACAATTTAACAGCTTTTCTGTATCTTTAATCTTTAAGTATATTTTTTAATAAAAAATGTCTTTAATAAAATATCATAAAAATACTTATACATTGATTCACATGATAGAAACCATTTTTACATTCTTCCTAATGCACAATTTGGCAGGAATTTGTTATTTTTATTTAAGGTTATTGTAAAATAGCTTTTAACAATTATAACAAACTGCGAATTGATTTATAGCCTCCAACGTTTTACAAGTACTTAAATATGAAATGGTAGTCAAAAAATCACCTTTAAGGGCTTTAAGTAGTATTTACTATGAAATGCGTGTTCAAAGTTTGTTTCACTTAATTATCAGTAACGGGAACTAAACAAATTCTACTATTAAGGGTTGTTGTTATAAAATAAGTTAAAAAAATTCTGTAGCTTTCAAGTGACCCTTACTATAGAACGACGTCAATGTTTAATGTCATGCTCACTGTGTCACTGCAAACTTCCCAATGAAACGTTTAAGATTAACATCACATTTAATCATGAAGATTATATGTTTTATACTGCTACATAATAATTAGATATGGCATATTTTAAGGTTATTACAACCAAAGAAAAAGGGGGAATATACTTTACCCTTGTTCTCTATAAATCGGAGAAAAATAATCGAAAATAATACTTTGAATTGGTCCCAACATTTAAAATGTTCAGACCGAGAAATGTTGAGGTCGGATGCAAATAGCTGTCCTGATGTACAGATACGGGAAAAAGTTAGCATAGAAGTTACTGACACCTTATTGTAGTTTCTTAATAGTATCTGGAACTTTGTAGTAATTCTGATGCAAAACAGTTAGTAAAAATAACTTTCAAGTGATTCATCTGGGTAGCAAAAACGCAAGTTTTACTTACAACATTACTGTAAGGTTCCCTTACTTTAAAGGTTAGGCATTTGTTTCAGACAAGTGAGAAGGCAATAAAAAATGTCTTCAATAAAATATGATAAAAATACTTATAAATTTATGCGCATGATAGAAACCATTTTTACATTATTACTAAGGCACAATTTGGCATGAATTTGTTATTTTTATTTAAGGTTATTGTAAAATGGCTTTTAACAATAATTATAACAAATTGTAAATTGACTAATAGCCTCCAACGTTTTGCAAGTAAACATGGAATAGTAGTCAAAAAATCACCTTTAAGTAGTATTCACTGTGAAATGCGCGTCTCAAGTTCGTTTCACTTAATTATCAGAATGTCATGCTTACTGTGTCACTGCAAAGTTCCTATTGGAACTTTACAAACGTTTAAGTTTAACTTCACATTTAATCATGAACATTATATGTTTTATACTGATACATAATAATTAGATATGGCATATTTTAAGGTTATGACAACCAAAGAAAAAGGGGGAATATACTTCATCCTTGTTCTCTATAAATGGGAGCAAAATAATACTTTGTATTGGTCCCAACATTTAAAATGTTCAGACCGAGAAATGTTGAGGTCGGATGCAAACAGCTGTCCTGATGTACAGATATGGGAAAAATTTAGCATAGAAGCTACTGTCACCTTATTGTAGTTTTTTAATAGTATCTGGAACTTTGTAGTAATTCTGATGCAAAACAGCTAGTAAAAATCACTTTCAAGTAATTCGTCTGGGTAGCAAAAACGCAAGTTTTACTTACAATACTACTGTAAGGTTCCGTTACTTTAAATGTTAGGCAATGGTTTCAGACAAGTGGGAAGAACTCTCAATTTTATTTTAAAGTTTTAAAAACTTTAAAGTAACTTCGGGCAAGTTACTGCTACAATCATAATACCACTTTTAGTCGAGAAGCAAATAACAATATTTGAACAATCATCGCTCTGCTTAGTAAGTTTTATTCTATATGGTTTTTTGTTTTTCATAAAGTTAAGTGCCTCTCTCTACACAGGGCGGCAACAGATAAGCTCCAGTATTGTCTTGAGTAGCGTAAAATAAAAAATATTGAAGTGATTATGTGTGGAAGAGAAGACAACAAGAACAATATGTTAAGATTTATACCCCGTATGACTGATTGGCGATCCCAAACGACTGACTAGCCTATTCTTCTGTTAACAAAATTTATATACATATATACAACCTTCTGCAAGAAAGTGATTGTTGATCATTGTGTTTTGAACCTTATTGAACCTGAAGGCTAGCTGGCAGTCCTTTTTAAAATCAATAACATTAGTTTCATTTCTTCATATTACCTTTTAAACATTACTTATTCTTTGTTTTTTCGAAATGACAACCATCAGTGATTAATCAAAACAACTTGATCTCGATCCTGTAGATCATTTTTGCAGGAAGACCACCGATTACGTAATAAAATTCTTATGTCTAATGTAAGTAAGGCTCATGTTCAAATTTTCCAATATACAAGATCCAAAAACAAAAGAACTTATAGCAAAAATTAGCGGTTCATTTTGTTCAATGCTGCGTATAAAAACTTCAGATTAATAACTTAAAGTTTTATGTTAAATTAATTACTGTCAATCACTGAATTAGAACGTTACTTTTTAATATATTTGGTTAAATTTAATTCTGTAATCCTCTACTTGTAGTATGTAGCAGTTTAACAAGAAACTAGTTTCTCTGAGTATCAAGTTCACCTTCTAGAACTGAATAATGCATGTATTATGTAATTATAACTATTATCAAGTTTGAATTAATTACCTTATTGTTAATTTACATCTTTATAATTTTGTCAATTCAGTCTTAATGGAAGTGCTTTAAATTGGATGAACGTTTGTCCTTAAAAAATGTAATAAGAAGGATTTTGAATAGAAATATAAGAAATAGAGAAAGCTAGTTTCTGAAAACAAATTGATTTGTTAATTGAATTGGTATATGAAATTATTATCGGTAAATGAATACCTTTAAGTACTATATTAACATAATACCATGCGTTTTCGCTCTAGCTGTTTTGAAGTTATTATTTTTTTGTATTTTCAAGGCTTTTGCACACGTTCAATATAATCTAATTAACTATAATCACAATTCAGTATTACCAAATATAGAATACTGGAGGGTTTTAGATACATTTACCGAGCCAAAAAATGTTCAGCTTAATTATGTAAAGCTATTTAAGTTAAATGTAAGCTAATTAAAGTTATTTAATATTTACATTAGAAGCAGTCTGGAGTCAAAGATATCACCATTGGCATTGGCACAAACAGTTGCGGCATGATTAGAAATATCTATAACAGATTTTATCTTGTTGATTGGGCCAAAGGTGATGGATATCTAAACTGATAAATGTGCATTTTTTCAGAGAATTCAACTTCTGGGTGTGTGAATAAATTTGACTAGGGTTGATGCCATGGTGGAGTGGAACAGCATAAAAGAAAATCTTGTGTAAACCTCGGGTTCTTCGGTGCACTAATAAAGTTGTAAGGACCCCCAGATTATCTGCAAAAATACATCCTTTGCAGTTTATACCTCCATAACCCTGACCCGATAGGAAAAATAAAAACTGTTTTGTGAATTCTTCGGTATCCAATAACTGTTGGTACCATGTAACACAGTTTTTCGGTCTATTTGACTGTAAAATTATCGATTTTCTTTCTTTGTGATAACTCAATTCTTATTGTATTTTTCTCGACTGTTAATTAAATTTAACATTATATTTTGATTTTTCAATTCACTTTGGTTGTCCGTTTTTGCTAATCAATAATAAATCTCTGCCCCAGCAGAAATTTGATAAGGCTAGAATCAGGCCCCTATCCGGCCTGCCCTAGTTTAAACAAGGGCCAGATCAGAAATGTAACGCCTTGGCAGATCTGAACCCGATCAGACTTTCAAATATGTCCATATCCATATCCCAGCCTGATAGGGAACAACCTTATAGGTCAGTCCATATTGGAACCTGATCAGGGCCACATATAAATTCCTTAATAGGGCATGCCGTAGTAGAACCTGACCCGGCCCAGATCGTTTTAGGGTTTGCCATAACAAATTTCTGCTCGGGTGGTTTGGCATTTTCGCTTCAAGATAAGATCAAATTGACGCCAGAATTCAACCATTAATTTATAGGGAAAGTCGACTTTAGTTCGAGAACATTGATCCAGATTTCCAATCAAAATGGTGTTTAAGAAAATTGACAGATCTAATATCGATATATTTTTTAAAACCTAGTTTGCTGTTTGACCTAGACAGTTGAAACTGCGAGTTTTCCCTTTCGTTGCTGTTAAATTTTAAAGAAGATCCGTTAATTGTATTGATTCGGAAATTCAAAAGCTGCATTTGGATGTGAGGCCCTAATATTGATCTTGTAAGCAGCAGTATTTTGAATCCCTGCACGTGAGGACTGGAACTCTCCTCCAGTTCAGCGAGTCATTTGAAGTAATGTTTAAAAACCAAATTAAGTTTATAGAAATAACCAGGTGGATTTTTAGTGTTAATTAGTTCATTTTATCGAGATTTAAGAGCGTATCATTATAATTATGTGATAGAAATTTTAAAGTTGCAATTTAAAAAACACTTTTGATATGAGAATTATAGAACTCCCAGATGCATTATCTATGACTTCAAACATGCGAAATGTTACTTACGAAAGCTAGAAAAATGCAATATTAGTTATGTTATATTGCCCTACACTCTGTGCACATGATTTTTCTATGCTCAGTCGTTTTATTTTTATTATTATTTAGTAAGAATGAATATACTCCAAGCATGTTAGTATCGTGTGCAAACTGGCATGTGTTTGGTATGTGCATATATCTCCATGTACAGGAGCGAGATGGAGGACTTGCTAACATCAGAAAAAGTATAATATCGATACGTGCGGTTGCAATTTCAGCACACTAGTACGATCTCAACACGTTCGCTGAGAATTGGTGATATCAGCACACTATAAATACTGTAATGATTTATAAATCGGCTTGCCGCAGTTTTATCTTAATTAATCTTATTAAATCTTGAACTCACTAAAGATGGTACATTGATCAGTAGACTGGTTTGTGCATAACATAATCTTTAACATATGCATGCTCTTTTTTTGTTAATAAGTATATTGCTTAATTCTTTTGTTTATTTATTATTTCTTCTCCCACAATCTTCCAACCCATGTTTTCATAACATGAAAACCATATATTTGACATAATCCTGTCATGATTGGAGGTTGTCATGACCAGAGCAACAACCTTGAAATGAAGAATCTGGGTTAACCTGTGATCAACTCCTGTGTAAACACTTAATATAGAATAAGAGTGTAAGCAGCATCTTATGTTACCTCGATTGTTAAAAATGTCAGCGACATGTGTAGAATTTACTTTTTAACATTTCATTGTGAATATATACACTCTAATAACGAGTTATAATTAAGAATCTCATTACGTTTTAAGTGTCATAGTGTAATGAAGTCATTTACTTAAAAGTAAATTATGCAGATTTTTTGTTATAACCCGTTCAAAATACAAAATAGGGAAAATTAAATCAATTTACACTATAATAGGGGTAAGTATTAAATAAGTAATATCTTAGAAGTGGATATAAATATTCCAGCGAAGTGCATATAGCTCATAATAGTCTCCCTTTAATTTTTTAAGTATCGTTGAAAATTAAGTTAGAAAGCTATCAATTGACGTTAATGTTAGCTCTTCATAAATAAAATCAGTTTGTGGTGCTACTGAGTCATTCCAGCTCATCTGCTATTTTTCTTATCAGTTAAATTACAGCGTGGCAATCAGGTGATCGCTGCATGATGCTGGATGCATTTGTACCCTCGTGACTTCTGTGACCCCATATTCTTCATTTCATGGTTTCACCTTAGAGACGTAGTAGTTAAGAAAAACGTTAGCCGCTACCTACATTATTATAAAATTACTCTCGAAAAATCCAAACTCTTATGGCGGTATTGACAACATACGACGGTGCATGCTTAATTAATAATTTATAATTTCAATTATATGTATATTATTAATAATATAATGTAAGCTAGTCTTAAAGGCGTTGGTTTACGCTTGCACGGCCTTACTAAATAAAAATAAATTTTGATCATATTTTAGATATTTATTAATGCAGAAGGTCTTAATTTCTGAAAAATTTGATCGATTATCGTAAATTAATAAAAGATTTAAGTAGAAGTCTAGATCTGTCGTTAGCTGTATCACTTTACTAATCGTAAAGTTCTAATAAAGATCTCGAATAAGAAAGGGTATAAGAATCCTTAATCAAGAATTTCTTGTCTTGTAGGTAGTCAAAATTCTCGTTTAAACAAGGGAGTCTTGAATTGTCATTCATAAAACTTATACAGCTCTGTAGTTCGGCATTTTCTTTGAATTTATAAATTAATAAGATAATAAAACAGTAGTACCAGTACTTGGTGTCTTTGTATAATATTGTAAAATATTACAGTAAATTCTTGTGTGAGAAATAAATTTCACAAATTGGATTCATCCATCCTGCTTTTTATTTTAGATAAATAGTTATTGTTTTAATATAATCTCGTCTAGAACGCAACAACTTGTTAAAATAAGTGGTTGTTTATTCAAGATTTACATGACATTAGTATTTCATTAGCAAAGTACCAACTAGTTAATTACTTACGATTACAATGTATGTTTGTTAGGAAACTACAGTATTTCAGAGATAATGTTATTGTCGATTGAAATTGAAATTTCAACTAACTTTAACTTCGATATATCAATTGTCTACTAAATGCTTTCTGTTTACAGAATTAATAATGAGTAAAATGAACAATAATTCGTGATTGAATCGTTATTTTAAAACTTCAGCGTGCTTTTAGAATAGGTTGTTAATAATGTAGAATTTTTATAATGATGTTTAATGTGTTGTGTAAACACAAAAGTGTTTTTTTTCTAAAAATTATTATCTGCCCTCTAAACTAAACTATTGCCTTACAATAATACAATACAAAATAACTCAAATACAAAATAAGATATAAACATATTTGAAGGTAACTTCAAGATAAGAAAACTCACTAGCATACCAAGAAGTTTCTTCGAGTTTAGGAGATGAACTGATTGAATCTTTCAAGCGCTTATCCAAGTTTTATCCATCTTCCAAAGTTCCGAAAGAATTTCTAAATGTATTGATACAAGCTTATTATGTAATTGGATTTCTAATTTTATATCTAACTGACTTCATTCAGTTTCTGCTCAATTTCTGTTGTTCTGCTACTGTTAGAGAACGTTACGGCCTCCTTGCAACTCCTGGCACTCCTAGAAACAGTCTATTACAGGTTTTCCTATAGTTTTAATACTTTGAACCTATGCCACTACATTTATGAGCAACCATGCAAGTTATGTAAATACTGATGAAAAATAAAAACAAAAGCTTTTTGTACATTTAACTTGGGAGTCAAATATGCACCAGAACGAATCCGTTAGAAGTAGCCCTTTTTAGCAGTAACTGAAGCCACTACATCTAATCAGTCAGGCCATGCTATCAGATCAAAGTATCCCAAATCGCCGTCATATTGACACATAGAAACATGATATTTAAAAATGGACAAATCACTTTTTAAAATCGCTTTTTACGTAATTGGCATATTAGAGGTTTAAACTTTCAGAATAAGAACTATGTAGAAAAACCTTTTCCACTAAACGTGGATTTGATGAAATTCAATACAGATAAAGATCACGAACAATTTCGTGCTGCTTTTGTTCCAATATGGCGACGGTTTGCGGTACTCTGATCTACCAGCATGACCTGGTTGATTAGATGTAGTAACTCTAGCCAATCTTTTTTGATGCCCAATCGTCCCTTTTATTATTTTCTCGTATGAAGGTGCTAGTCTATGGACGAGTCGGGCATGTGAGTTCAATAGTTAAGCATGAATTCTAGAGTGCAATGGTTGAGCCATTATAGTCAGTAAAATTGGAAGAAACTGTTAACCTATTTGCTTTGAGAAATAGCATAATCCAGTCTCAAACTTGATTGCTTGCTTTCATAAAAGAGTAGACGTTTAAATCGAGACAACTCTTTCTTTGTGTCTTATTTTCAAACGTAAAGCATGGGGCGAAAGTAAGAGTGACAATAGAAAACAGTAAATATGATAATTTTCACAAAAAACAGAGATTTGTTTAACTGTGTAACGAAGTTACTGGATTTTGTTAAATTATTTTGGGTGTAAGAGTGAGTAAGCTTATCATCCGTGCAATGTGTCGCCGCTCGGATAAGCCGCCGACTCAAGCAAGAGCACACGTCCTTGCGAGCACCTATATGAGTGAGTGCACTAGCCGATTTAGTCCAAGTCCGTTTCAGAACTTGAAGCTAGCAGGACCAGCCGACCCGAACCGAGCAGCCACTTGGTAGTCTAAGAGTAAATTCTCTTAACCGTAATTCGATTCACTTTCCGCTCCAATCTCATCTGTTTATCCTTTATCCGTACCCTATCCTAGATCTCGCTGTGCGTATGCCTGGTGGTTTCATCATATCTCCACCCTCTGTACCGTACCTTCTCCGAGACCTCGCTGTGCGTGTGCCTGGGGGTCATCCTATCTCCACCCTCTCTTCCGTACATTATTCAAGACCTCGCTGTACGTGTGCCTGGGGGTCTCATCCTTTTTCCACCCTCATTACCGTACCTTATCCGAGACCTGGCTCTGCGTGTGCCTGGGGGTTTTATCCTAACTTCCCCCCTCATCAGCAAACTAGAAAACTTTCCTGTCCTCCCACTCTTCTATCCTACCGAACCCGCACGCTTATTCTGCTGCTTACGTTGAATTGCACCCCGCTTGCTGTGGCAACCGTAGTGAAACTTATGATATTAAGGGTTAGAGATAACGCTTGCTGGAATATTGGAGAAAATAAAACTATTAGGTGTACCGAGTGTTTTATTTGTTAGAACTAAAGCCCAATTTTTCTTTTGTTAGACAAGCAATAGGGATCCTGACAGGGCCGACCTCAACGACCCCAGCAGTTCACTGGATTATCATTTCTCTACTAGCAGCTACCCCAATCCGTGGAGCTTAACACGTTAAACTAACTGTCACCCGAGATTTACCGGCGATCACTGAGAACATCAACGCCCTTCGCGAGCAAGTTGGTGCTCAGGGCAGAGACACCTACAAATCTGGCGTCTAATTAGGGATGCCTAACGAGACCAGCGCCTGAGCCAGTCCGCTTACAATTGCTAACAAATGCATAAGTGCTTGTACAAGATAATATTGAAATGTCAAGTACATAATTCAAAACTCTATATACATGTTAATGCCCTTTAATAAATATAAAGCTTTAGATGCAATTATTTTTAATATTTCTTTATTTTAAGAGTACCGCACATATAGAGCTTTTGTTGTGTTTTAGATGCTACATAGACTATTTAAATGTATGAGTTCACTAGTCGACTGGCAAGTTAATTCCTTATCGTGTCACCCGAGCATGCAGAAGTCCGAGAAGCAGTTCGAAAATTCATAACTTATTCAACATTCATACCAACCTGTCTTCAACCCCGTTATCCCAGTAGCAACATGCCCGGCATTGTCTAAAAACGATCGTCAACTCCACGAATCAAATATTCAACAAATCGAAAGACATATAGGCGTAGCAATTCAAAGATTCTCAATCAGTTTGGATTGTCCACTGGTTAAGCGTGTTAAGATTAAAAGTGTAATAAATTGAAGATTTGATATTTTTATAGGTTTAATTTTTAAAAGTTACAGTGTATCAAAGTATTTATTACGACGCATGACGCATTCCGAGGTTACGTACCGTGACGCGTTCCGACGCATTTTATGATTAACGAATCCACAAAAATTATTTTTAAGCAACTAAACTTTTAATTTGATGCATTTCTTGCTCTTAATAAAAATACATTTGGTTTACAAGCAGGTCAAGCTAAAACGTGCATTACATACAAGGGACAAAATAGAGACATGATATACTAGGTAATTATAGGTTTTGCAATAGTTCTGCGAACTATTCATAAAAAACTTAGAAGTTGATTATTTATTGAATATTAGAGAAAACACCAAAAATAATGCCCATACAACACAGGTTTTGAAAATCTTGAAAGCGTTACATATAATGTCACATCGTTACGTACTGTGACATGCCAAAAATTACATATTTCATTCAATATTCTTATAGAAGTTCAGACACATTTTTTTTAAATTTAATTGATTTTTAGTTGTCTAACACAACATTTTTACTATTCAGTAACAATGAACCGTTTTCATTCTATTGCGCACATTTTTGTATAAAAGTCTAACAAATAAGCCAGTATCATCGTAGGCTGCGGGAATTGTAATTTGTGTTATAAAGCGGTTCTGTGTTTAGGTATAGATAATGTATTTTCAGTATAATGAAACACCTTATGAAGAGTTATGTATGGATATTTCATACTTATTTAGTCTAAAGGCATACATCTCATCTCCCGTCTTATAATTCAGATTTGCATAAACGGTAAGGCAAAAAGGCGTTTTCTTAAGGTTTTGTAGGTTTAGAATTTAAAGTTAATTTATAAATTATGAAGGGTTAGAAGCTTAGGTTAGGTTCTGTATTCAGCATTGTGTCATTTTTAAAGTCTTAGTATACTTGAGTTGCAGAATCTGAAAGTTTTCATTTTCTCAGTTTCGGAATTCTATAAGTAAAAGTTCTTCAACAGAGGAAGACTTAATTATTTCTGCCTATTACATAATATGTATATTGTTCTATAGATCTATTTATCTATCGAAAGTATACTACTCACATGACAGTTCGTTTCTTGACATCACATTAAACAGATACAATCTTTAAATAACAACTGCGTAAATAGCGGCCAATTTAAAAAAGGTATGTCTACGTCGTTTCCAGAATACATATTCCAGAATCACGTAACGAAAAAGTAGCTAAAACAACATTAAATTCTTTGTTAGTTAATTTTCCATTTAAATTAGGATTTGTTCAATACATTTTACTTTCTTTGGGACAATTCCATGAATAAAAGCACCGGTTTGTTGTACAAGAGCCGTTAAAATGTAAAACATTGTTCATCATCCATAACGTTAACGGTATTGCCTTTATCTATTTATAATAACTTTGATAGACTGTATAACAAGGAATTTCCAATTGAAATGCGAATCGTTAAGTCGCTGGTAAGAGCGACTCCAGGGTGATAATAGCGAACAGCCGCAATCCCTTTCTTCCTTCAGTTAGTGAATTTTAATTTGTTATCGTACAAACTTATAATTATGCATAAAATGCATGTGACTAATTTTTTGGCCCACCTTCAAGAATCAGCAAATAATATATTTCAATATCCGAAAATGCAGCAGATATTAAATGTAGTAATTTTATTTATTTTCTGTACCTAAATATAAAGAAGTGTTTAAGTTGAAGTTGTATGGGGACACCAAAACGCATAGATCGGATTCTAACAATAATGCCACTTATTTAATTTATTAAACATCTTCTCTGTACAATTTTTAGAGAACTTATGAATTTATTTCTCTCTCATGTGAACATTTATTCTCTAACTGCATACATAAAAATGTATTACATACCTAGTTCAGATTATAACTAGGAAATAGCTTAATAATAGCAGAAAACAAAGTAAGTCACTAAGCTCTTATAGTATTAAGTATTAAGCAAAAAGTGTCTGCAATACCTACTTTTTGTCCGTAAGATTGAACGTGCTTACTAAATTACACCTTTTACGACCAGGTCCATTTCAAGGACAATGATGCACCACTACACTTACAGAAATTCGAAACCGCTTTGCATTCGGATTCGTTGTTAACACTTTTCAAACCTATAGGACTTAATATTTTGAAGTATAAGAAATAAAAAATAAAAGTGATTAAAAATGCAACACTTCCAGCAACAAACGGTTACTTAGATCGATTTCTTCTTCTTTAAAGGCACATTGTGTTTGTATATCTCAGAAGCTTCTAAAATGTCTAGTTGTGTTGATAAAAGTATAGGAATTTGATCTTATTTTGGGGTAACAATGTGTGGTTCTGTTCTAAAAAATGTTTTTTTGCTATTAAATCTTGTGTGTTTGGTAGACTGTAGTAGTAACAAACTAATTCTGACTCTATAATAGCACATGCTTCCAAAGGTCTATAACTGGACAAATTTTAAAAAAGTTTTTTAATTATCATTAAATATTCCTCAACATGAGAAGAAAATTTCTAACAGTTCAATTTGTGTCAAATAAGCAAACGTCCAACAACTAAGATTCCCATAGCAATAAATACACAATAAATAAGCAACATACAATAATTTTATATATTTATTTAAAAAAAGGTCTGAACCAAATCATCAGTCGACGCATTGTGCTGAGGTATTAATAATGAAGTAGATTAAATAATTAAGCATGATTGCCCAAGCAACTACGATTAGAAATAAAAAATATTAGAAATATTCTACGATCCAATTGATCTCTCTAATATATATTCAATTCTTAATTGCTTTACAATTAATAAAAATGCAAACAAATTTACTTTACTATTTTAGAAGTATTACAAAAGTTAATCTAAATCGTTTAAAATATTGAATTTTATTATTTTGTTTTAATTTTCCAATATATAAATCGCTTTAATGATTACAAAATGGTTTTTTAAATTTTCTTTATTCAATAGCTCCAAACAACTTAAAGACAGTCACTTACATTTCTTATTGTTCAGCTAATAATGGTGGTACAGCAATAATTCTATTTAACCAAATTCGTTGGCTTTAAACCACAGTTTAGTTTAAATCTTTAAATTTACTTTTAAAACCATGTAGTTCTCTAACCTATACGTCTGTTGACAACCAGCTAATTCCAACTTTCAGACGATGCTCTTATAATTTGCCCCAAGGAGATAGTTCTAAAAGCAGAGTGTTAGGGCAAAACAAAACACCAAGTCAAAAACGTGCAATAAATGACAACAAAAAACAAACATTAACTACAAATATTAACAAGGAATACTCAATACACTTCCTACCTTTAGCAGACTATATGAGGGTTGAATTCTTTTGTTGAACAAAAGCAAACCAAGAAGCTTTTATTTATATCAAAGAACTCTTCAAGAAAATACGATAACCCAAATCAAAATAATAAATCGGCACCACTATAAGGTGAAGCTTCTCTAATATCTCTCGTTTAGAGAATGAATTTCACAAAACTAATGCTATTCAGTTCACGAAGATCGATGTCTGAGTTGAATCTTTCAATTCTTATCGAAAGAATTGTCTTGTTCCCTAACGCGGATGCATAAAACTATTACAATAATCAAAGTGAAACAAATCACATATCGTAAGGGAATATTGGCCAATTGTTACCATATATGAAGAGGTAGAACTGGATACGATTTAGTAAATTTTATGAACTTAGGAGGCGTTGTAAGAAGATTTTGAATTTTATAAAGGAAAAAATATGTAACAATAAGATCATAGCTTCTATCAAATTGAAAGAGAAATATGATATTTTATTATCAAAATGCAAGGAGGACCTACTATATAATACAGCCTCATATAAAGGTGTGCTAGCTATAATACCTAGTTGGCGTTTATGTTTTTACGTAAGTACATTTACATTTAAACTAGAAGTGCGTGTTGGGATTTATTCATCATTTATTTCAAGGCATGTGATAAACTATACGTTATTACTGATGAAAGCGTAACTGTTTTGGTTTATTGTGAAAACCTTTGATGAATTGTCGGACTTGTCTTCATCCTTATAAACAACAGATCGGATTATCTACAACAAAAAAACCTTTTAAACAGTTCAAGCTAACGCCAGGAGAAAGATAGTATTTTTTTCTTCTCACGTTTAATTTAACACGATTTAATTTAATGCTACCTTTTCTGCAGAAAAAATATTTCGTATATGCTATTAAATTTGTATTTCCGTTTGTTAATTAAACATAGAATCATTCTTTTTGTAATTTATGAACCAATTGATTAGTGTTTATAACGATTTATTGTTATTAAAAATTGTTTGAAGACATTATATTTGATTTCCGATTATCCAGGAACTGATATAAGTTTTTTTACATTGTTTCTGTGCTTACACGCATAAAACTCTTTCTGTTACTTTCGTGAACTATTGTGTTTTGTTTCCATTTCGCTTGGTGGTTTACTTTGTAGCAGAGTTGGCCCCACTTTAAATAAACAATTATTTTCAGGTTATTACTTTGTTTTTTAAATTTAAATATAGCGAAATTTCCTATTAACACCACGAGGTATCCGGTCAGGAAGTTATAATCCAGAACTAGCTATTAATAAAAAAATTAGCTCATGCAATCATTAAGCTTTTAGTATTATTGACGTTTTAATTAATCAAAAAAAGCATAGTTATTGTAGTTATTAAGGGAATATTGACACAAAGAAATTAATTATATATCAACTCCATATTTTGGCAAATTATCAGAAAAAATACAAATAGACTGCAAAAATCTAAAAACCACAAAATAATCTTTAAAATCAATAATAAAACTTTTTCATTTTTATTCGATGCTAAGAATAAAACATCTAGGGTTGTCACATGTCCGGATTTAGACAGAACAATCCTGTTTTTCGTCTATGGATACCATTTTATACCTAAGCCGGACACATAATTGTCCGGTTTTCATTCTTTTGGAATAAATCTGAAAAATATTACACAGAGATGAATTTGCTGGCTGAATATGTAACAACATTTTTTTAAGATGAACTTGAAGATTATAATAAAACACGTTTCTATTTACTTTTATATGGAATTTATTTTTGGTGAAAATATTCATAGACGTGGAAAAATATTAATTTTCATTTCATTCTGAAATTGCAGGTTCTATTTTACACGAGGGTCTTAATCTTAATGATCTCAAGTGTCCGGCTTTATGACCTTTAAATTGTGGCAACCTTAAAAATACACGATTCATATAACGAAATCCGTCATTCTCCGTTTGAATTCTTCTTTTTTGCAACTTAGTATACATTGGATAAACGTCATGATATTTGATATATGAAAGAATAAGGAATTCACCCACTCACTAGTTTTAAGTAATCTTCTATATGAAATTTCAACGCGACACGTTAGATTGGTTGCATAACCTCACTTTAAAAATGATAATTTAGAGAAATCTTATCTTTTATCAAGCTACAAATGGTTAATTATAATTATCATGCACACTAGTAGGTATACAATAGTCAGATAAAGGATATCTGTAAAACTAATTTTTCCATAGAATTTAGTTAATTTTCCTTGTCCATTAACGATGTGAGAGACGATGATCTAATATTCTATTTAAATAAAGTTTAGGACAGAGTTAATGCAAGATTTAACCTAAAACAGACAAGGCGTGCTGTAATAGGGAGGTATAGAAGTATTTACTATCTTACCTCAGCATTTAATAGAAAAAGATGTGTTTTCCTGGTAACGAGATTATCTATTTGCTTAAGTTTCTTCTAATTCAAAATCTTACAGCTCTTGGTTAAATAATCTTGGTGGAGGATTGTAAACCTGCTTCATTACCACATAATTGTAAATATCTTAAATATAGGGGCTGCTTTTTATAAATGATATCAGTTAAACAACATATAATTACGTTGCGTTTTGCATCGTACATTGAAATGCTGCAATTGGTTGTAATCTTCGTATTGTTGATGTCTGAAATCATGCAAATAATGTTTGTTAGCATATAAATTTGTTTAAATTTGTGAAGATATGAATGTGTGATAAGGTTTTTTGATGTAAATAAGTTAATAAACAGTTGTGTTAAAATTAGGTTCCATTAACATTCAACGGAGGCTTTATTTTGTAGTGAAAGTGTTTTATATACCATTTGATTTTTGGAAAGGGATAATTTGTTAGTCTATAACTTTATCTAATTAGTTTTAGGATTACTAAACATTTTTAAACAATAATTTACTTATGTTATAAAGCAAATGTCAGTGCTCGTTTGTTTCAATAAAAATTTAGTTTAGAGTTCAATTGTTTACTAGAAAGGCAAGGCCGTATTAAAGGGGGTTTAGGAGGTCTGAACCCCCCCCGAAACTAAACTTAATACTAATAAAATGACAACAAAACAAAATTATTTTTCTATTCTGCTCCTCCCCCCGAAAATAGATTCCCCCCGAACCCCACCCCCCGGAAATAAATTTCTGGCTACGGCCCTGTAGAAACGTATAAAAACCCGGCCATTCTTGTAAGAAACTTTCTTCCAATTGCATGTTTAGAGAAGTGCAGATCTATTGGAGAGCAATAAAATAAATTGAAGGTTATGTTTTGAGTCAAAAACATGTAAACAAATCAAATGTCAAAATCTTGAGGTTATTGTTGGTATGATATAAACGTCAAAGTGTTCAAAGTTTTAGGGAAGTTTAGTAAATCTAAGTGATTTTCTTTATAACACGTACTTTAAATTAAAGTGACAATTTATTTTGCAACGGAAATTTTATAATTTGATAAAAAAAATTTAATTATCAAATTTTCTTTATGACTGAATATACTTACCACACCACGATTAGACAAATAATTGGGTTCAGAACTCAACTTAATAAAGCCATTTTAATGGGAATATTTGAAATAGGTCAATGACATATTTTCTTCATTTCGTTGCTCAACCGCCTAAAATCAGAGAGCAGATATTGGGAAATCTATAATAGAATTATAGATTATAGCAAGCTGGTGGTGCCAAAGATTTAAATATATTTAAACGTGAGTTATAGTTGTATATAGTAAGTAGTGATGGGCGACGGGAATATTTCCGATGAGGAATATCCCCACCGGGAATTTATTTTGGGAATTTATAAAAATTACCGATAAATTCCCGAAAAATGGAAATTTATTTTTTATACTCCAGTAAGTGAAACGCAAGTAAACGCATGTCAAAACGTACACTGCCTAATATAATAAGGTAAGACCTGTTAGAAGCCATGGTAGCTCAGTGGGTTTGGCACTTGACTACCACTCTTGAGGTCCTGGGTTCGAGTCCCAGGAGTGATACATTGGAATTTTTAAATATCTAAGACTTCCAGGTCGACTCAGCTTGTGAAAATGAGTACCTGGGAAACTATTTCCTGGGGTAATAATAGGCGGTTGGTGCGTAAAGCTAGACACTTTACCACCCTTGAATACCGAACGTCTGGAATCCCAATGGGCCTTCATGGCCTGTAAAAGGAAATATTATTATAAGACCTGTTACCAACACGTGGCCGGTTCTAGCGTTAATTTAACGTGTTTAATATAAATGTATCTTTGATGTATATTGACATGTAGTGAATTGAACTATTTCCCGAACAATTTCTCTATGTTGGACCTTTTTTAAACCAAAATATAAATTCCCGATAGAATGGGAAGTTCGGGAATATTACCAGATATTTTTCCAGGAATATTCCCCAAAATAAATTCCGGGAATCTACCCATCACTAATAGTAAGTAAGAAATATGTCGATGCCAGAAGCATTAATCCCCAAATAAAGTAGATTAAACTATTTTGGGGTTAATATAAAAAACAATTTTGATATCCGAGTTTTTCTTTTTACTTCTTTGTTTTGTTATTTGTTAAATTTATAAAATAAATTGTATATGACTGCGTTCCTAGATTTATATAATCATTTAGTGCCCTTTTGAAGCGATCCGCCTGAGAGTCTCAATTTGGGGAGAGTTATACGTTTCACAACAATTCTATTTAGCCGGAGCAATTACTTTAAAGGTAAGAAAGTAGTGGAGTTGTGCTTAAGCATCTTTATTACGAGTAACCCCTTGTCGTACAAAAATTATAACAATATGTATTTAATTACCGGTATATTGCATAATACCACAGGAACGTGTTTATATGTTTTAGCTTTGATAATGATACATGTTATATCGAAACAATTGTCAGGTAATTGTTTTATTTTATTTGATGATTATGGTGTTTCACGAAGTAAGGTTAGAAACAATAAACTCTAATAAAAGTATTTATCTCAGAAATGCAAGGGCATCCAAGAAAAGCTACAGTTAGAACAAAACACAAACAAGTTTCCTAGTAAATAATTCTCAACAAGTAGGAAAAGCGTTTTGTAGAAATTAATATAAAAGTGTTTTTCATAATGTACTCTACCACACCAAAAATATGACGATATAATAATAAATTGGAACCAGTTCTACATGATAACGTTTCAACCTCGATTCGTCTAGTCTCGTATAAATATTATGCCTGTTTGATGTCTTGGCACGTGTCCAAATCTTCAAAGAACATATTTCTGACACATCTGCATAACGTTCTCCGGGCCCCGTCTCATTGCAACTATCTTGTTGGCACACAAAATTCAGAAAATCTATCAGCCAGACATATATCGTATTATGTATGGGTATGATGTGCTTTAGTTGTTGCTATTGGTGTTCGACCTTATTTGCAGGTAGTTTCCGACCTGTACACGCGCCTGGAGAGGCAGCTGACAGGAACTGTAAGGGGTGGCTTCCTCCACACACACAATCTGAATGTAACATCTGAGAAGGCGTGCACACTCAGTACCACAAAAAATATTTCTCTGTTAGTTTTATTTAAACTTCGATTAAGAAAGACAGGAAGTAAATATTTCTACCTTTTTTATTTACTTGTTCTTCTATAAAAGAAAATTAAAAGCGCATCGTTTCACGTATTGATTATTTCCATCGGTTAAAAGAGGGACGCAACTGCATAAATAAAGGATAAAAGGAGGATGTTTGAAATTTCTTCTAATTGTGGCAATTAGCAATTATTTGTTCACAATAACATATTGACCAATTTTTAGAGAACATTGAACTATTTTAATTAACTTAATGCGTTTTATTACAAGTTATCCTCATCAATTACATACTGATTAACATTTAAATGGGGATTTTTTATATGTCTCGACAACAGCGCAGGTGGACTTTAGGTTCCCACAATTCAAGTCGTCCCCTATTTTGCTATAAACTTCTAGTTTATGCCAATTCAGTATAAAATGTCAACAATTGAAGAATTGACGCATGACGCCCTTATAATGCACTTAATTTTGCGAAACCCTCTATTTGCTCTTTTATAGCCGGTGGGAAATTTGATAGTAGATTCCGAAATTTTCCTATGTAGGGAAATTTGGATCCATATGATAACAATAAGCAATTTTTAATTCATTGGTAGGTATACAAAATAAACCTCCAAACAGTTTATTTAAATTTTTTAAAGTCAATTAAATTCAATGGTCATATTTAATAACTCCGTAGCACAAAATATTCAATTAAATTTTACGACGAAATGACAATTATCCAAGCCAAGGCTGTATAAAGACAAACCTAAATTATTGGGTGCCATATCTTTATATCTCTGAATTAACATGTGATAAATTATAATCAAATTAATTACTGAAACCGACGAGTTAACTTTACTTTGAACTGTGAAATTCTATATGCCTACGTCTTAACTAACTGTAAAAATCTTCACAACATTCGGAACTACTTATTTTAAAATTTAATGTTAAAAAACAAATAGGATGACCAATCCAATTTATGAAAAAGATGCAAATCTACTAATGAATTTATTACAAATTTCAAGAAATTTGATTCAAAAACCAAAATAAATCATCTACCTACAAGAGCATTAATTTAGATTTATATCTATTCCTAGTTATATGAAGTAAGCTGTATACGAGCCCTGTCTCATTGAAGTTCGCACACTTCTACACCCCACAATCTATTTACCAAAATTTTCTTTGGTTTTCAAGGTGACTCTACCTTATTGTTAGAATAAGGTATTATTTCTGTACCTACTGCATGTCACGTTTTATAAAATTTTACTGAGACATGGGTCCCTCTTACCGCTTCTTTGCGTCCGCAGAATTATCAGAATTGAAGGGGAGGCGTGAGGAAACCATTCGATAGAATTTCATGAAACTTAACATGGAATAAGTGCAAAGACAGTACTTTACTCTAACAACAAGAAACAGCTCATGTGTATATAAAAAAAACTGCGGGGCGTTTTTTAAATAACAAAGATAGAGTGTGCTAACACAGGGAGACAGGGCTCGTACATTATATTATACTCCACAAATTGGATTTTTATAATAAGAAAATATAAGTCGGCTACTACAACAGGAGATCCATGTTATGTCAACCAAATTTCACTTCTTGTACCTCTGAATAGATTTTGATGAAATTTGGAAGATCGTCATATTAATTATTAACAGGACTTAGAAAGTAAGAAAAATTACAACTTCCGGTTTTACTTTTACATATTTTGAACGAACGTGATGATGGTTGTTTGTCAGTATTGGTTTCCGTTGAAAACACAGTTTTACTAACACAAAAAAATGCCTCACGATCAGGCACCAGTAAAACATACTTTATTTTTCTGGAACAAAACAAAGCCCCGCGATTGGGTGACAGTGAAACATAACTTTTGTCTTCAAAACAGATTACTTTAAATCCTCAAAATCTTACACAAACTATACAACACAAAATGTTTGATACTTACTGTACAACTCAAGATTGCCTCGGCTTGAGATATCTACACAACAAATTTAAATTCAGGTAGCAGGTATTGCTTCCGTAGTTCACTAATTATAAAAAAATGGATATAGGTTTAAGACACAAGAAAATGCATATAGTTGAGCGCCATCTGTTTAGGAAAGTCCGGGAATTTTATAAAAATAATGACCTGATGCTCGCAAACAGAAATCGACATCAGATCTATTAAATTTAATTCAAATATTAGTCATAATCAGTTATGTCAAAGTTAGATTGGATAAGAAATATTTAAAGACTCATAAATATATGGTTAAATATTATTCAGTCTGGCTAGGTTCAAAAATTTATAAGGTTTATTTATAAACAAAATAAAAATAAGAAGTTTTCAATTAGGACATCGTTATAAATTTAAATATAAAAATGATACCCAACGTAAGAATTCTTAGCGACGGGGAAAATACACTCCTGCAGATAATAATAAAAATTAATATATAAGTAGTAGTACAACTTACATTAACTTTAACAAAATAAAATCCATCAATTCACAGTACCTTATTTGAATAATTCAATCCGACATCACTTTATGGAGCAATTAATACAATATTGCCCACCAATCACAAATAAATATTAATCGCCAAACTTAACCGCTTGATGAGACTGAAGAAATCTGGAAAACACCTTAATTACTGACACCACTACTGAGTTTGAACCAAGGAATTAAAGTTCACAATAACTGTCTTTCTTTAGAACTATTGGTTAATAAAGCTCCCCTTTTTTTGTTTTAAAAACTGGAACAACCATATGAACTCAATTAATGATTGTTTATTTAAAATGTTCTTCTTGAATCACCACTAGTTAATAATAATGTTCGTAGAAAGGTTTTTCTTTATTAAAGATAGCACCACGCTTAAACGTGCCGTTTAAGAATTATTTAGTTTTAAAACTTCCGGTTTTAAATTACATTAAAACGAAATCCTGTAAAAACTTGGCTTACGATAAGTTAAATTCGGTAAATATAATTATTCGTTATAATAACTGTATTACTATCAAAAGAAATCATTCAACAAACTGGAATGCGGCCACAAAATACTAACTGCACTTTGATTATAAATCGATAAATCGTACGGAACTAATTATTAGGTTTCGGGGGGGATTCTAAATTAATCACTTAAATTTTGCACTTATAACGGCAATTGAACACGCTACCAAATATTTGGGAATTGCCAACGGCAATCAACCCCCGTACGTATATCATGACAGTCCAGAGCTCCACACTCTTCAAGTGTTTCTTTCGAACTCTTCTTTTTAAAACTCTACTAAACCAAAAATATTTTGGTGGTAGAATAAGTTTTGAGAAGGGTAAAATTTAAAATGAACCAATAAAAATATGGCGGAATTATTTTTGGCCAATGAGGTATATTAACGTCATTTTGTTGCAGAACAATTTTAACGAAACTTTTGGAGATTTCCCTTAGGATTTGCCTACTAGAAAACCTAATATTATTTACAGGTGACCATCTAGACAAATTTATTCTAAAAGATTCTGTTTGTCGGTGTTTTATTTACTAGAAAATATTTCAACCCAATGTGTTTTAAAGCTGTAAATTCGAAGTTTCATGCATTCTAACCATAAGGAAACTTTTATTAAGGCGAATATTATATTTTAACCCTTATAGGCACGGAATTGAAAACAACCTTGTTCTGAAACATTCTATTTCTCAGAAAAGAAGCATTTGGTTGGCGTGGGAACGCTTGAAAATGAACGTTCGCACCACGAAAATTTTGCTGAAGTTTAAAATGTTGCTTACAAATATATTCCGAGGTGACTCTTTTGTACTTGAAGGAAAACACTATTTAGCTTAATGTAATATTTATAGTTCCGACACAACTGAAATTTACTAAACTGCCAGGACCGTACTAGAATTCCTTTAATATTTGTTAGTTTCAAAAACGTAACGTTAAACCGTTGTTATAAAAAATTGATATTTTTTGTTTTTAAATTTTGGGCTACTGTGCACCCACCATCTTTATTCTTCACGATTCTTCAAAACGAATGATTTTGATGAAAAAATAAGGTGTTACACCACACGTTTGAATTTATTTATGTACATAGTGATATACCTAACTCTATTGCAATTAACTCAATTATGTACCTTGTTTCAATTAAGATGAATGAGATTCCCAGTCATATATTTTTCTTAATAACAATAACAATATTTTAGCCTGTATCTTTATATCGAGACCCCAACCTCTTGTTCTATAAAATATCTTCCCCAGTAGCATACTATATTTAATAAATATTTGTTAAAGTTATTTTAATTATTACATGTTTTTTATTATAAAAAAATATTTATTGAATAATTTATATTTGAATCCTTATATATTTTACATATATAATACGTATTTGGACAAATATATAAATATCTAACATATATATTAAATGTTTTTGTTATATTAAAAACATTTCATATACAAATAAAATTTACCATAAAATTTAGCATTATTAGAAATATTTACTAACACGGTTTGAGCAACAATTTGCTTTAAATCTTCATTTTTTATAAATAACATATGTAACATACATTTTCAAAAAATATTTCTAATTTAGCATATATTATAGGCTATATACATACTACATAACTCATCAATGTTTAACTTTACAGTTAAAACATGTATGGAGGCGTGAAAAGCTCTGAAAACCTTATTTTTTATTGTTCTATTATTTATTGTGAGAATGTAACTATATTTCTAAACTTGAGGCTCATGCCGGCAATGATGGTTCCTAAAATGAAAGTTTGGGTTGGTTACGGCAGTCGACGTTAGTTCGGTGAATTACATCATGCGTAATAAAGTGTATGCTGGTGATTGTTTTGTTAATAAACGTTTGGGTGTGTAAAATCAAATATCCTTAGGGATATAACGTTGTGTTCTTGGTTCTAAAGTTTTATTCTTTAAATATTTTTGTAGGTTTTATGCGGGTAATAAGCCATTTTTTCTTTTATTTCATTCATGCAGATTTCAGTTGTCATGCAGACAAATATTCACTCAATATTTATGGGATATATGTATTCATATTATCATATTCAAATACATCATATTAAAGGTATATACAATAAAATATATTTAAGCAACATTCTTAAACATTCTTTAAGCAACTTTAATATCTTTACAGGGTGTTCCGGACAAGTGAGCAATGCTTTAAGGGAGTGAAAGGTGACCATACATCAACCCCATCAATTCATAAAATGAAAAAAAGACTCTGGATCTTTCCGCATCTTTTGCAAGACACAAGTCGACTATGGATTATTTTTAAGATTTTAACCATGAATTACTAAAAAAACTAACAATGATCTCACATCTGCACTAATAAATTAATAACTGACCTACGCTATGCATGTATCAATTTACAGAAACAACAGCATTGGGCTTCAGCAGCTATTACCGGGTGACTCACTACCTTGCTGACTTGTTCATTATTAAGGTAAACAAAATGTAACATAGTTCATTGATCTAATTGTGATGCTAATCTCATTGCCTGTTTTTTATTTTACGAATGTGATTTTAACCAAATGAGCAAAAATTACCGTTTAGATGCAAACAATCTTTATAACATGTGTTCAAATAAATCGCCATTTGTCTGTACACACAATCGCGCACGACGTATGATGGATTCGTTTATGCTATCCAGTGTTGGACATCAATCAATTAAATTTATAATCAATTACAGTAGGAACTCCATAATCCGAACACATTGTATTCCGAACATCCAATAATCCGAACAGCAACATTTACAAGCTATAATCCGAACAAACCTCTTTAATCCGAAATCCTCTTTAATTCGAACAAATCTCTTTAATCCGAACAAGAAAGTTCTTTGTACAAACTAAAATTGGATATGTAGCGTTGTTGGAAGGTGAATATTAATTATAAATGAGATTATAGCAGATTGCTGATGCAGTTTTTGGCTGATACTGTTACGACCCGACGGGTGTAAACAAATTCTACGAATATTACAAACGATTTTGTTATTAATATAAAGAGTAATAAAAACCCTGAAGGTTACAAATATAAAAAATAAACTATAAATGTAGTAACGATACCATCACAAAGGCGCCTTAAATGTTTTGACATTGCAGTTTTGCCGCAATTGTTTGTATATGACATTATCTACCTTAAAACCTTTTTCTTTCAATTTTGTTAATACACAATTTGTATTCGTGGCGTTCAAAATTCAATTAAAAGATGTTAAAACAAAAACACACATTATTAAAACTATCAGAGAAATTATTCAACAAATAAATGTTGGGTTAGTGTTTAACGATGGCTTTAAAATATGGTATCGGTAAATCGACAGTCAGCGATATAAAGAAAAACAAAACTAAAATCCTAGAATATGTCTTGTCTGCTGACAGAGGTGCAGGAAATAGAAAAACACTGAAATTAAGACCATGAAATGAGAGCACATCGCTATAAAAGGAGAAAGAGAAAACTTAACGCAAAAAATTACTGATCTTCTGAATTTAAAATAATATTTTGCAATAAAATTAGTAAATTACATAAGTTAAGTTCTTTATAATAAAGTACCATGGCTTAAAGCAATGTTTATATTCGTACATTCAGTAATCCGAATTCCTCGTTAATACGAATTAGTCTTGCATTTATCGGTTCGGATTAAAGAGTTTCTACTGTAATCAATTGGTTGAAGATTTAATTGTGACATTTCAATCGCAATTATACTTCACTGCAACTTGCTTAATACGATAACTAACCTAGCCATTCAAACTTTGTTTCAATTAACACTGCAAAGTTGCTAAAAAATAGTTACGGCAGTATGCATTAAAGGCGCCGAATTGCTAACATGATGAAGACCAATTGTTAATCGTAATGATAATTTCCATTAATAATTTTGATTAACAATAAATTAATTGTTATAACACCACCTAACCCAAGTTATTAATTCTAAAACGTGTACTAATACATAATCGAAACGTATCAAAACTCAAGTTGACGGCTACCTAACACAAAGAAAAACTTTGCAGATGTGCAGTTTACAATTTCCAAGATCTGAGTTATTAGCAGTTACATTTACAGCTGCTTAGGAATGAGCCTGTTAGTTAAAAACGTTAAACGCACTTATTACTATTTTGTTTTGGTTACAATTTTCGAATAATTTAGTCATTATATACTTGCTTGGGTTATGGACTCGTTATTTTGTTGATGACTTTTAAAAGTATGTAAGGATAATTTCATGTACTTTTCATTGTACTTTGCAGTAGTGTGCCTTCTTTCTTCTAAGAGGGGGGTTGTCATTTCATAGGGGCATTTCAGTAAATTGTTAGTGACATGTTGTTCTACACGTTTCCCTATTACCCGTTAACAGGACAAACAGGTTTGTTCAAACACCCTGTATAATATTAAAAATAGATGTTTTTAAATAAAAAATCTGTGGTTTTCTATGTTATCATACTGACAAATATTTAGAATTAAATATTTTATTTATATATGATGCTCCTGGGTTGTATGACTTTGAATAAAATAATTTTGTATTTAATTATTTTTCCTTGTCTGTTGTTGAATTATATTTAACTTATGTGAAATATAAGGATATTATAATTTTTAAAAAGTTGGAGTTCTGTTCCTTTTTTAAAAATTCACTTCCACTAATCAATAAATGAGACTTAATAATTCGTTCCTCCAACTAGTGCGCCTTCTAATTTTTCAATCAGAAAAAAATTATCAAACTGACAGCACTGAAATATAACCTCACTTTATCAGGTAAATATTGAAGTTAATAATTGATTAAATAAATTATGTATACTTTTTTGTTTAAGGTAATAACTTCACTCATTAATCAAGTTTGCAACTTACTTTACAGTTGATGTAATATTTGTTTATTATAAGAATAACAGTTGTGTAATAGCAGAACAAATTTCTATTCTTTCTCTTTTTGGACAAACGCCTAAATAGATTTTTCTCACCCGAGATTGCATCAAGCATAAATAAATAAATTTTCCAAATAGTATCTGCAAGACTTTGCAAAACATGCAAAATATAATTTCAAATTTGTGTTACAGAACTTTCACCAACATAAACAATTCTTGTGCACTTTTTAACATTTTTAACACTTTGTTATTATTAAAACGTAATATGTTTATAAATTTTCTATCATTAAAAAATTATACTTGCTAACTTTCCTATGAACTCTTTGTAATCTAAATTTGTGTATAATTCTCTCTGGGAGTCGTTTATTGCCAAACTTACTTATTAAGGCCACACACCTTAAAATTCAGTAATCGGCTTGAAAGATAGTTTCCTCACCTGTAAAAGGTGTCCATTATTATAAAATTTTATTTACAGAAGATCAAGATACTTGAAAACCAAAATTATTTCTAACTTTACACTTTTAAATATTTGACAGTTTTGTCGTTATTCAATTATTTCTAAATTTTTCAGTGTGTGATAAACTATGGTTTAAAATAGGGATATTTCATTGAAAGTACAAATATAAGGCTTGAACACTTACCTCCACGACAACTGATTGGCCTCACTTCATTTTCCCTAGAATGTTTTTAATAATGTTGACTATCTGAAAAAAATGGCGGTCTGTTCACTGAGTCTACCAGTTGTTGCACTTTTATAAACGTGAATGTGTTAAATACAGTATTGATAAGAAATTTCCTTAGAATTTGAGCGCGTCTATTTCAGTAAATAGAATAGATGGAATATTTCAGATAGTCAACATTATTAAAAAAGATTTTTTTACTGTGTTTGTGTTATTTTAAAAACTCGAAGCTTTTCTTCGACACATCAGTATTTCAAAGAATGTTCATCTAGTCTTGATTGTTGCCCTGGCAGATTCTACAGAATAACGAACGTATTTTATATCTACATATTCGGATATGAACATTTTTCAGCTAATTTCTTGTAAAGACCCAAGACTTATAAATGCCCTATTATCTACTTGAATTGTTCAACAAATATTGTCGTCTACTAAGCTGGTCCACCTAGTTCGATACTGTTGTTCCGTTCGTGGAGGTCGGGGGATGGTCGTAGTATTGCAATCCTGGCAAGTGGGACCTAAAGATGAAATGAGATGTGTGGAACACGCACATTGAAAACAGCTGCAGCTTCTGATAAAGAAATGTCTACAGACCTATAGACGACGACTGCTGTTCAATTCCAACGCTTATTACTAACAATAAGATTATATTTTATTTTTAGTCTTTCATTTTACCAAAATAATAGAATCATTCCTTTGCAAATCTAAGAACTAAGTTAAATTTGCTTAAGTGTGGTAGAACATAATGTTAAATTGTTTGTACAACTTCTTAAAACAGCTACGAAGGCCCACTTCGAGTAAATGCCAAATAAGTACTGAAGCGTTTTGGTATTTCGCCAACAGAAACTCAATGTCTAGTACAAAATGCGATTTTAAAAGATTTAGGGTCAACTTTTATTGTGTCGAATATACACGCGTCATATTTAATGTGGGGGTTTTATTATACTTTGTAAGCGAATCTGTATAAAACTGTAGAGTGTAGAATCTTTTTTTAATATTTTACTATAATATTCAATAAGGGTACTTGAGTTTGGCATGATTCCACCAGGAACATTCGTGTTAAATGTCAATAATAATTCAACTTTAATGTTGTATGCTGTTTCATTATCCAATGAAACAGTTAAAATAAGAAGGCATCCATTTTCGGTTTGAAATTATGTAAAGGCTTTAAAAATTACGTGATGTAGTTATTTCCTTGAAATTTTAAACAGGAGAACGAAGCAACTGCACATGCATTTTAAATAAAATCGTCCGGAAGGAACGAATAATGCGAGAAGCAATTTATCACAGAATAAAATTGCTATAATTAAAGTGCTGCGGTAGTAATAGAAGCAAATAAAATGTGAACTATCAAAAGCAGAGAAGAACTCGCTGAAAAACACTGAAAATAAACGATGCTAAACGATGATAAAGGGTTTTCATTAAACTGCGACGACTAACTTTGATCCTTCAAAAAACCCAAAGTTTATGAATCTATTTTAAGAAATATTTTCGTCATTGATAACTTTTGAAATTTACAATATTGAAAGTAAAATATGTATTTAATTTTTTTTTCTATATTTTATAAAAGTACATGGCATTTTTAACACTATTCACTTCCCAACATATCTATTACTAATAATACTAGATAATACGTTAAAGACAATTGATCAGTATCCATATCCATATATAATATAACGAGCTTGTTGGGGGTATGTGTAATACTTTGGAAATTGACCAACAAAAGGTGCAATACGCGGTAGTGGTCTTTATAACAGCATTACATCAGGCGCCACTGCGCGGTGCAAAGTTTAAAGTTAAAAAAGTGCATTCTAGCGAGGAGAAAACTTTACATAAAAACAGATTTTCTGTTATAAAAACAGCGTACTCAAGTTAGTAGGTAAGCCATATACATTCTCGGCCCGGCTGAGAGTAGGTAATGCGTCACTTGGGGCAGACGTTTTTAGTGATTTTTTTGTTTACAGTTGTTACCCCTGGGGGAAAATATAGTGACTTTTTATGTCTGTCTCTCTCTAATCTGGTGACTTTTTGTCTGTCTCTCTAGGTGGTTAAGTACGGAATCTGTATTACCGACATTCTGTATTATCGGCATTTGGTTCGTCACTTGGCTAAATGGTAGCCCGGAAGTATTGGCCAAAGAACAAGTGATTGTTTATCTTCTGTTGATCTTGTTAAATTTAATTTAACAGATGGAAATTGTAAAGTTTTGAAGAAAACTTTGGAGTCTCAATTCTATCAATTTTTTTATAAAATACACCAGGACAGTAATGACAAGATTTCCATGAAGAATCGAAAGCAAGAACTCCAAGACGACGAGGCTTATCTAGGACTGCTAGTGGACGTTGTCAATAAATAACATAGAATAGCGAAGATTAGTTGTTATTTAATTTATCCTAAACATCTTAATCCAATGATCCCTAAAATCTATTTATAAATTGATAATATGACTAATTCAAACAACTTTTTTTTCTGTCAATTCTTGTTCGAGACCTCCACATTGAATTTTAATGTTTTTTTATCATATTTGAATTCAGTGACCCAAAACACCTCTAAGCAAATACGAAAATAATATTTAAACATAAAAAGCATATAAATGTAAAGAAATTTTGACGACCGCATTATTGATTTTTAATTGCTATTATTGTATTCGAATTTAGGGACCTCGAAAACCTTTAACAAACGTCAAAATATTATTTGAAATACAAATAACGCATAAAAATTTGTGTTTAATTCTAAGATTTGTACTATCATATTCGAATTCAGTGCACCCAAAAATATATTAAAAAGCATAAAAACTAGATTTGAATCGCAAAAACTTTGCGTAATAATGATTTTTATACTATGATCCGCCATATTGAATCCGCCATTTTGAATTTGAAATTTTTACATAAGATTCGTATGCAGCGACCCCAAAAACCTATAGATACGCATAAATCTCTCATTTTAATAACAATCTCTAAAAGTTATTGAATTATTTCCGCATTTTGCCAGTTACGAACCACAGTGCGTCGTTTTAAGGACGAGAACGAGTTGCAAGCAGCTGTAATTGAACATTTTGAAGAAAAAACTTCAGATTATTTTTACAAGGGCATTGAATTATTAATTCCACGTTGTAATAAGTGTATTGACATTAGGGGAGATTATATTGACAAATAAAAATTATTATATTTTTCCAAGTTTATTTTTTCTATATATTTTTTTCTTAATTTATTTGTATTATTTTTCTAAACAGCTTTTTCAGAACCAAACCACAGCGCTCTGGTTGGGCTCCTCACCGCTACATTTCCCTGTTAAAACCCCACTGCATTTTATACTTCCACATTTTACGCTGGGCACACACACACAACACGCGCGCATGGCGAATCCGCTGGTTAAGGCCAGTAATAGACAAGCGTACAAAACGCAGCGTGCCGCACGCTCCGCCCCCGCCGTTGTTGAATACATTGGCGCGTTTTATAAACCACTTTATTTGTGAAAACTAAAAACTACAGTTGGTATAAAAATGTATACTGTGCAAGCTGGATACATTGCAGCTTTGTGCTTAATGCTAAAAGAACGAAAACGAAGACATCGTCGTTGGTGGGTACACCCCATCATCAGTATCAGGTTCTAAACAGGACATTTTTATTTGAAGTTTTCCGTTCACAGAAAATATTATATCTGCCAATTTCATCCCACAACGCAATCATCTGCGTTCTGTCAACGGATACGCACGTGTTCACCGCTTGTGTATTTACTTGAACTAGAATATACAGTTCTCAATACGACGGAGAAAACGCCGCGCGTGGCACGCAGCGTGTTGTACGCTCGTCTATTACTGGCTTTACTGGCCTAACAGATTCCCGTCCGGAATAAGTAATTCCCGAGCATAAGTAATTGAATAGCACTATTTTTAATAAATAGGGCTAGCCGATCACGAATTTGTTGTGTGTGTGCAATAGGGTGGCCCTTATTTTTCAACTTTTAAAATTACTTACCAATACATTAAAAAGGACTTCGTGCAAGATTTCAGATCGTTTGGACTACACTAAGATGCCCCCAAAAGCCTTAAATGTTAATGCTTTACCTATAATTGTATTTCATATATAAAACGTTTCTATTTCATTTTCAAAAGTAGTTTGGAAGGAAAACAATCTAAAAACATTATAGGAAAAAAAACTTTTTTCTATGCTCACTGACAATCTGCAGAATGTATTGCTTTTCATTTTCGCCTTTGGTTAGAATGTTGTGGTATTCTTGTATTAGTTTCACTGCTCTCTCAGCAACGTCGTTAATCACTACTATGCTTCTAAATATTTCCAATCCACGTTGGAAGTTGCCATTATCCTTCCAAGAAGATGGGGGATTTTTAAGAAAGTCTTCATTTATTGAAAATATTGAAAAAATGTCTTTAATTCATTAGAAATAAAGGCTAAGAATTCTTTTTCTTTTAAACGGTCAAAAAACGATTCGTTTTTAACAATGTATCGTTTTATTTGATTTTCTAAGTCGCTGCCTTCTGTATTATCATTTTTCCACTGCTTGGTAAACGGTAGAGCTTGATCTTCTCCTCTGGATGTTGGAATTTGAGGTATGCTTACTAATTGTTCTTTGCCGCTAAAAGTAAAACTTATGGCTAGTCTATCAACCTTTTCCACACCAGAAAATGCTGGAAGTGGTTTGCCATTCCAATGCAACACCAAGGCGTCGTAACCCCCTAGATTAAATTTGTCTTTAATTTCTGCTTGCCTCTATTCCCTGAATTCCTTTCATCGACGTTGAAATAAAATGCGATTAATATTTGAGCTTTTAATATTCTAGTCAAAAGCTTCTACAGCCCGCCATTAAAATATGAAGCGCATTTTGATCGCTAATTTTGCATCTGCCTGAGGCTTTAGATAGACGTGGAGTGAAAAAATGTTATGTATTACTAATAAGGGATATATCTGGTTCACTCACTCTTATTGTATCACTTGAAACTGATTTTTTATTTTCACCTGTTTCACTACTGCTTTAACCCAATTGCTGGCTAGCTTCTTCATCTTCACTATCACTGTTTGACAATGATGGTAGCTTAATCTTGACATTTCGTTTCATTTCCTTGTTTTCTTTTCTATGCGTTCCTGTTTTTTTTCTTCAGCCGCTTTAAATTTTGCGATCAATGCCAGCCATGGAATCTGGTAGTTCTTTCTTACGTTGCAATAATAAAAATTCAAATCTTCACAATTAAACTTTCAATCAATTGATTAAGAATTTAATTGATAAATGCCTAACACTGGGGGCAGGGATGTTCTTAGACTAAAAAAATAAAGTAATGTAGATTTACAGGTAATGTAATGTAGAAACTTTACGGCCTTTGGTGGCCATCTTAATGTTTTCTGATTTAGCTGAGATTTTACATAAAGCATTTCGATGAGGATTGGAACAACTTTGGGGGTTGAGAGATGTAAAATAGTTCATTTTGGAAAATCTGATACAACTGAGGGCCACCCTAGTGTGTACCCAGCCTTACGAAAGTGCACACGCACTTGACCACTGGCGTGTCTGTAAGAACTGATGAATTTAATGGAAATTGAAAGGTTTAATTCGTATTAATTCAAACACGGTTAACTGGAAATTAGATAAGACGTTTGGTTTTACTTATACAGTGTTCACGAAGTTTATTACCTATACTATTTTTAAAATATGTTTATCGTTGCAAGATTTGGTCGAGTATTAGTGTTATTTTCATTTTTAGAGTTTAATTTATTCCGTTTAGAAGATTGATTTCATTTCAACACAAAAATCTGACAGTATTGTAATACTATAAAGTAAGTACATATATATGACGTAAGTCCGAATTTTTTGTTTAACGTGGCCCACCTACGTTAAGGTTAATGACCACTGCGCCCTTAGGGGTCAACGAATTGAGGTAAACTCAATTAGCACGTCTCTTACTTTTGTAAGAGCTATCAGTACGCACCGGTGCGAGTAAGTTGCCTATACACCCGCTACTAGCTCTCTAGGTTAGTGTTGGAGGTATCTACGTGCTCACCCATCGGGATCCGTCTCCGAGGGAGGCCCATATTCCCTAGTCCAGCGTTCGGACTTACACAACTCGGACGAGCCCAATCTCGAGTGTGGTTGGAACTTGGAAACCCGCCCTACCATAATTAGGTTCGGCGAGCCTTCGATAGAGTCCGTCCGACTCTACCTGAAGGCCTATATCAAATTGGAGGTGGGGGATTTATAGATGTGAGGTTAAAGGGCGCATTTGCATTTGCCGAAGTGACATAGTCATAGTTCACCAGCCTATATCGAATATAACGTATGTATAATCTTATACGCATGTGGGGCTTCTGAATACCGAAAGTATAGGTTATTATCTTTTTCTACCGCTGGAATGACGCCCTTCTTTGCCCCTGGATGTAATGTCAGTAGTTTTAGTATTTATTTTGAATTGCTTGAAATATTATCTGTGAAAATTCTAAATTTGTACCTTAGTCTGTTCAAGAGATATACATCGATAATGAATTTTTAAGCCCCCCCCCCCTGTGTCCTTGGGTTTTTAGGTTAAAAGTATTATACTCGTACGGAGGCATTTTTAGTTATTATATATTTGACAGCCATTTCGATGAAAATTAATGTATTTTAAGTCTTTTCGTTAACCTTATATAATAATAGAAGTCTTTCAACTAACCTACAAATATAGGCCAATTAAGTATAATTAATTAAGTTTAAGGCATAATTAAAACATACAATTAACAGTTTCTACTAAAATGATTATCTTTTGTAGTATGAGAATATAGCAGAAAAAAGTAGTGCGAAAAGGAAAATAAAACATAAAAAGGTTAAAATGTTTCACAAACAATTCACAAATCAATCAGATTACAGATATAAAAATTATGACGAATTTCAGGTGAATAACGTACTCCCAACCTACAAAATTAACCTAAAATATATGCGACAAGAGTATACTTCCAAATCATTGGTTCGTTCATCAAAGCAAGGGCTTCAAAGCGATAAAAACATGCGTGTCCATGCACAAAATTAATTTAGAATGGCAGACGCATAAGAATGAGAATCTGTGGAAACTAATAGGTGAATATTCATATTATACAGGAAATAAAATGTGCATTAAAAGTGATTAATTAGGTGCATTAGGAATATCCTTAAAAAAATCAGGAAACATAAATTTTTAATTTTCCCACTAAAACATTATTATTGTGTAAACGTTCATTATAACATATATATTTTTATTCCAAATTGCTTTATTGATTTTGTAATAGTGAGTGCTCGGAGCTCAGAAACTTACAAAAAAATACATTTTGTGCGACTTCGAGGTAAAAATATATAAATTATATAAAATTTTAGCTTTGGCTCTGTAGATTCTGAAACTGCAACTTGTCAAAAAAATGTAGGGTACAAAAGGGCATTATTTCAAAATTTCGAGTTACGTGCGTAGATGGAAAATAGAAGAAAATAGAGATAAGCTACCTTTGTAATAAAAAATTATGTATATTTTGGTACAGATTCTTATTGATTGTAAATACGCAATAAGGGCTTACGTTTGAAAATACGCGTAAATCCCATAAGCGCAAATTAAGAAGGTTTCACATTTATGCAAATTTCTCGTTTCAAGTACTGCACCAATCCTAATTAAAGTTCACCTGTTTTTGCTTTATACCATTTAATCTCTGGAATGGTAGCATTTAATAAAAAATATATACTTTTTATATTGTAACCACGTTCTTCGCAAATACGATGGTTCTTATGAATTTTAGATAAATATTAACCGAGATATGATAAAATGTAAGACAACGTCCATTGTAATAATCACTGGACGTAAGTGCTCCTTGCTGAATCATAAGCGGTCACATCTCTCTTTTTATTTTCATATTTGTTTTCTGCTTGCAATTATTCGCTACAAAAGTATATTGTATAACCATCAAAATTATTTAGCTACATAATTATTAGTAAAGTTACAAATAATTATACATACAGATTAGTATAATACTGCCATAAAACTGTTTTCCCAAAATATTTTTGTTACTCAAGCCTACAAATAAATTTAACAAAAACAAGCAGGAAAATACAGAACAATGAAACCCAACAACCAAATTTACCGTAAATACATAAATTCCAACTACTAAAGGTTGTTAACAGCTATCAGATATTCTTCCAAAATATCTTAATCTATTTCTGGAGATGGAAATGATGGAATTTCTATAAAATCTCTGCATGATTTCTGTCCCATACACCGACTTGATCCAAAGCAAGTAATATTATTTTTTTAAGTGCAAGATTTACTTCCGCAAACTAAAAATACATCTTCTTTTACCTACTACATATAATTTACAATTTACTTACGGGTCATTCTCCGTACAAAAAGGACAATTTAAGAAACAAAAAAAAAACAAAAAAAAACGTTGTAATTTTTTGCAAGTTTTTGCTTTTAGGTTTTTTGATATGTTTTGAAAACAGCAGAACACCTGTCAGTAAAACTTTTGTAGTATTTTCGTAAAAATTTCAATTTTTGAACATGCGTACTATAGTAATGATGCTAATTAACTACGGAGTTGATGAAAAGGATTGTTTCTTAAAATAGTACACATTTTATTTATAAAACTAACAATTTTTATGAACATCTAGTCACTATTAATGTCAATTAACTCAAAAAGTCGGAAAACCGTTAAAACCAGTGTAATTTTTATAAAAGTAAAAGAGAACTTCGGAAATGATTTTTTCTCTAAGGAGGTGAGGGCTGCGAGGTACACATTTAAATCTTTATTAATTTATTAAGTATAAAAATGTTAATCTTATATTACCAAAGCTGGAAAAGGCTTCGGGGATGACGACATCGGAAATGACAATTTTACAGATTTTAAATAATTTCCTCTAAACGGTGTATGCTAACCTAACCTAACTTTCTGAAACACAAACACAGCTAATAACAAAGCCGAATCAATTATAAAAATTGTAAAAATAAAATCAATTATAAATGTGTTAATAAATGTACGTACGTGTTTTTCAATTAACAAGACACTTTTTATTCTAGGAGTCAAACCACTTCCGCTAACTTTAACTGCTGCCAGCTAAAAGAAAGATGTCTGAATACACACCCGGTATGTGCAGACAAAATACAACACCACGTTGCCAAATTCTTACGTTTTTGTTTTGTGCTTCGAAAATGACGCCAAAACTAGTTACACCTATAATATGGCTATAATTCAAAAATCTTCAAAGAATATATAATAAATAAATCATTTTATAAAAACTGTAGATACAAGCTTAAGTATCACTGCTTCAATTTAAAAGTTATTCGAAACAGATAAAGATATTGTAACATTATGCACTCGTAAAAGCAGCTGGTTACAGCCTCGGAGTATGATAAAAGTAAAGTTTGATGAACAAAACTAACAAAAAAACTTTTTTTTTCTTCAAGTTTTAGGTGAGATCTTTTTTTAAAGTAACCATACAAAATAGTCTTGCAAAGTTTCTGTTGATATGTACAGTGCTAAATACGCAATTTACCAGTAACATGTTTTTTTACCTTTTCTGGAGAATGACCCTTAACACCACTGTCTCTAGATTGACAAAAGTACCCAAAAACCTTGCAAGAAGCGGTGTAAGGAAACCCTCTGATATAATTTTATCAAACGTCGCATGGTGTTGATGTAGATGCAATACTTCACTTTTGGTATATTGCGATATATTGCAGTTCAGGAAATAGATATGAATGTTTCCAAAAACTTACCGGCATTCCATGCATTTTCGGAGTATGATACCAAGATTTAGTTTGTGGGATTAGGGAAAAGAATTACTGGAAGACGTATATAGGGTGGCAGCAGAAACGACGAGTTAATTTCAAGGGGTGATAGAAAACATCAAAAGGAAGAAAAAAGTCTTATACAACTTTGTTCAAAAACGTACTACTTTTTCAGAAAAAAATAATAAAGTAGGAAACTTTAACATCTTTTTGTCGCGTTAATAACAGTACTTTAATTATGAGGTTTTGTGGGCAGATGCATCTCATCTATGACAACAACAAACCTTAATAACATTTTATCGTATCGTATGTCGTTTCCGCGTAAAATTGAATTCTTTTTACAATTAAAAATTTATTTTACTCAATTAAGAAACGTGACAACCCTGTAAAGTTTGTAATAAAATTTGGTCCACATTCGCACAAAATGCTAATGTAGGAAAGTTTGTTGAACTTAGAATAAAGCACCTTTTGTTTACAATCTTACAATTTAATGAAGAATATTTGGGTCAATGCCTGCTCAGAGCTGTGTAAATAATACCATTTTAGATCGAGGTAATGCTGAGTTTGTCGAACTGAAATAATATGAAGGTATGTGCAGTGGACGGCACAATAGGAAAGCCGGGCCTGCAGAAATTAGTTTTTATAGCTCTGAGATTCAAGTACCGGCAGTAATACCTTTTGTTAAAATATCTTTAGACTCAAGTACCGACAGTAACAACTATTGTAAAATTATCTTAGAAAGAGTAGTCAACAACAGTTGTATGAACTTGCATTCAGGGCCGTCTTCTTTCCTTTTTTGTTTTTCTTATTTGAGGTAATATAATTTAAGTATGACGGAATAACGATTTATAACGATGAATTACGATTTTATTATGTCAAATGAAAATAGATACTACTTATGAATGAATGATATAAATCAGAAGCAAAAATACAAAGAAAGGAATTTCTTATGTTTTGAAACGTTAGATTTTCCCTTAATTCTTTTGATATTAGGAAGAGTATTTTTCTGAGACATATAAATATTAATTTGGAAAAACCCGTTTATACCCTTGCCGTGCCAAACCGCATTTAACAGTTATGACAAACAAAAAGGAATATCTTATTTGTGTCTATTATCTTTTCTATCTTTTAACTTGCTTTTTATGTCTTAATAAGTGGAGTTTTTAAAAATTGAAAGTTATACCTTAAAAAAATGTCCTAAATACATACCTAATAACATTAAATGTAAGTTCAAAGCATCCTTTTATTTAAGGCTTTAAGCAGTAAGCTGAGTAAGCCTATAATAGTTCTTTGTTGGAATAATCACTATTGTTGTGAAATAAACATCATCATTATGGTCATAAACACCAATTTCTGCAAGCCAAACTATACCTGTTTTACAAACAATATCGGCATAACCTGAAAACTTAAATATTTTGACAACATGTGGGTGTAAAAGAGTTAAAAGTATTCTATTAATTCATTTTAAATTATGGGCTATTATATAAGGACTATATTGTAAATCCTTATTAAATTGATTTTATCTTCCCTATTTCTTTGCTAATTACTTTTCTTTAAATTACCCATTACCCTATGACACTTGAAACGTAATGAAGTTTTTAATTATAACCCGTTTTTTAAGGGACAAAAATCATGCAAAAATTCTAACGGGTGATTATAAACCCTCGACATCTCGGTTGCTGTGAAACTTAAAACGTATGTGTCTTATTACTCCACGACAATAATTTTTTCAACGTCTAATAAATTACATTAATTGTCAATGTCAGTGTAGCGTGTTAGCATCCTATATAAAGTACACCTACGTTCTATTTTTCACAGCAACCAAGATGTCGACAGTTTATAATCACTCGTTATAAAAATGCCATCATCTTAAGAAATAGATTAAGATATTTTGGAAGATTATCTGATAACTCTTAACAAGATATTTAGTAGTTTCAATGTATGTATTTACGGTAAATTTGATTGTTTTGTTTACTTTTCTCGTTCTTTATTTTTCCTGCTTGTTTCTGTTAAATTTATACAGAAATTTAAGTGAATAAAAATTTGTTGGGAAATAGTTTTATGGCAGTCTTATACTAATCTGTATAAGTATGTATGTTTGAACTTTACCAGTAATTATGTAGACACATTATTTTAATGGTTATACAACATACTCTTGTTGGAAATAATTGCAAGCAGGAAACAAAAATGAAAATTTATTAATAAATGATCAGAAGAGACAAATAAACATCTACATGCGGGGTGTGGCGCGGTAAAAGGAGGGATGCGCCAGCTTATGATTCAGCAAGGAGCACCTACGGCCGGTAATTATTACAATGGATGTTATCTTACATTTTATTACATATCTCGGTTAATATTTGTCTAAAATTCATAAATCAAGGACCATCGTAATTGCGAAGAACGTGGTTACAATTTCACGATAATACGTTTTTTTGTGAAATGCTACCTTTTCCGAAATAAAACGATATAAAGCAAAAACTGGTTAAGTTTAATTAGGATTTGTGTAGTGCTTGAAACGAGAAAGTTGCTTAAATGTGAAACCTTTTTAATTTGCGCTTATGGGATTTAGGTGTATTTTCAAATGCAAGCCCTTATTAAGTCTTTAAGACTCATAAGAATCTGTACAAAAATATACATAATTTTTTATTACAGAGCCTATTACATACGTCACCACATCTTCTATTTTCCATAAGCGCACATGACTCAAAATTTCTAAATAATGCCCTTTTGCACCCTACAATTTTTTGGTACAAATTGCTGTTTTAGAATCTACAGAACCAAAACTACAATTCTATGTAATTTATACATTCTTACCTGGAAGTCCCATAAAAGTCACAATTTGATGCAAGTTGCACTCTACTATAATGCCTGTGACCCTACTATGCTAAACTCGGTGACCCAGCATACATTGGATGTCCGTTTTGTTTCTTAAATTTTAGGTTTACGTACTGTTTTTGTTATTTTTGCAGCGGTAATATTTTCATTTTTGTGTATCTAAATTTTAACGTCTTAGTTAATTTTCCAAAAGATTTATTATCAGTTTCACAATTTTCCTGCTTTGAATGAAATTACTAAAAATAAAATTGTTGGATTGTAGAGTTTTGTGAAGGGTATTCTTAAGCGGCTGACATTTATTATAAAATGCAGAGTTAACAGGAAACAAACTTATGCAACTGAAGTTCATTTTAAGCAGATACAAGCGCAATGTTATAACTTTTAAAGTTAATTTCGTCAGAGCAAAATGTAAAATAGTATATTAAAGAACAAGTTTTATAAGGGTTGATTTGGCGCACGAATCCCAAGTTAGAAAACGAGCCGCAGGCAAGTTTTTCTATGGGATGAGTGAGCCAATGCCCTTATAAAACGAGTATTTTATGCTATTTTTTCTAATTTGCGCCCCCTTTTTTCTTATTTTAATACAAAAAAAATATTTTGGTCGTCTAGAGAATTTTGTGTTAGTTGGTAACAGTTGGTAACACTCGGCGCCCACTTGAGTTTTTGAACCATTTGTCATCATCCGTCACTTCAAATAAATTAGTTATTACTTTTGTTACTTTATTAGTGTTACAAATAAATAAAATATGAGCGAAGACAGCTTAATTTACACTCCGCCCGAAATTCGCGAAGAAACGCAAAGATGATTAAATCGATGATACGTGTCTTGTTTATAGTAGCATAAAATTACAAACATGAATTGGACTTACTGATTTGTCCAAGCAGATTTGATGTAGGTACGAGACTTGTTTATGTTACTAATTAGGAATATCCAAAACCTAACCTTCTTTCCAAGTAAAAATAGACCATAACTTCAAGTGAAATTTTATGTAAGTAACGATCAACAAACAGCGAACCAATCCAACGATATTAATTAAAAATTTATCGGAGGTTGACAATTTTGACAGATACTTGCAGTTTGAAGTTGTCACATTCCACGCATTACCCATCCAACCCTTAAAAACTAAATAACCCTACAATTCATTAAAGTACAGTGTACTTTTATAGATAGCCATAAACAACTCCTACTGATAGACGTTAATAAACGTATTACAAACGCAAATTAGAAAAACTTAATAAGAAGTGCTTTCAACTTAAATAAATTTTTTCGTGAGAAAATTTTATATATACGTACATAAATATGTATTTAGGGTAGCAAATTGAAGGGGTGCATTTCAAAGCATAAAAGTATTTTGACATATTTAAATCCATACAAATCCTATCAATATTTATAACTGTAGAGCACACACGTAACATATATAGAAAAATTGACAATGACCTCAGTAAAAAGGTCAAATCTGACCGCACCTTCACTACAACAACAAAACTGACTCCATTCCACCTTGTTTTATTAGATTTAAATCGCTTGAAAGCATGTGACAATAATATCAAAAATGATTTGTTGACACTTGAAATATTTTTCGCGATCAACAATAAAAATTCTGAAGTTTAAACAAATAGAAATTAAAATCTCTATAAAATAACTGCTAAGGTATACCGGTTTAGTATTATGGAAAAAATTGTTTATTAAAGCGAAGGTGTGTCCTTATAACGTAATCGATACGCTGTACTCGTACCGTTTTCTGAAGACTAGGAAATTAGCACAATTTTGTTGGCTGAGTATGAAATATCAAGACATAATCAAGGACGATATAAAAGTTTTAAACACATTTTGTTTTTGTTATAAACAAAGCAAAATTGACTATATATAATTGTATTGTTTGAAACACGTGTCATTAATAAGAATTTTTTTCTAATAAATTTTATCACAGAAATCAAACAAGAATCCAAGATTCATTAAAACTGAAAAGCCTTGAACAATATAAACTCTGATTAAATTACCTGTTCAATAATATAGAAGGAAATAAATATAGAACACATCTACCTACGTATTACAGATTATATTAATACAAACGATAGGGTTACATGGGAATTAGGGTTAGGTAGCTGAAATTTACGCTGAGTGTTACAACACTACGGTAAAGCAAATGGGGTATACAATACACTTGAATAAGGGATGATAAAATTAATGTTATTTATTGCTATAACTTTACAGATTCATTTCTGTAGATAGGTACATTTTAATTGTTTGTTATCCTCATCAACTTATTTGAGGATATTTTAATACACGTTTATGGAAATTGTGATTAATATCAGGCTTGTATTCAAGTAATATTTTATTCGATTACACATTTATGGCTCTTCGCTATTTATTTTTGTTTGTACACAATGTTGAGTTTGTGAGCCTAAAGCTGTCATTCGTCGGTGGTTAAGGACAATAATGTCAGTGAGTTTAGTTTTAAATTGCAGTTAATTGTTATTGAATAATGCAAAATGTGTTTGACAACTAAAAATCGATTAAATTAAAAGGAAATTGTGTCTGAACTTCAATAATAATATTGACTGAATTATGCAATTTCTGGCATGTCACAGTACGTAACGCCTGTGACATTATAACGCCTTCAAGATCTAAATTGACCATTAAGACAAAACCATAGGTATGGCATTATGTTTGGTGTTTTCTCTAATATTGAATAAATAATCAACTTTTAAGTTTTTTATGAATAGTTCGCAGAACTATTGCAAAACTTCTAATTACCTAGTGTTTCATGTTTTCATTTTTCCACTTGTACGTAACGCACATTTTAGTTTGCTCTGCTTGCAACATCAAATATAAAAGAAAACAAATGAATTTTTAATAAGAGCAAAAAATGCATCAAATTAAAGGTTTTGTTTTTAGATTGACGTTTCTTATCAAACAGGATTGGAGCATTTAAATAGTATATACTGGAGATTGTAGACCGTCCAGCTGCAAATTTGATTTTTATATACAAGGTGTTTCACTGAACTCGTATAAATGTAATGTGTGATAGCACTCGTCAATAGGAACAAAAAATTCTTATGCCATTTTTGATTTTACGCAGATCAAGCAAAATTGCTAAAATGAGAACGACCTACCTTACATATAAGATCAAATATCTTTTTTAACAAACGAATGAGTAGGTTTAAAAACAATATTTGAGCAATTATGCGCATTGACGATATCACATTACAGTTTGTTGTGACAAACAGAAATGGCATATTTACATTCATTTAATACTTTATTATTGTTACTGCATTTAAGGATCGAGTATCTTTACTACAACGTAACCTTACTTACTTTTTTACTTTGAAAACTATAAACTAATAATAGTAACATAATAAACAACACAAATTCCCTTCTGTTTGAATTAGTCTATGTTTAATAGCAGTTTCATCTTCTAGAAGTGGTACATTACAAAACAAGCAAAGATTTCTAACTTATTTTTAAATAGAGTAACAGGGGGAACAGTCCAATTAACGCTAATTTTGTCTTCAAGGTGTTATGTTGGCATTATCCCATTGTGAATGATGTCATAGTTGCGGTTGTGCTAGCATACTTTGGTTGCTTTCGTGTAATTATTGTGAGAACAGTGAGACTAGTTAAAAATTTCATATTTTTTATGTAATTTAAATATTTTAGAGATATGTTTGCGTCTTAAATAATAGTGCTAGAAAATTTTTAATTGGGTTATGAAATCATGGGAATTAATCTACATGGAACATTACTAGGAAGGTCCAAGATTGCCCGTCTGATAGTAGCACTAATGAGAACAAAAGTTTTCACCATTGGGACAACAATCCTGGGAAGAACTGTAGCCCCTTCCAGGACTTATCAGTGCATGGGGCAAAAGTGTCAAAATTGCACCTGTTTATTGAATTTTCTTTATGATTTAAATTTTAAAGATATGTTATTCCGATTTTGTCAGTATATCTTTTATGCATCAAGGATCAATCATTGTAGAAATTGGGTAAATATACCAAACTTTATGACCAAAAATCAATTTGTATGCAAAATAGCTGGATTTTACCCCTTCTTATTTCACAAATAATTAAGCACGTATAATAATACAAAATTAATAAATTACAATATACAATTATTCTTTGTAACGTTACATCAAATGTGTTTTATGTAAAATGATTTACTTTTATCAAATAAATAATCATAACGAAAAACTAAATAAATGATTTTCACATTAAATATATATAATAAATGGAAAATTAGTGACCGTACCTTTGTAGGAATAATTCTTATCCAATATTACAACCTCTATTAAAATTAAAAAACAGTGATTGAGTTTAATCATCCTAATAATAAATAAACATCTTAATTACTACTTTTATTACTTCTTCAAACTTCGCGACGTTTCAGGATAATTTGAAAGTTAAATGTTATTGAGGGACTATGAAGGAAAACTTTAATGTATTTATAAACATCTGTTTTTAATGTTTACAAAATTTAAAAATGTGCTTTTTTGTATTGAATGGCTTCAGTAATAACTAATAAGTAAATTCTTTTAAATGCACTACTATTTACTCTTAAATTACCTGCAAATTAATAAACTTCTTAAAACAACAGCCCTGTAGGCGCTTAATACATTAATCTTCCCAGAACTGTTAATTATCCCTGGTGTTATAGGTACCTTATTTTAAACATGGAGAATAACTAATTAAAAATAGATTTAATAAAATCCGTAACCTTTCTTGGATTGCAAAACGTGCAGAATTCCAAACAAAACTGTAAAATCTGCTTCCTGGAAGAAGTGATGACCACGCCTAAGGTACATAAACATTAGCTGGGATTGAGTTTACATAAATTAAATAGGACAAAACGAAAATAATACTCAAAACAAACTTTGACATCACATAGTTGCATCAATGTATCAGATATCAAGTTGAACATGTAGTTAGGTGCATCCAGCTTCAACTATGATTCTTCGGCCAGTCACTACTAAACCCATTTTTCAAAAACAATGTAATGTAATCTAATATTTTTTTTGTTGCATTTTATGTGTGCTGTATCACCTGTTCAGAGGGTAAGAATCTTAAGTGAAACTCTGTAAAATCGAATTTTTGCTTTATCATTTCTTACGAAATGGCGGACACTGAGGTGTGAAGTAAACAGGCTCATCCCTCTTGACTGTCGGTCAGAGACAAGGTGTGTTTTTCAGCTTAACAGCTATTAAAAATTTAAATAATTATAGTATTAGTTGGGTAACATTAGACCAATATTGTAACACTTTTAGAAGAGGCCATTGATTGTAATTTCAGGAATTGATTAAATTAAATAAAAATAATTAAATCATGAAATCATGACATTTAGTTGAGTATTTTATCGAATTAGTCGAACCATTATCACTCTATCCTTAGTTATCAATCTTTTCTCGATTAATTTGACTTGACACTATCTGCTTCCATCTTCGTCTATTTTCCCTCAGTCTTTTCAGTTCAGTGTAACTTTAGCACTGCATGTCTTCTACTATTTGAGTATATTGAAGCCGTGGTCTTCCTCGTGAATTTCGTCTATTAACTGATCCCTCTAAAGTAGTCTTAAGTATTACGTTAGTAATCCTTTCTACCCAGCTCATTCGTAGCATGCGTCTATACTATCACATCTCGGGAGTTTCAATTTATTAACCATTTTGAAATTTTGTAACTTTCGTTGATAATCAGATCGTTGTATAAAGTTTTATATGTAGAGCACAGATTTGAACCAGGGATTTCAGAAACGTGATATCTTATGTAGTTTCTAATCTTCATAAATATCGACCCACAGACCTAATTTAGGATGATATCTTGTTACGTAACGCATTTGTATCACTTATCAATTAATTGTGAGAACTTCTAAAACAATGAACAACCTGACTTATTATTAGCTAATTGGGAACACTTTTATCATGGATTCAGATATTATCAAATATTAAAAAATGAACAAATTAAATGATTTCGTAGGATGATATTTACTATTTATTACCGGTATTAAGTAAACAGTATGAAACTAGTACTGACTATCTTTTAGATACTGGCAGATAAGGATGATAGTGATAACGTATCGTGACCATGATCTACCACAATTCTTACAATTTATGTTTTTAGAATGTATTTTTGGAGATTTCCAATGCTATTTCTGGTCATCCATCGTCTACCGCTTATTAAATAACCATAACTTTTCAGAATTCAATTCAATTTATTAATAAAACGTATTAAAAAATTGCTATGGTAGTACAGCAGAAGGGTATACAGCAGGTGCACTCTCGTAAATATCTTCAGCCAGCCGAATGTGACCTTGTTGTATTCTCAGGCTGTTGGCGAGCTACAGAACATCGGTTGTGCTATGATATTTACTGCAAAGTTATAACTAGTATACAACGACGATGGCGATCGGCAAGGTTCCACAAACTTATCGTGGTGTGTGCGATATTCCAAACTAGCTGACAAACTTCAAAGCGCCGGCAATCGAGTGAAGCGTACTTTGCGAAAGTGCTTGCGATGTAAGCATAGGTACAGGCCTGACGTTGCCGTTCGGCATTATCCCCTTAGATGGGTGATTAGACCTGTATACATATATTATTCACTTCCTTAAATTTCTGACGACCGTACTTCATATAATAGTGTATTCTGACTATATTATTGGGTTTTCAATTCTTTTTATTGAAAAACACTTACTTTTTCCAATATCATAATATCTTGGTTTTATTTGTAACCATTATCAAAAACTACATAGTAGAACCGCTAAACTTACACACATTGTAAGTATACGGTTGTTAATCTTCAGTGTTGCCATTCAAAGCTTGAAAATCGGTTACCATAAATTTGATAAATTTGTAATTCTTCAAACTGCTTTGGGCATTTAGTAAATTCGTTGTATTTTATACACTGTTTCTCATTTTCTTTTATAGTTATAAAGTGGCACACAAATACTTTTTTCCTTCTTCCCATTAAATCAATGCACTTGCATTAATGAGAAAACAATTAGACCTTCAATTTCACTGGTCTTTATTTTGTAATAAAATAATACACTTTATTCACTATAAACACGCATATTCTAAGCGTATTTTCTAATTTGATAATGATTTAAGGTGTTTCAACAGCAATGCTTATTAGGACATGTAGGCAAAGAAATTACATTAGATATACAGTTAAAGATAATGTATAGGTACAATATCAAAATTAGATATAGTAAATACATACAAAGTAAAATTTAGATTTAAGTTACTTTATAATTTATGTACTACTTTTAGATTTTGTAATCAGTTTGGTTAGTTGTAGATAGTTCCAGATCGTATTGCGATGCATACTGCGGACAAGTAATTAACAGGTGTTAATCGTAATTTACTTTAATAGAATTATTTCTACTATTAGAATTATTTGTACCTATCTTCAAACCGAACTTTACTTATTTACAGCTCAAGACAGAATAACTTTACTTGACAGCCGTTCAAGACAAAATGACTATTTTAACTTACATCTACCTACCACTTCCAATAAAATGATTACCTAACCTATTATATACAAAATCATTAAGAAGACAATATATTATGCAAGATCAAATATAGTATATTAACCTGACTAAAACAGACAAAAAGCATTATGCAATTATATTAGCATTCTATAATAAAATTATATAAAATCTGACTCATTCCAAGTTTGTAACATCTTACGAGACGAGACATTTCAATTAAATGATTGCTAAATAAATAATAGATTAATTACACAAAAAGTATTAATAAATACGATTTAACATGTTTCAACAAAATTAGATATTAGAATGTTCAAGAAATTCAAAAGAGGAATTTTGTTTAAGATAAACTAATCCCACTAGCTCATTAACAAAATTAAACTTTTTTTGTTAATTTGTTGAAAAGCATTAATGTTATACATTAGAAGTTTCATAATTTTTAATCTTATAATTAAAGCATTCAAAGCAGGGAGTCTTGATTAATAAAGGAAAAAGGTTTATTCATGCTATGTTACATCTTCTGACTATTTGAATTGGGAAATGTTATGTTAATTATTTCTTTCGTATTGTTACGTTTTATTCGTGTTCAAACGATTTGGTTTCTTCTCATTCCTTTTATAAAATTTTTATTTTAAAAGTTTAAATAATACGGCAAACCTCTGCAAGGCAGCAAAATTCCAAAACAATAAAGATTGTATTATTAAATCAGATCTATGGTTATTAAAGGACGGTTTTTAGGTATATAATAAAGGGCCTACCTAGCGATGAATTCATGATTTAAGAGTGTGTTTCTGTGACGACTTCGAGCTTGAGCTGTTTATTATTGTTAAAAGACTTAAATAATCGTCATTATTATGGTAAGTGGTAAAATAAAAAAAAATCCATATATCGACTTTTGTTCCTTTAAAAGAATTGAATAGAAATTGTGTAATAATGAGAAGGTTTACAAAAATTAATACCTGTTAATGTGAATTCTTATTTATTCCATTAACCAGTTTATTCTGAAGTCAAAAGAGCAAAGCCATTGAAATTGTAGATTTTAGCACAGTTACAAGAAAGAAGATAAATTAGTAAGTGTTCCTAGCTTACCATAAGGCTACTATTTCTTCATTACATAGATGGTGTGTGTCCATCCAAGTTCGTTTTAAAGGAGCCGGCTAAGCAGAGTTATCAAGGGCATACCGGTGGTGTAAATCCGTCACATTTGGATTTACAAGAGTCTACGAAGCAGCCATCCTGATCCTAAAGTGATAAGATATTCTTGGTTGGACAAAATAAAGTTTTTTGTGTCTTATTTTGAATTACATACATGTAGATATTTTGTGCAGCATTTTGTCATCTATTAGAGGTTTATAAAGTAAAACCATTATTTATTTTCAAAGAATTCATACCTAGACAGAAAGAAGTTTATTTATTTATTTATTTCAAGAATTACTAAAGAGAACCCAAATGGTATTTCACTAACCAATTGAATTTTGAAGGTTATGTTAGATTTGAACACATAATAATTTTTCACTTGTCAAATTGGTTCCAAGCGGTAACAATTTATTCTTCTTCTAATCATCATTCATCTAATCATTCTTTTTACAAATACTTTATCAAACGATAATAACATCAATTTAACCCTGAGATTTGTATAATAAAAGTAAATTCATAACCATAAGTAATATCAAATAAGAATATTAGTTCTCTTGTGTTGATTTGGGGAAACCGAAGGTGGAGAATATAATACCCAATACGTTCACTCGGCAAGTTCCAAATGTAATGTATCAGCACAGTATAAGTAATTAATAATATTAATAATATTAAAGTCAATCGGAGTAAAATTAACTTAAATAATCTCGTCAACGTTTTACGATTAACTACTCGGTGAAATAAGAAAATTCAACTACTACATATCATTATAATTTTGTGTTAGATGGTATAGGAATATGAAAAATCGAACTTTTTTTGTAAAGCATGTGCACATGCTGTAATGGCAAGTTCCAAAGGTAAATACTTCAGTAATGTAAATCTAGCTTATATCTTAAATCTCTAGAAAATGAAAATTTAGTTAGTTTTACTATTAGTTTTTAACATGTCTTTATAGGGAACAATAATTAATAATAAATAAATGCTTTAAAGGTTTTATTCTTTCATTCTTTTAAATACGAGCCTGATACCTCGCTGAGACCTTCAGGGTACATCACGTTATATGAATGCAGTTTTCGTCTACATAGACAAGAATTGAAAAAAAAAACATATTAATAATTCATTTCGTTCATTGTTCATCTTTCAACATTTTTTCTCCGCCAATGGAGCTGCAATGTAATAAAGATAATTGTGTTTTTATAAATGTTAACAGGTAAACCAAAAAGTCGGAATTGCAAAGGTATATTTGTTTATAGAGCTTCGTTAACTATTATGAGCTGACAATGTCCGTCCTCTCTTACGGCCTTGACATATAACATAAATGTAATAATTATATTACCATAAAAGATTAAAAAATGAAATTTGTGCATTATACAGCGTAAACTAGGATAATGGGCCCTACGGGCCTAAGCACTTAAGTATGATAGAAATAGCATTTATCGATTTTTTTAAAGTAGGTCAGTATTTACATGACCTACATAAATCTCCAATCGATTCTCTATCTATAGAGCACATATTAGTACCAAATAACACTCAATAGCACTAAATAGTACGATAGAAATCAGCATTTATCGATTTTTTAAACCATAACCTAATTTAAAAATTTTTAAAACATAACCTAATTTAAAAAATTTTGCATTTGTCGTGCATTATCCTCGGCAAATTACGCTTCGAATGAGCCCAAGCCCATCTCTCCAGCCCTTATAGAACGCGAGAAAGGGGCTCGGACACACATACAAATCAACTTTAATAGTATTGGATTTTATCCAGACTACT